>VZRM01002768.1:471666-657138 GCA_013397955.1 Grantiella picta
GGCCGGCACGTGATGAAACAGATCCAGAGTCTGCTGCAAGGGACTGACCCCTCCCTGGGGAGACATGCCTGGACATTGCCACCTGGCCTGAGTGTATATTAACCCACGGGATTCTATGTTTTCAGGAGGACCATCTGTGGCAGGACATACCCCCATCTCCCTCTAACCATGTGGCTGGTCCATAAGATAACTCAGACTGGGTCTAACACCCAACAAGGGGTTATCTCTTGGTGCCCAAAGGTCAGGGGCCTCCAACTGAAAAACCACATCTTGGTATGGAGAGCATATGTAGAAAGAGATGAAGAATAAGTACGTGACTGAAAGACACATTTTTACACTCTAAAAGACACACGAAATATCACAGAGACAGAAGTCTCCTACACACATTCTGGAAATGTGCAAAGGCTTCTCCTCGGAGTCTGGATGCAGGCTCTGCTGGTTACTTTCCTGGGAACTGGGTGAAAGGATTCTGAGGTATACTACAGCACCAAACTGGCATTGGTAAGATACATTGGTTCCCAACTTATATTATTTCTTGCTAGCTGTAATAACAGGTACCTTTATGCATGCTGAATTCTCTCTACTAGTAGTTACTTTTATTTTATTCCTTTGTAGTATGTAGTTTTGTCCTAAGTCTTATGTCTGTTATCTACTGTGTCTAATAAATGATAATTTATGTCATATTAGACCTAATCGGCCATTATTAAAGAACTTGTGAACAAGACCGGGCCTTGGGGTGCTGACACCCCAGTTAGAGCTATTGCCTGCTGCCAAAGGCCTAGGCAAAAGGCAGAGATTTATCTGAGCTCCTGTCTCCATTCGTAACACCATCACCACCAAAAAGACCTGCTGGAGAGGATCAACACAACATCGTTGGGATCCACTCATGGTGATATTTTCTTTATTCTGTCTCTGTCACTCTTCTGTTCCCCCCACCTCTTTTCCTACATCTCCCTTTCTCTCTTTTCCTGTCCCTCTTTCTCACATTTACTAACAATTAAAACCCATACTATTGACTTGCATATGGTCTCATTTGCACCTTAATTCAGGCAGAGGCATTTCTAACAACATTAATCATTGGATCACGACAACCATAAAGTGAAAAATATGTAATCTCAAGTTTACACCAAACTTAACATACATTTTAAACTACAGTAAGCTTCAAGAGTTATTAAACAATAAGCAAAAGAGGACTATGCATCACAGCTGAAATGTAGTCAAAACTATCCTTTAGCTTTGGCTAGAACTACCTTTTCTAAGACTGCTTTGAAGTGTCATCTAAAGTCAGCAAAATGCCATTCTTTTAAAGAGACAATGAATGCTGCATGGGGAGAATTTAGAACACCAAGGAATAATGCCAGAGAGAGAAGAAACCATTCAAATTAGCTAGGTCTCCTTGTAGTCTGCAGCCCCCAAGGAGACTCAGTCTTGCGTCAGCTGTGAGCCTAAAGCTCTTTCTAGGGAGCAACATTAAAAAGAACTGACTTCTCAAGATTTGCAATTCCACACATAGAATTCTCCTCTCTCTGATGTGCACTCAAACATTCAGCGTGACTACACCATCTCCTGTTTCATACAAGGAGATAAGCCTGGCAAACCTCCTGCTATAGAAATTTTTCAAGACAAGGTTTAAAAGGTAAACAGGTAAAAAGAGATGGGTGGGAATAGTTTCTTAGCACCGACTTTGCTGCTGCTTTAAATGTGGAGAGCTTCCAAGATAAACCTTGCAGATCATCATAGTGCACAACACAATCTGGCCTGAAATCTAGATACACTTCTTTGGTGAAAAACGTATGAGATTAGAACTGATTTGGAGCTGAATCACATCAGCAACATAAAGGCAGAAGGAAGGGCCAACTTTCTTATTCCTAAGTATTTTCCAGTTGCGCCTAAAAAAGTCTCCTACTCCTGCTACCCTCCTCAATTCATATTTTAAAAGAGCACTGTAGACTATGGTTCAACATATATCAGAATGTAGAGTTCAATCTTCTTTCAAGAGATGACCTCAAAATGTTTTCTCTTTTCCTTAATGCATATCATAAGATTTCCAGTAATGTCTCAGCTTCGTCAATAATACCTAAACAACAAAATAATAATTTGAATGAGATTAGAAATTTTAAATATTAGGTATATATTACATATTAGCTATAGTGCAAAGGAGCCTGAACATCTCCATTATAACTTCATTTATCTGTATAGCCAGTGGTTTGTATCATAGTACACTGTCAAATAAATATGAAAATCCCTCTTAAACTACTTTAAATGAAAGTCAGAATTGAATATAAGACCAATCTTCAGCTATAGATACACACATTCGTGCCAGAGAATTACAGTTCTAATGGTTTCCTTCCTGTAGTGAATGTGAGATATACACAAGAACCTTCTCTCACTGTCATATTCACCATGATGCCCTATTTCAATAATGTTTCAGTAACTTTAGGCACTGAAGAGTGAAGAAACACATCAATTTATTTAGCAAGTTGATAACATTGAGGCCAAATTAAAAGACACAGAGTTATATACAAATATATACATGGTAAGCACACTTAAACCATAAAAATATTTAATGTCTACTAATGGCTTTTAACTCTTTAAACTCTTTCCTTCCTTCCTCCCCCAACTGGCAGTCAAAATTATAACAGAATTCACATCTATCAGCTGTTTCCCTATTTTCCAATATTCCTTAAAACTATTTACTTTTTTTCCTCATCAATTCCAACATATTTAACAAAAGATTTTCCCCAAAATTATTTTGAACTAGTTCATCTAGATTTGGAACAGGCCTTGGAATGAGCCCTTCAATCTGTAGCATCTAAACAAAATCCTCCAATATTTTGTGGAGTTCCTAAAGACTATGTTTATAGAGGCTATAAGGTAACTCAACTTTTCAGTCAGTGTGACTTCCAGAAAAATTTGGAGTTAGTGAAGACTCCATCTATTGAAAGACTAGCAATAACATAACACGTCTATCCTGACTTGCAAGGCTGTGTATCACTAATACACTATATGTATCCATTAGTGCATGGGTGTTGCATCATTTCTGACACACTAAATACAATATATAACTTCTTGCTATTTATTTAAACAAATTGTTATAAAGCAAATCTGACCCAATACTGGAAATGTGTATCATACCCAGTATAAATTATAATAAACAGAGACTGAATTCCAGAGTCATCTGAAAAATAACTATGTATGTCCAAGGCAGTAATTCAAAGTGTCAGGTTCTAAGTGAATGCAGTGTAGTTTGAATATCTTAAATAGCAATCATTCATCAATTCCACACTGAACAGTATTTATTTGGCTTCCAAGTAAACTCAGAATTGTTAGATTTCTTACATTTGGAAAGTACGTACCCATGGTCAAACTACTGGGGGACAATATTTTTTATCCCTAAATCTCATAAAACTGTGTACACTAATTCTGTTTGGGGTCCAAAAAGAAAAGTAAATATTCAAAGAATAAATTAATTTACAGACTCTTATTTCCAGCACCTATGGAATATAACATGTAAGGAAATCATTGAGATTCTATAATCAGAGCAAAAATCTTCCTGGAGAGTTAATGTATAGAGAAAGCATACTGACATTCCAAAAATTTGCCTCAGAGTACCTGAAAAAGCTTCTTTTGAGATTTGCAAGTTTTAATGCTAATGAGGGATGCCATTTAATGCTGTGCTAATAAGTCTTATTTTTTCACAAGCCGAGTGCTGTATTTTGGAACAAATTGAGATCTAGGAAGTTGATATATTAAAGAACGAAAAATAAGAATTAAAACTACTATGCTAAATCAGTATCTCTCTTACTAACCCAAAAGCTTTACTCTAATTTTTTCAATTTTGCAGCAAAGAGAAACTTTCAGAGCAGATTTGTGAAGTATAACAAAACTTCACATTACATGTGAAGCTTAACATTGATAGTAAGTGACCCATTTTTCTCCTCCTTTCCCATTCATTTAATTACTGTTTTGCAACATTAAGTGCATTCAACTTTATGTCAGGCATTTAACTCCTGCTGCTGATAAATCTGTCTAGCAAAGGATTCGGTCATTGAGGTTAGTGCTTCAATAGACAACTTCAGCAGCAATATAACCTGTTAGGCACCTGCCTGCTCACCAATTTCTTAAAAAGCAAAGTGAATGTATGCTTCTTTCCTTATCAAACCAATGTACTCTCTAGAATATATGTGTCTGTGCATATTAGTGTAAACAGTCACTGGTAAACATTCAGAGGCAGGCTTGGAGTGCTGTGTCATAGGCAGGAGGGAATGATGAGAAAATAACAGCTTACGTTTCCATACAGCTGCTCCTCTAAAGCATTCCAAAGCCTTCTTTTCTTTATAGGCAGCTAAAACACTTACTTTCCCCCAGCACCAGCCATTTCTGAGTTGCAGCACAGCAGCTGTTGAGCACTTGACAGCAGTGCCACACAGTCGGGAGGGCCTGCTGACAAAAACATTTGTTTTCCTCTGAGATAGCTACATTTCAGTTTTTGATGGAGGGAAACCAGAGCAGCTAAATATTATTTGCCGGAGTGCTTTGATGCCTTGATCGCAAGCATATGGCAACAAAGTCTGCTCTGCAATCTATGCAGACAAAAAATTAAAACAACTGAATGGAACAACGATCCCCCTTTCACAAATGTTATGCTAAGGCACAGAAGGCAGATTATAAAGAATAGTCTAAGCCTACACCTAGATCATCTGAGGTCCAGGAAGGTGAACATTTCTCTCAGTGCACCACAGTAACATAACTCATATCTAAAAGAATGATTTTCATCCATTTGAAGAGGGACGTGTGTGTGAGACTTACCACACCACTTGAGAAATTCTTCCCCAAATGGTCTTGAGAACAGACATTGCAGTAGTTGTCTATCAATCACCCACAGAACAGCTGTATCTGAACATTAAGTGGAAGCTCTTAGGTACTCCAGTTATTCCTAATACTTCTGCATTGAAATGGAATTCACTAATGTCAGGTATTTCGGAGAAAGCACTATTCTCACTGTCTACAGAGAAAGTATCCAAAGTCCGGCTACCCTTCTGGCCTCTCACCAAATGCAGACAGGAGTCAGCATTTGCAGTGGCAGTCAGTCACATACACACAAGCAAGGGGACAACCCAAAAGCACAGCACAGAAATCTGTGGGTACCATCCTGCATTTCACAACCTGGAAACCTTTCCAGGCACCCGAGAAAAGCTCGGTGCCACATGGGACTGTGTGCTATGAAATCAAGTCACATAAGCACACCACAGATCTCTCTATTCTCAAGGCTCCACAAAGCTCCTGATCCTGTTCCTCATCCTCCAAAATAGCTGCTGCTGGGAGGCCAGATGACCTCAGGGAGTCACAAATCAAGCAGTGACAGCAGGATCCACGTGCAAACACACACAGACACACCCTCCTGGTGTTGGCAGGGCATTCCAGACAGTGTAGGATTCAATCATTAACAGTCCATCGTAATGCATGGATCAGTTCACATTTCCCAAAGCCTCTCTCTGGTTATGTGCAGATGAGGTATTACCAATAAGAAGGTGTTTGCCAGAGCCTCCTGAACAGCTTTACACTCACACCTGTAAGTACTAAAATAAAACTAAGAGTCTGCAACTCCAGGAGCCAGGAAGGTAGCACAGCACTAAAAACCCTACTCAGCTCTCACTCAAAGACACCTCTGTTCGGAAACCAAGAGAATTATTAGAAAGAAAATCTTAAAAGTCATGTTTAAAGCATTTTAAGAGCACTAGTGCATAATTAAACAGCACAACTTTGATCCCTATTTTGAATTGAACCAAGGACCAAAAGCAGTTAATAACATAATAAGATGTACAGCATTCTTTTAAATGACTACTAGGAAAACTCTAGAGGAGATGTTATGAATATCATGTCAATTAAAGTGCCATGACAGTAGGTGTTAGTGATGACAGACTTTTAGGCTAATTGTTATGGAGGAGCTGCCAGTTCATGGAGAAAAAAGATACTTATAGTTGAGGGCTTTAGTGCAATAACAACCATCCCTTAATATATTTAGTCTAGATCGAGGGAAACATATACAAGTTTTCCGTTTTCTGCTAGTAGTCTGAAGTAGAAATTAATACCAATAAGTTATGAAGGGTAAACAATCAAACAAAAGACTGTATGATAATTTCTAAGCAGTCTGCAAGAAATGTATTGTTAAAACAGTTAAAAGTCCAGACTTTGTCCTGGACAATGGATACTACCCACAACAAGTAGCAAAGACTTGCAAGAATCACTTCTTATTCCCAGCTCTCACCCAGAAACACCCAAATAATCAGCTTAAGAGAGTAAAAATTAAAAATATTGCCTGTCCTGATGAACACTCAATGTCCCTTACAGGAATTATACTTTTTCCTGAAATAACACCTATCTGCAGAGGAAGAAGAATACAGGCTGCAGAGAACCAGGAGGCTGCCCTCTCCCATACAATCAAGGAACTGGTTGCAAACCACTTATCAGACCCTGAGGCAACAGCCAGAAAAATGCTCGGTAGTAGAAAAACAAAAAAAAACAAAAACAAAAAAAAGGAGCTATTTCAGTTCATGCAGTTTTGCTTCTGGAAAAATGAGAAGAAAACCACAGGCACTATTCAGGAGGTTACGAGGGCAGTGCTAGAGCAACAGCTACTACTTGGGACCAATCTATACGGCAGGAATTGACAGATGCCAATTCCATATCACACCACAATTTTCCCATGTTAATAGAGATGCAATTAAGCAGAAAAGACCGAGCTGTTTAAGTCTGGTCATACTGTAAAATTCCATCTGCTGATACAGAAAATCCTCACATTTTACACTATTGCCATTTCATAGTTAATTTTTGGTATTGGCTGACTGGTTGCCTCACTACAGAAAAAAGAGCTTAATCTGCTGATCTACGCAGCTACACCTTGTATCTGTAAATCCAAAAGCTGCCAGGGATATTCCTAGATTTTGTCAACTTCTTTGCTAGTAAGCTCTCAAAGCATGTTCTGACATGGTTTTGGCCTCTTTTCCTCAGACAACCCCAGGCCTTGTGTGGCAGCTGAAGCATTTAAGGGACTGCTCCCAGCATGCAGCTTGATTGCAGCTATCCTCTTGTGAAGTTTGAAACAGCAGAGTGCTGACAGCTCCTATCCCAGCCCCCAAGTGTATAGGGGTTTTTTATACAGAATCATGCAACAATGTTTAGTTCCTTCAGAGTTTACTTGTATCTCTGAAGAAAAGAGGGTTTCAGAGGTACATGACTCAAAATATGTTATGTTCTCTCTGAGTTTTTAAGTGCGATAGTGAAGGCATTGAACCATTCATAAATTTAATTTCCTTTAGGGTTTTTGTGCCCGAGATTTCATTTGCAATAATGTTATTTTACTATCTGCAGTGATCTTATTGTGTTTTGAACTGGCACAACATACAGAAAAAATCCACATTATTGAAATAAAATAGTGGCAATGAAAAATCTTATTACTAAAGTTGTTAAAAGATGAAATATTAGATAGTTTCTTGTGTTAAGAAGGTACAACTGTTCTATAAACCCCACATTCCAACATGGTAATAGTTCCCTCTGCAAATCTGTTTTGGATGGTTACCTTATGGATATCCTGCTTTGGAATTCCACGTAGTGTGCAGTAATAATAAAGATGCTCCCACCCTGTTAAAAGTTCATCAAGGGCATCTTGCTGTGGACAATATCCAATGAGAATACCTTCAGAGCTAGCAGACAGTATATCCATTTCAGACCTGTTTAAAGGACAAGAAAGAGATTTGAATGTTGCTTAACAAATCCCATGGCCCTGGGTTCCACCCTCGGGATACAAGGCAAACACATGTAGCGTTAAGTACGCAAGTAAAGGAGCCTGAGTCACTTTGCCATGGTTCCTTGGTGCAGCACCACCCACAACACAATGCACACTTTTTGTCCCTTTTGGGTTAGCACAGCCACCACCATGTCACTGGTGTGTGTGTGTGTGTGCCAAGGTCAGCAGACCAGCACAGGAGAAAGAAAGGTCCACGAGAATTAGTGCTCACCAGGTTTACTTCTCTTTTCTCTTTGGTAGTACCTGCTCTAAGGAAACACGTTTAAAACCATATGGTGCTCCTATTGGATATTGTACCATATCCAATATTATATTCATATCAATCAAGTTGAATATTGAAGAGGCAGGACTTGAGGCAGAGGGAAATGTTGCTGTGTATTCTTTGTGTACCTATGCCCACACATATGGCTGCATTCTCTAAATATCAGGAGTAATGCAAAACACAGGATATTATAGGCTAGTAACTTAAAAGACAATTCAGGAAAAAATATAATATTATCCTGATTTAAGAGACTTTGGCCTTCACTTTGTAGCTCTACAGCATTACTTGAAATTGCATTCATTGCTAAGAAGCAAGCTTGATTGCAAGGGTGTCTCATTACCCATAATGACACTAAATCTATCCTATTTATTCCGACATCAATTCAATGCTCAATGATGCTGATTTACATGTACAGAAAGACCTGTCAAAATAAAGACACTTAATGATAAAAAAATCTGAGCTTTAAAAGAAAAAAGTTTCCAAAAGATTCTGAGTAACAGAATGATTTTCCTCTTAGTGGTTTTCTACATTTCTGATTAAAAGAACTAAATATATGATTAATCATTTAGACACAAAGTAAATGCATTAACTGCAGGATCTACAAATACCAGCACTAGAGAAAATATAAATATGTATCTCCTGTTAACAAGATTCAGGAGTCTGGGGAGAAAAAATTCTGCATTTTACATAATGAACCACAGCATCAAAATATATTTTAATGCTATCAAAAGATAAACTAACATGATTATGACAAACCTGCTGTGGACTAATTAGAACGGTCCTTTGCTCTTAATAACAAAGATATAAAATCATCATATCTTAGTTGGTTTGGATGGTGCCACAGAAGTTAACTGCCTTTAGATACCTCTCTAGACAAAGAGTTAGCAAAAAGTAGAAGGGTGATAGTGGAAAGAGGATACCAGAAGTGTTCTTCCTCATTAATTTATATCCACTTATAGGATATTTTAAATTAAGTATATACAGAATTTTTACTGGCTCAGTTTCCAGCCATACCTATGGCAAATTAAATCCTTTTTCTATGGTCATCTTTACCATAAGATATGGATTGGTTAATCCTGATAATTTTGCATAACCAGTGAGAAGCAGTGGATTCCTTATTTAGTTAATTCTAAAATAGCGAAATACTATTCATGGTGAAATGTTATCTAGATGCTGTTGGACATAGAGATGTGTCTGAGGTTTGTTTTGCTAGGAAGGCTCACATACAAGGTTTTCGTTTGGTGCAGCTGCTGTCTTTTGCGAAACAAGAGACTGGGCTTTTGGTAATATGCCAAGTTCAGTCACAAGAGAACAAATCCCACTCAGGGGTAATTTCAGGGACATTTACTCAGCAAGAACCCTGTAGCTGGATAGAAACATCTTGTCTGGAATGCATCCCCACCATGAGGAACAAAAAGTTAAATATGGACTGCTGCAAAAAAACAACAGACATTTAATGTTCTTGAGTCAGAACTATATTAGAGCATCATTTCTCTGTCTGCATCAGGGAATAAAAAGCGTCCCCAGTGCTAATTGCACACACAGGGATCTGGTGCTGTGCCTATGTAGAAGACCCAGTCTTAGGTGAACAGTATCCCATCCACTGACCTTTAGCTTTCATAAAGTACGGGCAGAGTGAGAATGCATCATTTAATATTCTTACTCAGTTTGGTCCCTATCTTGCCACTTTATCCATTAGTGCTGACCCTGAACACTTCAAGAGTTCCCATTAACAGAGATTCTACCGTATTCACTAAAGAACTCATAGACCTTTCCACCTCGCCCCTCCCCCCGATCTCTGTATCTGCCAAATCAAAACAATCCAACCAGAAGAAAAAATAAAAGCCATATGAGGATTCTGGTCTCTTATTCAGTTTTTTTTTTTTTTTTTTTTTTTAATGTGCAGTATAATGCCTGTTCTTCCCTCAGCAATATCACCGAGTAGATTTCCAAATCAAAATTCTGGACATTATCCTTCACTTTTGTTTAGCCAGGTCCAAGCTTTTTCTGAAGATATAAACAATATATATAAACAATAGATGAAAGAAAAAGACACATATTTTTAATTATATTATGTATTGTATAACAGAAAAAAAGCTTCAGTCATAGGAAATTGATTTTCCTTAAAATTCAGTTAATCTCTCAAATTTCATTTTTATGGGTCTAAATTAAATGAACATTTCACATAGTGATGGCATGATACCAGAAAATCTTTTCAGTAAATTATATACTGTAAATGCTTTTCCCTTTTCTTTCTTTAATTTCTGGTTCCATTCATTAAACTAATTATAATCCTCTGCTTTCTTAACAAAGAGCATCATATATGCTATTATCAGAGTTAAATTAGAAATATACTTTTTAATATTTTCTAAAATATAGATTTAGCATGCAGCAAAATGCTGATTTTTTTTCTCAAGCTAGAGAAAAACAGCCATTTGTTTTCTGCCCTATTATTATCAGCATGCCAGAATTTTTCATTAGACCAGTCACATTAAAAACAGACATACAGGAAGAAAATATCAGCTCATTTTATAAATAGAGAGAAAGAACCTATAAGTACAGATTACAAGCCCTCTCAGGCTTTTGTCCATAGCATAGTAGACACAATGAAATCCAGTGTAATAGCTAAAACCTATACATAGGAAAGCAGGCTTTTACACTAATAAATAACTTTCTGCATCTGTATGAAATCACTGCGTAGTTGTTATCTTTAAATTCTGTCAGTAATTTTGGTTACATCATCTGATCAAATAGAACATGTTTTCTCTTTCGTTTTTCTCCTTCATTTTTAGACTACTTCCTTATGCTCAATCAATACTTCCCCACGCTAGTTAAGTTTTCCTTTAAAGCGAACAGCTGCAACAAATGACATCACCAGAATATTTCCAGAAGTCTTTATACGTTAAATATAGTTTTAAAGTTGCAGAATTGCATTTCTAGAACTCCTTTGGAAATGGTCAACAGAACATCTGGCATCCTTAAGAAAAATAGCAGTCTAGCACTTGAAGCATGGAAGATTTTGTACTCCATCCCTGTCTAAGTACTTTGATGAGAATCATGTTATTGTGGTTCAAGACATCCTGAAAAAACATCCAAGACTAAATAAGACTTTCCTCAGTTTGGAGTGCTCATCTCACAGTTTTCTACTATTGAGGAAAGAAACTTGCCAGATTTTCAAGGTGCTGGGATCATAAACTAAATTCAGAGTATATAAAATTTTTGATTCAAAGTTTCTCCTCCACTGATAATTTCAACGCTTTTTACCTTAATCTATTTATTCCTTGTGCTTAAAGAAATCCCTGCAATCTGATTACAGCCCTGAAGGTTATCTGGGAGTGGCATGGGGCACTCCAGGCAGGAAGCCTTTGCTGACATTGAAAAGAAACATAATCATTGGGATGAGTGAATATGAACTTGGACAAAACCTGTTGCCTTCTGTGTAAACTTGATCTGCAGTTTCCAGAAGGCCAGACTGGCTATAGCAAAACTAGATTTGGTTCTTGTTTGTTACACTGGTTACCAGCAATGTCACTTGTAGGTGGTTGTGGACCAGCATTCAAAGGTAAACCTCAGTGTTGGGTTTCCAGAGACAACCTAGTACCCTTAATACCAGTCTTACAGCTGTTTTTGGAAAAATTGTTTCACTCTTTGTGGCTAGCACAGACCTTTCCCGTGAGAATTTTTCTCTCTTTTCTTGTGTTTTTATAAACAAAGATAAAGTTTGGATGTTATTAAAACGGTTTCTCGAGATGTGCGCAGTTCGAGCCTGGCCAATAGGCTTAGTAGGAGGTTTCGGACTGACCAATCTGAGTGACCTTTGAAAAGTCTATATAAGTTGGAAAAATAAAAAAATACAGATCTTTTATGCCACACTGAGTCGGAGGTCTTCTCTCTCGGCTAGCAGCTCAACAGCGCCAACTCTTGGCTCCACTGTGCACTTTGTTTCACTTTTATGTGCTTTTTTCTACAGTTTTTGAATGCAATTAGGTGCAGTGATATATATGGTACTTACAATACCGCAGATATACATATATATCTGCTTCTGCAGAGAGATAAATTCCATTATTAGTCAAAATGAAATATAAATTTACAAATTGCAAAAGTACTCAGACATTTCATTGTACTCATAACTGGAGATTCAATTCAGTGCATACTAATGCTCAATTAACATTATAAAAAAAATCAAGGTTAAAATATAATTAATGTAACTATAGCTTCATTATAATTAGACTAATTATACTGATATACAGTGTAAAAACAGCCATTTCAGCTATTGTATTGGTGTAAATTTATTCTTCCTTTCAAGTTAAACTATTTGAATTACATTTTTAATTATTTATCAGGCTGAATATCATACCTGTCAAAAGAGCCCAAGTTCTAGCTATAAAGAAATATTTTACTTTTCCCTCTTTGTAGAGTTCTTTGGTCCTTTGACTTTGTAATCCAACAGCTGAGATGACTGACATTTAATTCACATAGAATGGGGAGTTGCTGTCATGGAGGATCTCTGTGTAGAAGGAAGATGGAAATTCTTGGGAGATAAATTAATTACATGAGGAAGACTGCCAAATGCTTCAGTTCTTGATGGGGCAAATTATGAACATGATGATACCTGGTTTTTTTGTTTGGTTTTTTTTTGTATGCACCCCACTACAGTCTAAGTATGAATTTAATGTCAGTTCTATTCAGCAAAGTACAACAGGAAAGATTGCAAAATAGAGGGCACCAAAAAAGGAAACAAACCACTGGTTACATTATTCATTATTTTACATTGACCTTGACATGACATCCCTAAGAGGATTTTGACACTTTCTCTTTAAAGCTGTGTTTAGCTCTCCTCATTTGAGGGAGGTTTTATGACAGAGTCACTGAAAAGGCTTTAAACACAAGTATAGAAAGGGGAAGAAAACAAAGCCTGGCCAATGTACACTCACACACAAAAGTGGAACAAATGTACAGTATCTGCTGATATCTTAGCCCAGCAGACAGTCAAAGACTAGGAAGACTCGTTTTGTTCTCCCTTGTTCTACCACTTTGTTAAGTGTCAGCTTTCCTTTGTACATATTTAATGCAGACCTTACATCTTCAAGCTGTTTGACAGAAAAAGTAACTACAAAGATGTTTACGGTTTCATACACTTCCTTTCATTTAGACAGCTCCCATATTGGTGGCAATCTAGTTTTGGCAGTAGAGCCAAGAATGAGATAACTTTAGTCCGTTTTAGCAACAGCCACAGAGAACACAAAGAACTCTTCTAAATGTCAAGTAGACCCTGCAGTTAATTATTAAACATATTTAAGCTTCACAACTATTCGAAACCCTGTCAGTCTATTAATGTTATAACACCATACTTTATCAATACAAGTAAAGAAATGTTACTAAAATAATTTACTTTCTAGTAATTATCCTTTTTGCTTTTGATATTTCTGCCCCTTATGAACAGTACTGCTGGTACTTTGTTATCACTATTTTATTTCCAAGTCTTCTGAAGTAACTGCTTCAATGCTGCTTGTTCCTTTGGCAGTCTTTAATATTGGGGTGATAAATATCCCTAATACGAAGACACACTGTCTAGAAGCTAATTACTTTTCTCTTTCATTTGCACAGATATGTCACTGATAACAGCAATGTTAATGAGGTACACAAAATAATAAAAAGTTAAAATCCCCTGTGAACGGCATTATCTTCACAAGATTGGCTGTGGTTGATGATAAATTCCTGTTATTTCTCTTACTGGAATATTTTTATTCCATAACAGTTACAGCCAGAATGGGTCTGCAAAGGTTTGATATAAGTTGCCTAAAAACATTTGCTGCAGAGGGATATGAAAATTTTTTAAATCATGGTTTTGGTAGACTGCTCAACTTGTATGCCATAAATGTGCATTTGTCGCACAAATTGTAGGATACAAAGTTCAGGCAGGTAGTGCATTTAAAATATTTATTTAATTTGTGGTTTATAAAAAAGAGAAAATCCTAATAAAACAGATCAGAAACCTTCCCTTCCCCAAAAGCATTTCCTCATTAAGAAGAAGGACAGGGAACATCAATTTGCAGAAACGATGAAGTTGGCTCTAGTATTTAACAAACATTCCCACTTAATCACACCCTGACTTATGAATCCCAGGGATTCTGAAAACAAACATACATAATATCTAGCTTCTATGGCTTTTATTAGCTTTTGGTATGAAAACAGACATAGTTCTCACTACGATTCTTAGGAATAAAGTCCCTTTTTTTGATGATATTAAGCATTCAGCAGACAACCAATCTAGAGGCCAACAAGTCTTTTAAAATTACTTGAAGATGTTGTGAAACTGTTCTTATGCCCTGTTAAAAAGGCAGTTACTTCTCAGAAGTATATATTTCCTAATTTCTTTGAGACTCTAGCAGTAATTCCTTGAAAACAAGTCAATTGCTGGTGTGTGAGGCCCTTTCTATATAATGCCATGCACTTCCAAGATGTTTTAGGTTGATCTTCTAGAAATTCTACTTAGTATTTACATTTGAAAAGTAACATGTACATCATCTTCCATTTCTAGAATTCATGCTGTTCCAAGGTGCAATAGCTGCCCAATAAAATGTTAGTGCTCTTGCCTCAAAAAGACACTTCAGAGTTAATTTTAAATTCAGCTATTAGGAATCAGGAAAATGTACGTATGGATTTGGGGAGGGGGGGGCAGTTGTTTGGTTTCTTTGTTTGTTTGCTTGTTTTTAAACCAGGAATTTTCAAGCATAGTTATTCAAGGAAACAGGAACTCTTATGAATTAAGGACTTTCTCCATGGAGCAAATCCAGCTAGGTTTTCCAGTATTTATAATAACTTTGAATCTCATTTAGTTATTTGATCATGAAGAATGAACCATGAAGGATGGTTTAGATTAGATGTTAGAATGAAATTCTTTACTGTGAGGTGGTGAGTCACAGGAACAGGTTGCCCTGAGAATCCATGGGTGCTGCATCCCTGGAAGTGTTCTAAGGTAGCTTTGTGGCTTTGTTTAAGCTGATCTAGTGGAAGGTGTCCCTGTCCATGAAGGGAGGTTGGAAATAGATGATCTTTAAGGTCCGTTCCAACCCAAAACTTTTTATGATTCTATGAAGGATCCATCAGATTACAGTATCTGGTGTTTTCACAGTGACAGAGGATGAAAGATGTGCCCTTTCCAGTCAAACCCAAAAGATTTGGGATCCACATCTAAGCTGCCACTCAATTATTCATCAGGAATACCTATCAGAGGTAATGTTTTTATGGAATCTCCTTCATGGGGTAAATTTTAAGCAAAAAGTCTAGTTCTGCTGACCAAAAAATGTGCTGCAACTGTGACAAGCAGCTGCTTTCTTCTGCTCACTGTACTCTCTTCTCTGTGCCAGGAAGACCAGGCTTATGAGTACACTACCAGAGTAAGAAAAGAAGACTTCTTACCATAATATCCCCTTTCCTTTATTTATCTGAGTCATAAATGCAAATCTGCCCACCTACAAGTCCCTGGGATGAGTAATTTTAGTCATTCTTCAGCTGCTGAGGAAGAGTTCTCCAAATTGGTTGTGGTTACCATTTCAACTATGGAAGAGCCAACGACCTCACCACTCAGTGATTTTCAGGAGTAAAGCCACAGGGCACCATGATCTGCTCAACAGCAGTTTCCAAAATATGAAGCAAGGAACAAAGTCAAGAGGGACATAAATTTCTTCTGACAGTCTCAAAGTTGTTCGTTTTTTGAAGTTTAGTTACTGTATAAAAGCAGCTCTTGTTTAAGAGTGCCTTCTTGAATTAGTGCTAAGTTCTGAAAACTTGGGAATATGGGTTTTACACTCACTTCAGCCACAGCAAGCACAGAAAAGTCCATGGACTCGATTGACACCACTATATTACAAGGTGATAATTATTGTTGTCAAGGGTATTTTGTACACTGAAATTAAATTGTCTAAGGCCTTCTCTCAAGCCTCCTAAATGTGTCAAATTTCATCACTTATGTTTTAGTATATGGTAAATAACATTGCGTCTTAATATATGCTTTCATGTTGGATTTGTAAAACACAGTATGGGAAATGAAATCGACACACATAATGTCCAAGGAGAGCATTCAGCCTATTGTCAAAGATCAGTAGAACACTAAAGTTGACCTCAGAAGTATTTTTATCTGTTTAGCCACAGGTACATAGCAACATGACTGATAAAAGGAATATAGGCACTGTTAAACTGTTATGCAAATATTTTTTTTTTACAAAAATTATCTCAGGGGATTCTAAAAAAATAAATCATATTCAGCAAACATAGCACAAGTGCCCATATATGTAATAATGAATCATACTCTTATAACTTCATATTTGCTTTCAAGTAGATTTTAAAATTTTGGAATTATCACACCAGATCGAATCATTTGCCCAAATACAGACCTGGAACCGTATTGTACAGGGTCAGCCATATGCAATCCAGGAATGCACAGGTGGGACCAAAGGCAAGTCCAGTTAAAATCTACAGCAAAATACTTCTCAAAATCTAAACAAAACTTGGGATCTTAAATACTGCCCTAATGGTAATATTTTTTTTTTTAAGATAGGTTCTTTTATTTCTCTAAATCTTAAATCCTCTTCAGACTCATAAACTTCTGACCTTCACCATATCCTGGTACAAAGCCTTCGACCAGTTCCAAAGAATAACAAATGTTAGTTTTTACTTAATTTTAAATCACTTTTGTTATTTTTATTTTTGCTTAATCTCTGAAAACTTTTGTCTACTGTTTAAGACAGAAAATTCTTAAAATTAAAATGTCTGGAAAATTATAAAGGAAAATGACCATCTAAAAGTCTTTCTAGCCATTGTAAAACCTCAGTCATACCACTTCTTATTCTCTTAAGAATAATTTTTCCGAGATCTGTTTTTTTCTAAACCATTCCTACTTTATGATTGACATTTTTTATACTTTGCTATGAAAGGTAATGACAAAACACACTGAAGTAAAATTATGTTTGATAGTGGTGATACTGTCCATTTCAAAAGTGCAAATTTTCCAGAAAACTGAATTTTGCAATGACTGACGCTACTTATTCTTTGAAGTTAAATCTGATCATCATTATCTTTGTAAAGAAGTGAGGAAATACTGACTATGAAAACATTAAATTTCTAAACCAAAGAAATTTTACTTGCCATTTTGAAAATTCAAAAATGCTTCCTTTAAAAATTTCTTAATTGAACTCTTGACCTGTTCTTGTCCAAAAAAAATGTTGAAATGTACATCATTTAGAAAAAGAGAAGAGCCCAGAATCCATTTATATACGTGTTTATATATATTTACTACTGACTAAAAAACCCCAAAACTTTACTTGCCCTCCAGTTTTGTTGGGAAAATGGTAAGTATTGGTTACATCTAACCCAAAGTTCCTTATTCATTTATCACTCCATCAGAATGATAAAGCTCACCAACCTCTTATCCTAATTGCATATCATATTGATCAAGTAATTAATTAATGACTCTGAAGTACAGAAGTGTAAGAAAATATTTTAAAATTACCCACTTGAAGCACCGCTCATCTGCCTAATTTTGAAAAACTTTCAGTGCACCACTCATATGGGGGATATATATCCATGAATCTCAATATATGTTAAGATTTTTTTGTTTTAAGTTTTAACAGGATGAATGCTAAGTCTTCTTAGAGTTTCTCTTTTGCTACCAGAGAAGTTTATTCTCAATTAACAGAGCTGTCAAACAGAATTAAATAATGCTAAAATGCTTTTCCACAGAGAATTAACAGCAACAAAGCAATATACATTTAAAAGGGAACAAAACAGGTCCCTGGAGTACAGTATAAAGGACTGAAGACATGCTGAGTCTTTGATCATGTGCATTATCAATTAGCACTATTCTGATCAAACCCTGTGTTATTTACCCAGCAGGAGTCCTGATAACAGCACGTCCTGCAGATGGGATGATATCTCCAGTCAGCATCTTAAATGTTGTGCTTTTCCCAGCTCCATTTGTTCCCAGGAGTCCAAAACACTATCAGAGATATTAAAAAAAATAAAGAAAAAGCAATCAATATGCTATGCTGAAAAAAAAAAGAAATATTACCGCTTCAAATTTCTTCCCTTTCCACATTTCCTATCACAGGTCTGTAAGAAACTGTATATGGATATAATTTGTGTGCAAATACCCTTTCCCACAGAAAATCAGTTTTAAAAACCCATAAAGATCATATTTTAATTACCCCCAGTTACTAAAAGTGACTTATTTAGGATTCTAGCCCTCTACTTAAAACCCTGCCCAACAATTAAACCATTAGTTATCCATATTATTCGTAAATGCTACATTTGAACCAGAGGATTTTAGGCCCTGTCCTGCTTCCAAACCCTATCAGTCCATAGAGTCAATATTCCCCAGCTTCTCATGAGCTGCTTCCCTCTGTACACATGAACACCAAACATCCAAGAGACACACTCATTTTGAACACCTATTCCAGGCCCCTAGCTGCAATAACTTTATGCTTAAGCTAGGATAGGATTCATATTAAGTCTACACATTGCCCTTTATGATTTTCAAATACTTTTTTCATGAACTTTCTTATTGAGAGATAAGCCTTAATCAGCAATAACATCTTCTTGGTTACCTCAGTTACCCAAGAGCTGATCGGTAAGTAGCAGCACATCACTGGACCTGTGCTGCCATGTACAAGTTTCTCAGATCTTCCAATTTTATATTAGCAACCAAGAAACCACTTTTCTTTCTCAATAGTTAAGAAATTCATATCTGTAATTCCCCAAACCATCAAAATAATGAAAAAACCCCAAATACAAACATAAATTTGTTCAGCACTAAATTTCAATTTATTGAAATAGTTTATTTTTTTAATATATTCTATTAAAATATACTGTGATGATTTCAGCATGGGAACTAAAAGTGTGCTGTGGTGACAAATTTAGGATTAAGTCCATAGTTTGCTGTTCAGTTCCGTATTCTGTTTTCTCTTTGAACACTGAACTGCTATGCTACCTTACTTGCTTTTTATGTTAGCCTACAATGGAGTAACTTGGTAAAGGCAAGAAAGAATTAAAAACTTAAGACTCTAAAGAATGTTTGACCCAAAAAATAAGTGAACAGTTGCTTCTTCAGCACCACCAGAGTTTCTGCTTTTAGCTAGTTATTGATTTTCAGCAATTACTACAACTGAAATTTTTCTGCTGCTATCTACAGATCTTTCACTGTAGACACACTGACTATGTATGAACAATTGCTGAGAATAAAGTGTTACTTCGTAAAAGGGGGGGAAAAAAAGATCCCTTTACCTCTCCCCTTGGTATGCCCAAGCTTATGTTTTCCACAGCTGTGTTCTTCTTACTGAAACCTCCATAACATTTCCTGAGGTTGTACAGAAGTAGGACATCATTACCAGTTCTTCCACCACAGAGTCTCTGTCGTTCCATTTCTACATCAACGTCTTCTGAAGGGCTGTCCATGCTGTTAAGTGAACAATGACCCCTACAACAGAAGATGATAATAAATAATACATGGCAAATTGGTCATTGCTGCACTCTGCATAGCTCTTATTTCCTGGTTGCAATCCCTTAGTGCTTGGTGAGCAATTCTCATCAGAGAATTGTATTTTTTCTGTAGTTTGCATTAATTCAGGTGCACCACATTATCAGAAGTATTTATCTTCAGGTTTCAAAGGAACACACTATTTTCTTTCTCTAAAAACTAGTTCACTGTCCGCTGTGGCAGAATTCAAACAGTAACGCACCTTTGTTTCTGGAGGAGATCCCAATGAAGGAAAAGACGTAAAAGAAGTAGTAGTGTTCCCTGAAGGGCCATTTCCACAAAAATCCAGCCCAGGAAATCCATCTCAAAAGGGCTCACGTATGAATCTATTCCAAAGTTCCTGGTGAGGTCAAATTTGATCTGATTGTATGAAAGCTCTATCAAGCCCTGGCCTAGGCAGAATTGTGGGAATATGATGAATGCCCATTTGAGGATACTGTAGATGTTCTGAAAACTCTGAATTAAGATGCAGCAAGGATGGAGAAGAATAAAAAAAAGGGGAAAAGAAAATTAGTTTTCCCCAACAGCATAATGAGCACACTTGTAAAGCTGGATACAGCATTCAAATCTCACTCAAGGTAAACTGAATTCTAAAGTGCATATTGTGAACTATTCTGGGGAGAGAATTCATATATTGCATTTTAGACTTTCTACAGGCATTCTAATCTTAGTTGAGGTTCACAGAAGGTATCAAAAGAGCCGGCCATTTTCCTTCTATTTCCTTAACATTTTAATATTTGAATACTATCTAATCTAAATCACAATTTAAACCCAAGTGAATACTGAATCTGCTTACACACTGACATGACATGTAATCCAGATTTGACTTCAAACATCAAGTTTTTGACCTGTACATGACTGGAGAGTCATACTTATTCTGGAACTCCTCTCCATCAAGTTGTTTAAATACCATTATGACTAATTAAAATTACATGCATGGAGTGAGAATGCACTGTATGAATTACTATTCATACAGGGCATTAGTGATCCTAGGAATATGCAGCTTATCTCTTATGTCAGTATTATTCAAACACATTTTACAATGCATATAATCTATTTAATGGACCAGAACAGCTCCCATTATGTGCCAATTACAACCTAATGGTCTAGAAAATGTCAAAGTTTCAATTAACACTGTTTTTCCATTATTAAAGCATGCTTTTTTGGGTTATAGACAAGTTAAAATTCAAGATGGTAACAGCCAGAACAGTACATTACAGGACAGAAAAATGATGAATATATAAAAACCATATGTTTTTCTTCTGGAAAAATGTTATCTGTACAAATATATAAACACATATATGCGTTCTCAAATATATACATGCATGTATGTGTGTATATACATCTCAGTTATGAAAAAGATAAACCAGAGATTTTATACTGACCTGCACTTTGGAAATTATAGCTAACAAGCGAGGTAAGAGAGTCACCAGCATGGTACACAGGCCAAACACAAAATTTAAGGAGATGTAAGAAATAAAAGCTACATCTGAACTTGAGAAGAATCTGGATGTAAGATACATCCAAGGTAAAGTTGCATATCTGAAAGTTTAAAGAAACGAAACTGTCACAAATAAGTTATGTTTTCACCTCACCCCCACCCTAAAGTCAGTTATCACAGCAGAAAAACCCCCACAATTATTCTTCCTTATTTTTTGGATAGGGAAAGAACTCTTCTGAACAATTGATTTTAAAAAAGGACAAATTTGGGATACACATTTTCAACCAATTAGCTTATACTTCCATAGATGTACACATATTTACTGCCATGTTACGCACAGATATGATCCTCTTTTGTATATATCAGCTGCAGATGTTCACTTGGACTGTTCCAGACAGCTGGCAATGCTGATTTCTGAATGACTGCAAACCCATGCACCTTGACAGGCCTCTTACAGAGAGACAGAATTAAAACCAAATATTTAAAGCTCACATCATGGATTCTGAGCAGTAATCTTTTTTTAATGGCTTTCATAGAAATTAAAAAAAGAACAAAAGAAGAAGGAAGTAGTGAGAAAAAGAGAGAAAGAAAAAGAAGAAAAAAGCATTAATCTTTGAACTGGAACTAATATTTGTGCCAGTGATATGTGAGAACAGAAAAATCCCACAGATCATGTTACTGCCTAAACCAGGTTGTCAGTTAGTAGAGTAATAGCTTTTAAAAATGACTGCATAGCACAATGAGGCTAAGACAGCATGTCCATGGCTACATCTCCCTCAATGAGAATCTTTATAGGAAGGAGGAAGGCACCCTCCATTCTGACAAGTCAGATGATGCCTCTCCAAAATGGAGAAGTCATGTGTTTTATAAAGAGGCGTTTATAAAGCCTAAAACAATGCCCAGGTAATCTGATGAGTATGCATATCACACAAAGAAAATTTATTTTCCATTCAACATAGTGCAAGATATATCTATCAAATAAGCAATATAGAGACTGCAGGAGCAGAGGTATTAGCTTAAATTATTGCATGATGATAAGTATATACATTTTGTGTATATAAATGCTTCTTATATGCAACTAGCCAAAAATCTGTGAATTCACTTCTTCGTTGCCTTAAAGTGTAGTTTAGATTACAAGTCATAGAAGTCCCTTTTGAATTCAGTGTTCTGTACACAGATTAATCTTTTTTATTGGAGAATGCCAAAATCTTTTACCTTAAAAAACAAACTTGCAAATCCTGCTGGGAAGTAATAATGATGTTATCCTCAGTTTACAGGAATATAGAGGTCAAATGACTCAATTTTTGGGTCTCAAAAGAAGATTTTAAGTATTCAAGATCACACTATACTTCTCAGCATCCTGTTTCCAGTCTTAATCACACAATCTTTTCTTCCCTTCATCCACATACCAAAATCACTGTTCTCAGAATTGCTCTGAATTACAATATTGTAAATAAAAGTCCATCCTTGTATGAGCCATTTCCAAGCTCAGGAAAGAGACATGATTTACAGTGCTGTTACTCTGCTGTAAATGAAAGCAAAATTTGATTTGTTTGCTTATAGCTGCTAAGAAATGAGTAAGACTTTCAAAATACTAAAGCTATATGATGTTCAAATGCAGCCTTTAAAGTAGCTGCCAATCACACCTATATTTCTATCCTCTTTCTTTTCCTTCAGCTGCAGTTGCAATTTAGTATTTTCTAAGTATAAAAGACAACATTTTGAACAAAACTGTTTAAGTATTTGGACTAGGAACACCTCTGCTTTCATCAAAAGAGAAGAAAATGTAGTTTAGTTAAGAGACATTATACTTCTAAAGGAAATCACTTTTAAAGTAGAGCACTAAGAAACTTGATTATCCTTTCAAGCACACCCTCTTCTCTTTGACATTTTGTATAACTGGGTTATTTTTATCTTTATTTTAGGTCAGAAAATCCACACAAGTGTAGACTGAAGAGACAAAACCATTTTAAAAGGAAAAAAATGTAAACGATGCTGGCCTGCAGATGAATGAGAATTACATGCACAGTGCTGGGAAAGAATAAAATGGCCACAATAAGCTTCATCACATTTACAGTGTAGTTAGGCTGAATAAAGAGTAGCTTAGGAAGAGCAGCCACTCTAAAGTTTTTCAGTGTCCTTGAAACACGTTAAACTTACACTGACAGCTATTGGATCTTTAATATATGTTAATACACATTGAATACATAGATTTTCTTGTTAAAAATCACTGCAACATCTGTTATGTCAGCCAAAGCTGAAGAGTACAAGAGGGATTATACTGAGCTGATTAAGCTGCATCTGCAGTCAACAAAATAAGACAGTCCAGCTTTTCAGTCAATGACTTTTTTTTTCTGAAATACTCAAAGTTTAACTCAATATTTTGGTTAAAACAATCCCAAAATAACCAGCATTTGATAGTACACTGTGGGCAGGGCCAGAGCCCATAGCACACCACAAAAACCATATCATGACTTCAGTAGACATACAGGTCTGTGCTGTGTGCTTCATTTGCTGTTTGGCTAAGATTTCTATAGGTGCCTCTGCCTCACTAGGATCACAGCAACTGGATCACAAGAAGGATTCAATGGTTGTAAAGGTAATAAATAAAAAGGTGTTAGATTTCATAGTGTAAAATCTTTGCACTAAGGCTGGTAAGAATTTGTGCCTTCAACTTGAAAGAATCACTTGAAGTGAAGAAAGGAATTGAGCGGTACATGAGAGTGATACAGAGGAGAAAAGTATAAACTTTGGCTGTTTCATACAAGTTATTTACAAAATCCTGGCATCATGACCTCTAGAATATTTCTAGTTGGAGTATCTCTAGATTTCTAATAGAGTATCTCTAGTTTGGCCATTCACATCCAGGAAAGATTAGCTCAAACTGGAGTTGTAAGGAAAAATGATAAATACAACTATCTAAGGAATTTGGACAGTTTTACAAGAGAGGACTTGGCTTGTTTTGGCTTGCAAAAGGCATTCAATGAAGGACAATTTTGAAGTATGGTTCTGAATAAACTAAGGCTATTATTTCCAAGACCTAGCTTTGAGGATACCAAAACAGTGTGAGTTGCTGGATGGTTCATAAAACCTTGAAATCAGTTTCAAGATGTAATGTAGCAAACTAGGGGGGGTTTCTTGAAGGGTTTATCTGAGACTCTTCCTGGAATAGAACATGTCCTGATCTTGCAGAAGGTCTTTTCTTCCTTCCCTATCATTCTCTCATGAAGCAGCTATATTTCATTATCTAAACATCTGTCATATAAGATATGCATTCTCCCCTACAAAGGTAGCAACACTTAGTTGCTTGAAATAAGGACTGAACTTCATCGAAGCCTTTTCCTTTAACAATGCATCTTCAGCATTTCTCACATCATCTTAGACAGCACATGGGAAGAGTAAAAGGAACAGAATGCACCATTCATTTGATTGATGCCAGGACTCAACAGCCTTATTTTTATAGAGATATCAATCCTCCGTTTAATCAGTTATTTTAACTTTATATAATTGCATTGGTTTTATGGCTGGTTAGTTGGGGTTTTTTTCCCATGTAAAACTAAGCAAGAGGGTAGAATGGCAAAACTTTCCTCTCTCAGAGTAGTATTTAGAGGCAAATCTCCAACCAGCCCAGTACTTCACACTGAAGAGAATTCTCATTGGAAATATAAACTCCTGGAGCTATGTAGACTCACAGAAAATGGTTAGAGTTGTAATAAAAGATGTTTCTCACCTTCTCGATGATATTCTGCACAGCTAAGCACTGAAATTCTGACCTATGCTATTATTCCTTCATTTTCTGGAAGATAACATAAAATCAATTTCTAACAGCAAACTACTGTTGTACAGTACTGTACTGTTGTACAGGCTGAGTATCTTCTGAGACATTTTCACTCCTTTTTTATTTTTTAATGTGTGAATAAATCTCCCTCAGCTTTTTGTGTTTAACTTTCAAACTCACGTTGCAGCCTGTTCTTACTGTATTTTGCTGAATCATAATTGTTTACAAAGACAGAAAAACATGCACCCAGCAGCAGGTGCAAACTACATCTAAAGATTTATGTTTGTTTCTTAGAAGCTGTAATTCCATAGTAGCATTTCCAATCACATACCCAAAGAGTATCAGCAGGAGAACAGTGGCTGCCAAGTTCTTTCGGAAAGTGAAGGCTGATAGCTGGAAGGCACTAATAACACCAACACACAGGGTGACTGGAACCACGTAAAACATCTAGAAACAGAAGGAAAAAGCATTGAGCAGGTGAGCATCTCTTAGTGGTCTTACCTAATTTGCATAGAAGGGTTATACAAATTAACTTTTCCATCCTTGCAACGTAATTACACTATAAATTAGGAAGAAATAGGCAGAAGAGCTTGGAGATTCAATAGTTCACACTTGCTGCCAAACTGCCTCCTACACATGAAACAGCCTGACAGGATAAAATCTGACTACAGAATATTTCCCTTAATCCTATTTCTATTGACCTTTTCAGCACATCCATTTAACAAGCTAACTCTTCCAGATAATGGGTCCATGTGGAGCTATTGCTCCAAAACATCAAATTACACTGTGAATACAGAGGTTTGGTTTCAGAAATAGCCGTTTCATTGATTGGAACTTCAGTCATAGGAGAATAGTAAGGATGCAATTTTAAAAGAGACTTTAATGAAGGACCATGTGTGCTGATGAAGCAAATGACAACTTTTATTGGAAATAGACACAATATGTAGAAGCATTACAGCCATTAGGCAATGGGGAAAGCAGTTTCTCTGTTTAGTCTCTTGATGCAATGGCAACCAAATACTTATTGGTGGCAGGGTGGGATTGGTACTGGGGATTCACATCCAAGTATTCAAGAGACAGGGGTTCTGCTTGCCACTATCAATGTCAGGATGTGAAAATATGTACTCAGATCCATTCCCAGTGTCTACCTACTCTGTGCACTGAACCTCAGCTCACTGGGGCATGGACTGCCTGCATTTCTGCTCATATAATATTTACCTTTATCCTAATATAACTGAGATTCTGAGATACAACTGCAATAGAGGCAACAAATAAAGGTCTAGCTAAATATTCAGTGTAGAAGAAGAACATATTGCTAGAATAAGATTTTCATACTGAAGTACAATGAAAACCTGTTCCAAATTACACCAGAGGCTATCACCACTTTGCTACTGGGAAAACATACATTTTTTTTTTAAGAAAAGGGCAATGGAATAAAATGTAGATGGATTCTACGTTCTCATCTTATTCACAGTGTATCTTTTCTTTGCCATATACAAATATAATAACATGCCACCCACAGATTTATGTTTCAGTTATCCTGAAACTGTTTAAAAATATCGTAGAGAAGTCACAAAGGATTTGAGTCCCAATATGTTTCAACAGACCAGGGACTTCTGTATAGAAATAAATATATAAATTTAAAATCATATTCTACTGGATATCTTACCCTGAAATAATGATGTATTGCAGAAGTTGTTCATCTACAACAAAACAACTTTAATTTTGCTCTCTAGTGATGCACGCTTAATCTGAACAAAATGTCTCTATTTCTCTTTAAACTTTTTAGCACTTACACTTTTCCATTTGTTGAACATAGTAATGAATACCATTCACGCCTATAAATACAGTAAGAATAGCCTGAATCTCATGAGAGCAATTTCATAAATCAAATACTTCTGCAGGCCTAGTAAAGATTCCTCTACCAGTAATACAGGACACAGCCTTTAATACTGAAAATACGCAGAGGGATTTAAAATTTGACAGTTCATATATTCATGTGTTCAGTGTCCCTAAATGATCTGCAGCACAATTAGCATTTAAAGCAGTGTCTGTTCTTTCTCAGATCATGATTGATCTGTGTTGAATTTGTGAGAACATTTTGAGAGATTGGCAGAAAATAATGAGGAGTTGACTTTGCTCACAAGGAGAAACCCAATGATGAAGGACTGAGTTTTTAACTAAGCCTTCTAATCTGAAACAGCAGCAAAAAGAAATACGAAGATTGACTGGCCAAGTAAATATAACATTTGAAAAAATGTGCTCTTACCTCAAGATTGCTCAAGTGTAAAAATTCTGATTTCAAGCATGGATGGGTGAAGATCTAATGTTTCAGAATTAGAATAGTCTAAATGAAAACAGAGTGTTCCAAAAATTTCTGTTCCTGACCAGAGTATCATAGAATCCAACCTGAGGGTTGTAACGGACCTTAAGAACATCAGGTCCAGCCCTTAATCCAGCACTGCCAAGTCCACTACTAAACCATGTCCTTCAGTGCCACATCTACATGTCTTTTAAATATTTCCAGGGATGGTGACTCCACCTCTTCCTTGGGCTGCCTGTTCCAGTGCTTGCCACAAATGAAAGGTACCAATTATAAGTATCTCTCATATTATCCACAACAACACATAGCATAATTATCCCTTAAAGCAACTGACTAGTATTTTCATTTTTTCCACTAATCGGAAACGTTTTGCCAGTGCACAGGGAAATTCCTGTTATGAGCTGCGGTGTGGAAGATTCTCCCTGTCTTGGCTGATTAGCCAACTTCCCTTCATTTGTGAAGTAGTTTACATAGCTAAAGCTAGCAAATCATTCACAAATCAGCTTTGGGAAGCAAGGAACACAGAGCTCTCCCTGTGTTGAAGTAGGAATGGTGCCTCAATGTTTGTCAGCATGTCAGCTGAGGGCTGTCACTCTGCACCATCCAAATCTTATTCATGTATCTTGTGACCATATCTCCTCCTGTTCGTTTGTGACAAACTAACCTAAAATTTACACCTGAACAGATGCTGCCTCACAGAACACATACCATATCACAGCAGAAGTTTGCAAGCCAGTAAGTTTTGTAACCCAGGCCTGTGATGTGCTGCAAGCGTTTTGTCCCAGATACTCTGTCTTTCACTACGGCACTTCCAATGGATGCAGTAAGGATAGAGAAACCCAGCATGATACACAGTGCTACACCACACTGACGAACATTCTCCATTCTAGATTAAAAAGCAAAACAGTGTAATAAAAAGTTACAAAACTATAGGTGAGTTTCAGAGCACAGAATGTGTCTTAAAATGAAGGTTATGCAAATATTTCCCCCTTACAGAAAACTAAAATTTAAACCCTTGAATATCATTTAAAGCAATTACCCTGTTTAAAACTGTCATGACAAAATAAGCATAACTTCAGTATTTTTCTCTACAAAATACTGCAAATACTTTTGGTATAAACCACGGACTTGAAAGACAGTCTACAGTAAAAAACGCTTCACTAAGTACAACTGAATCGTGTCTGTCAACTGACAGCATCTATTCCAGGAAACATATATTCTTATCTAATTTATAGTTTGAATTGTCTGCTGATTGCTGCTGATAAACATTTTGAGAGTTTGCTCACATTTTGTCCTCATCCAATAAGGCTCCTCCATATGGTTGGCTGTAGAGTGTTATCCCTGTGAGAAGAAAAATAAATAATGAAATATTAAATATTATTACAGACTTCAAGTTCTAGAGTACACTGTTAACATTTTTTACACATATGAATAAAAAGGCTAAATACTTAGTGATCAACAGAAGGAGGTCAACCACCAAGCTGCAAAACCAAACACTGTCTCTCATTCAGTGATTTCCAAAGTTTGGATCCACTAAACACTAATGAATAAAAATAAGTAACAGTTGCTTTTCAGCATTCTGAAGTTCAGAAATTGGTTCAACAATGCTATATGTATTGATAAAAAATCTACGTCACAGAAGTGACCAAATACAAAACCCGACGTAAAATTTGTTCATATACATAATCTTCTGGGGTAAGGCAGATTGCGACTGCAATTTATACATTTGGTTTAGATTTTAGATTAGATCTTTTAGCATTTTTCAGATTAGTGAAGTTTCGCAGAGAAAAACTATTTCGCAAAATTCACAAAAGAAAAAAAAACAAATCACACTATCAGTTGAAACTGTAGAGCTTTAAATTAAAAATCTGTCCACTTTGGGAGACCGAGAAAAATCCTGAGCAGGCAAGCTTTCTTAGGTTTATTTTGGTTCTTGGTGCAACCAACCTGCAGCAATCTAGCAAAATTAACTTTGGAATTGGAAAGTAGTTTATTAAGAAAAACTGTGTCTTTTTGCTTTTTTTTCTTTTCAAGCAAAAGAAAAATTGGGGGGTGGGAGAAGTGCAAAACATTGTCACTGCAAAAGTTGCTGTTCCACTGGACTTGATGATGCTGTGCATGACAGATGTGCAAATTGCACTGGTTTTGTGCTGGATGGAATTAATTTTCTTCACAGTACTTGGTATGGGGGTAGGTTTTGGATTTGTGCTGGAAACAGTGTTGATAATACAGGGATGTTTTAGCTAATGCTGAGCAGCACTTAGAGCCAAGATGTTTTCTGCCCCTCACCAGCTCCACCAGTGAGGAGAACTGGGGGCACAGGGAGTTGGGAGGGGTCACAGTGGGACAGCTAAGTCCAATTGACCAAAGGGACATGGACCTATATGGCACCATGCTCAGCATGTAAAATGGGGGAAGAATGAGGAATGGGAGGGATGTTTGGAGTGATGACATTTGCCTTCCTATGTCAATGTTAGGTGTGATGGGGCCCTGCTCTCCTGGGAATAGC
Source organism: Grantiella picta (assembly GCA_013397955.1). NCBI lineage: Eukaryota > Metazoa > Chordata > Aves > Passeriformes > Meliphagidae > Grantiella > Grantiella picta. The sequence goes on from VZRM01002768.1 coordinate 501,320, forward strand.
TGAACACCTGACTGCCCACAGGAAAGGGTGAATTAACTCCTTGCTTTGCTTTGCTTCTGTCTGTGGCTTTTTAAAAATTTTTTTACTTACTACACTGTCTTTATCTCAACCCATGAGTTTTATCACTTCTAGTATTCTCTCTCACATGCCACTGGGGAAGAGTGAGCAAGTGACTGTGTGAGTGGGCCTTAAGATAAATCATGACATCAGCACTATTTGATTACCGTCTAAATAAATCTATGCTGTTACAAATTAAAACAAACAAATAAGCTTCATCCTAACAGCAATTGTAATTTTCCCAGTATCTTTGGTAAAGATATAAATTGTTGGTAACCTTAGACTGACTCTGTAGGACACCACTTAATTGAACACTCTTTGTCATATTTGGTTAGAGTCCAGCTGTATAAAGACAAAAAATATCTTCATTCTAGCAACAGGTGTAATTTGACTAAGCACACATTTATTTTGCCCCTTTAAATTTTTATGCCTCATCTTCAAGCCAAAGTAATATGAACATCACTAAGTCACTGCATGGTAAAAAGCTGAAAAACAGGGGATGATGATTAACTCACAGAGAAAACTTGTACAAGGTAAACATCTTTCAAATAACAGCTAAATGCAGTGCACTGAAGCCCAATGGTAGTTAGAAAAACAAAAGAAGATTCAAGCCAATAAGATTTTGATGAATCCCTAGTAGATACTTCTGCTATTTGTAGAAGTCTTTCGTGTCATGTGCCTTCAGGGTCTGTTTAAAATTTTCCATTGTTTTTCCTTTAAAGCATTAATTTTTTAAACAATTGCTGCTATTTGTTCTGAAGCAAAACTGGCATATCAAAGAAAATTGTTTTTTCCCACTGGAACCACTAAATTTACTTTTATGTAAAGGAGAAGTAGCATGACAGAAAAAAACTTAGTTCCCAGAAAGTTTTTCTAGGCTTTTCTATTGCTCGAATAAAAGTGGGCATATTAGAAGAAATAATCGTAGTCTCATAGAATATGCAGAATTGGAAGGGATCTACAAGGATCATCAGATCCAGCTCCTGACCCTACACAGGACACCCCAAGAGTCACACCATGTGCCTGAGAACATTGTCTAAACACTTCTTGAACTCTGTCGGTCTTGGTGCTGTGACCCCTTGCTGGGGAGCCTGTTTAGTGCCAACCCAACTTCTGGATGAAAAACCTTTTCCTGATATCCAACCTAAATCTCCCCTGGCTCAACTTCAGGCCATTTCCTCAAGTCCTGTCACTGGTCACAAGGGTGAAGGTATCAGTACCTCCCCCTCCACTTCCTCTCATATGACATTGAAGACTGCAATGACATCTCCCTTCTATTTCCTCTTCTCCAGGCTGAGCAAACTAAGTGACTCAATGTGCTTCTCATACGGCTTTCCCTCCAAACCCTTCACCATCCTTGTGGCCCTCCTTTGGACGCTCTCTAATAGCTTAATGTGGTTTTTATATTGTGGCACCCAAAACTGCACACAACATTTAAGGTGAGGTCACTACAGTGTAGAGCAAGACAATTCCCTCCCTTGCCCAGTGGCAAGATGTCAGCGGGAAACTAATAAAACTTTCAGGTTACTGCATTGGTATTAAGCAAAAGTCTACAGCAGTTGACTTGGGTTCCATAAATAGAAATGCATTGCTGTAACTCTCTAGTACAGAATAAATAGAAACTGTGAAAATGAGATAATTGCCAGGGAAAATAAAAGCCCATGACATTAAATAGCATAATGTTCCATGCAGTATTGTATCATACAATACCAATCAAAAAGCAAATTACACCGAATTAATTTTCTTCTATGGAAGAGTCACCAAAACTAATCACACTTCTTAAAAGTAGCAAACAGTTTTGAGAGTCAATTTCCATTCAAACCATGTAGATGAAACAGAGGATTACATTTTTTTTTAAATTTACACTCACAACTGAAATGAAATTTCACAAGCTTGTGGATTACAAGTAAGAAAAGTATGACAGTGCTAAACTAAGTTCAGTTGTATTTAGAATTCAAAATTCTATCAATGTATTAAATATAATACTTGCCTTTCATTCAGTATTTTAAGTTTCTTCAGTTAGTCTGGAGCATGACAATCTCTGAATTTGCTACTTTTTTAGTATAATGATTTCTCCCCTTCACCCCATTATTAAAAAATAGATTATTAATTTATATAAAGCAAATAAACTGGCTTGCAATTCACAGAGGAAAAAAGTTCCCTGGAACTTAAGAAATAAGTTTTAAATTATCTTCCAATACCAAAAAACCCCAACAGAATTAATAATATATGATATTTTCTATTATTTCTTTTTTTATTTAAAAAATCCTTCCATGTACTTTTATGACCTATCCCTTCCTAAATCTCTTCTAACAACCTAAACCATCTTTTTTAACACATATCGCTGTCCCAATACAGCAGTTAACATGATGTAAAATGTACTTATCGATACTTTCTTGCCTTTATATGTCTTTTTACTATGTAAAGCGGCTATAATGAGGCTCATTAAGTTGAAAACTATCCACCATCTTTGAGAACTTAAAAACTATAAATGACAGATAAATTAAGAAATTCTAAATTATAAAGCTCCTATTAAACAGATGCTTCTGGTGTTTATCCAAGGATTTTTTTGAGGATTGTACTTGCAAGCCTTGTGTGAACAGCCCTTAGGGCAAATTTACCATGTTAGTATTCACAAGAGAAAAGCAAAGACAGGCAATAACACCAAATCCGACATGATTCGGCACTAACTCTGTCTGCTCCTTTTCATAAATTTTTCAGTATAAAAATTATTTCTTCCACATCTACAGATTGACATTATATTCTCCTGAATTAATCACAACCAAAATTTTCTCTGTTGTCCTAAAACCTCCTTTGTCTAAGTCCTCAGCATGTAGTTGGTCACATTATTTTTACAGCTATCATTTAGGCTTCTTTATGGGCACAGGTGAAAAATTGTAATAGACACCCATTCCAGCCTTTCCAAAACCACTCAAAAGCAATTCAAGAACTGGAAAACCTGTGACCATGATGAATCTTATACTTTAATGGTCTATTTAGAGAGTACAAGAACACCATGATGAAAGACTTTCTTAGACCTTATAACTGTCTGCAATATAAAACTGAGGAGTTTCCAAAATGAGAGGCAAAAACAAATACCCCTTGTTTGAGAGGGATGAAGTGGAAGGCATCTCAAAGGAAGCAACATGTCTGTATACATGCTAGTTGATATATGTATGCTTATATAGTTCTGAAAAGGAATGAATCCAGATGTTAATCCCAACAGAGAGCACAAGCAGCCAGTTATTTTGGTAACATATTTTCTTAGCTTTTTTCAGCTAAGAAATTTCTCTTTCTTTTCTGAGTTGTTTTGCTTACAGCTAACTACATTTTTTGGAGTGTCTTTTTTTTTTTTCCTCATTTTTGTCTTTCATTTAAGGAGAAGACTCAGTTGTCAGCTCTTGTATTCCTCAATAAAAGACTTTGCTTTATGCAACTGAGAACAAGGGCATTTTTACCAATCCTGCAAATCACATTACTATGGAAAAAAAGAGTGGGGAAGTAGTCAGAGCTTTACAGTTTAACTATAAATTTCAGGAATAACAGAGCTGGAGCCTGGGTGAGGGAGTATATTTACATTAGAAATGACATTACTCAGAGCTAATAGTAGAAGAGGCAGTAAACAATTCATTGTACTGTCTTCAGCTTCTCTATAATTTCCCCTTTGGATTCTCCCTTCCAGGAGGAACAATCCTACCTCCTTCCTCACATTGTTCTTGATTAAACTAATTTTAGATTCTAATTTGTTAAAAAGGCATTCCTAACCTAGTGAGATATTTTTTTCATAAAATGTTAGAAGGGTTGCAACATTTCCTACAATAAAATATTGTACTTTTCCATTCTGGATAGGAAAGCTCACAATTTGGTATAGATTTAGAGAGTTGGATGTTTCCGTCCTGTGCATGATAGTCCAGTCCATCCCCCCTGGGCACAACTTTCCATATAAACATATTTCAAAATCTCTGGTTTTCCAGTAAAAATGAGGAAAGTGATATGAACCCAGCAGTACTTTTTCAGTATTGGCTGGAGAAACCTAGAAGAAAAAATGTTAAATGTCTTCAAGCTTGTATGCCATCACTGTAGGTTGGTAAGAGGTGTCCTTATGTATATTTGGTGGTTCTGCACTGTATTTTGGGTGTGTCTGAACCTGTCTCTTGGCACTTCTTCGCAAGCTGGCTCTTACGTCAAGCTGAGTCTTGTGTACATAGATCAGTTTAGATCTGTGCTACTAATTCTAAATATCATGATTGTTGCAGATTTGAATAGAAGACCAGTCTAAGCTTGTTTATTCCAAACATTTAATCTCAGATTAGAATAAATAAAAAAACATGTGTAAGAAAAATAGAGGTAGATATATATTTCTATTTATATAAAATGATACATTACTATTAACTGAAAATTACAATTTATATTTTATGGAGAATTTCACAGGCAGCACCATCATTAATGGACTCTATTTTACTTTTCCCCACTAAGTAGACAAGGTTCCATCTAAAGCCCATTTCAGAGTTTCCTTTGTAAAAAGGTCTAAAGTTATAATTTGCAAAGCATTCAGGAAACTATACAGCCACTTTCCACCAAAATTCAGCTGAAAATTACTCCCTTGATCCCTTCCACTCCTTTGAAGAGCTGAATCTGAAGTAAATGAGGATGCTACATGAAAGCTTAAAATGATCCCAGTATGAAAGATTTTTTAAAAAATCAATGACTTCAATAGGAATCCTCAGATGGGGCAGCTACATCACAAAAGGCCTTTCTATATTGAGACATTTCTGTTCTTTGAATAATGATGTAAGAAATTTTTTTGACCGCTCTACTTTACAGACATCATTATGGATGACTACCAGTCCTTTTTTCTTTATATAGCCTTACCCTAAGAGAGAGGTTATAGTCCTTCTCCTATACTCCACCATGATAAACACATTTTGACTCAATGTTACACAATTAGGTGTTAAAAAGAACAGTTTTACTTTACTAAAATTTCTACCTTAAGCGTAAGCAAAAAATACTGTCTTTTAGTTTTTTATTCCTCTTATTTCATTATTCCATTTTTGTTTGCTCACAATTACATTACTTAATTGTAGGAATGCAGCATTTCAGAAAGAGATTAGAAAACATCATTTGTATAAGCTTTAATACCAGTCAGAAGTGAAGGGTTTTGACAAAAATCCAGCACATCTCACTTGTTTTGTTGCAGAATCTTACTATTTTTTTACTTATTAACATGTCCATTTTCATTATCTGCCACTGAATTTCTATGATGCTAGAAAACAGAATGCATTTGATTTCCTCCACAGTAAGACACATGACTTTTTCCCACAACGGAATCACAGACTTACATGATCATGAAAGTAGAGGTGGATATCCACATGATAGAGAAGATGAGATATTTTTGTACAAGAAGTATTACTGAACTGCTTTTCCAAAAGAGACATCTGATCCATTATCTATGATAAATTACATAAATAGATCGGGCCAATTTCAGTTACTCCATCTAGTTACATGTACCTCCAGCTGGGCAAACACACATTTTCTTCAACAACCACACCACTCTTCACAGAAAAATTACAAGAAGCAAACATTGCAACTTTCCAAGCATCCTCAGAGAGAAATTTACCAATAATCTCATATTGTTAAGAGAGAGGTGAGGGAATGAGGGCTGGCAGGGAAATCTCTCCACTTGCAGAGAAAGGGTTTGAAGATCAGATTACACAACAGCAAAAAGGAAGTATTTTTTATCATTAAATAATTTCCTGTCCCTGCATGCTGAAGGGTCAGTAACTTGGACTGATAGGACAAAAAGCGATGATAAATTTTTTTCAGAGTTTTTTGAACAGATACAAATCCCTAAGGATTTAAACCAATGCAAGGCAGCATATGTTCCCTGTAGTCTTGGGTAAAATTTCTTCCTTCAAACTTTCATAACAAATCATGTCTGTATTCCCTATATCCTCTTGACTGCAGAAAAGACTTCAGACAAAAACAATTAGCCTCCTTCTTGGCTTCTTTTTATCAAAACCTATCACAAACTTGGACCAGTACTACTGATCTCCTATGAAAGTTACCGGATCTGTCCCTGTGAGCAAAGCAGGTAGAACTCAGCTTGTGGTCTGTAATGATTCTTCCCTCCTCCAAAGATCTTGGGACAATTCCAGCTGGGTTCATGTTCAAGAAATACACACAGGATATAACTGCACAGTAGAAGGATTTCTAGCTTTTTGTATGAGCATATATAAACAAGTTGTTGGCCTTGTTGACCTTGTTCAAGGTTGTCACAATATCATAGTTGCTGCTATTGTGTTTACATCCATGGCAGTGCTCTACTCTAGTGTAGTAAGCTTCTCGCAGTAAAGCAAGGGGTGGGGGTTTGGTTGGTTTTTTGGGGTGTTTTTTTTGGTTTTTTGGTTTTTTTAAAGCAAGAAAAGACTTAGTCTTTACTATCCCTTTTAAAGGGTCCAATTATTTTTATGTCACTTAAAAGTAATACTGAAGCACTGGTTCTGTTGACAGGAAAATAAAGTTGTTCCATGAAATAACACAGCATTAATGCGAGTCAGAATTACAAAGCCATATTGCTGCAACATCTTTATAAGCTTCCTCACAACAATTTCCGACAATATTCCAGAACTGACCTCGCATAAAAGCAGAGTTTGGAAGAAACAAAAATTTAAAATAACAGATTTTGATGTTGGAACAGAGTATGTGGTCTCCACTGATTTACAAGACTAAATATAACAATTTTCATTTTAAAAAAGCATATGAATTCTTCTCCATTACAACAGTATCCTTAAATAAGAGAAAGTTAAAAGTCAAAGTGAACTGAGCTCAAGTGGCCTATATAGCACTGGAAACTGTTCAAGATTTTTGGAAATAAAATATACATATATGTGGGTCTCTACGCAAAAAATACACACATATATATGTACGTACACTCTTGCACACACATATACAAATATGTACATATACAAATATGTACACAAACAAAGACATACATACAGATAGACAGTTAGGTAACCTGACCTCTCTTGCCAAGATTCTGTGACAGTTTCCTCTGCATTATGCCTCAAGAGCATGATCAGTCCATCTTTACTGCACTTCTCCCATAGATGAGCACATAAATAAACTACTTTTAGTTCTTGAGCTCTACTTTTGCAGACAACTGACATATTCTGCCACAAGATTATATAATGAGCCCTTACGTGTACAGATGTCAGTCCAAGACTTCAAGTATTTCTTAAGCACTGTTTTGCTGTGTTTCTGTGCCATGCAATATCAAAAAAGAAAACATTTCCACAATGCTTAGGACAACTATCATTTTCTCTGACTGTAAGCAGGACAGCAAACCCTGATTCTCTGAGATAGATATAAAAGTAAGGGTACACAAACATTTAAATTCTAGAATGGGATGTCTTATTGTACAGAAAAAAATGTTAGCATCAGTACAACTATGAAGCTCAGGAAAAGTTGATTAAAAATTGATTTCTATTAAAAATTCTCATTAAAATACCTAAATTCATTTAAGTCAAAATTTCTGCATAAACACATTCCTTTGACTTGTTCTCATAATTCATTTAGAAAAATAAACCCCAACCATCTTGAAAGCAAGCCATCACTCTTTTTCTTTGACATTCCAGAATATTTTCTTAATAAATTTCTTATTTTAGATTCTCAGGATTCCTTCCCCATTTTCACTGATTTAACCTTCTTTCTTCATAATGAAAATATTGAAAATCATTTTACCATTACAGACAACCATCCTAACTTTACAAAAACTCTTAAAAATTGGTCATAATCTCTTATTAATTTCTCTAAACCAAATTCCTCTTTAACAGAATCTTAAGAATTAAGGGAACTGTAATGAATAGAAGTTAACCTGAACTTCTGAAGTTAATCAAGCCCAGATTTCAAACTTAATTTTCACATTCTAAAGGTTCCTCTGTGTTAACCTCTGAGTCTTTGGCTGCAGTGATTTTTTAGAGGTCAGTTCATAAAATTTTTACTTTAAAAATTTTTATAATTTCAGGGATATCTGAATCAGAAAATTTAATATATTTGAGTCAGATTGATTAATTTCTCTTTTATTATGTACAATGATAAGTTATAGTAGGCTCTCCTGTTCCATGAGTAACAGGATACTATGAAACATCACATTGCAGTGTGAATTTAGAGGCTACTCTGGATTTACCCTGGATATTTATATAAGGAGACATAGTAAAGTGCCAAAGAAGTTGTAAATCCATACTCTGCTGTGTTTTAGTAGTCCCATTTAAGCAAGCCCTAGCAGTAGTTTCACAGGGACTAACATCCCAAACCAATTTATACTTACTTATTCCACAGGAACGTCTTTGTAAGGAATTCATATGGCATCATGAGCTTTAAATTCAAATTTTACCTTACTGTGTACTACATTCTTCATGCAAACTTTCTGTGTAATTAAAATTTTCATTTTTCAATCCTCTCAAGAAATGGGACACTGAAATCCTACTGTAAACTATGAAAAATTCTCATACCTAAAATTATTTTAGTTTATTTAAAAACTACTTTCCAAAATACATGAAAAAATACAAAGACTATTACCATACTGTCTCAAATCCACATTAGGGGGTAAATTCAGCCAGAGAATGAAGTTATTGAGTTCATTTAAGTAGGATGGCAGTGAATGGAAACCTTTTTGGTTATACCACACCTGGAAGAAAGAAAGAAAATTGTGAGTCAAAAACCACTTCAGCTTGGATGCTGGTCTGAAAGTTTACATACCTTTAAGCATTGCATAAAAGATATCTAATTTTCCTGTTACAACACCTATTTTTAGAAGAAAGTCAACTAGCCGGAGAAGAGTCAGTTGATTTACACAGGTCTTCGAACAGCATACAGTAGCCTTTTTGTTGTCTGTTGTTGGAGATGCATGCCTATGTTTATTACTAAATTGAGATTCTCTGACTTAACGAACACTGTGTTCCCCTTCCTTTACACGCATTTGGTTGAACAAATCGAGGAAAAACAATGTGAAAATAACATCTGCCAGTTTAATTGAAAATACAAAAAGATAAGTAAAACTGGTTTTAAAATTAAAAAATTATTGATATTCCAAGGAGACATCTCTAAATAATATCTGCATGTGACATACAGCATAAAATATCTAGGAACAGAATATGCTCAAAAAAGGGGAAAAGCAAGAATCAAGGAGGCACTCTTCAAAAGATATGAAACTATTCCATAGACAAAGTTGTCTCCATCTCCAATAACCATCAGTGGCTTGTTAAGCATGGAGGAAATTGAAACAGACAAACTCTAAGGCAGACAAGGCAAGCCAGTCTCTCTGAGGAACACAGGGGAGCAATTCTGTTACAACATATACTTTATCCTCAGATCACGCAGAATTGTCCTGACTTGACACTCTTAATCTATACTTCCACTTGCTAGAACCATTGCTGAGAGTTTGATATGTCCCAAAATCAAATATAATGAGGTTTGAGTTTTCTTCTGCAGTTAGAAATCAATTCTATCACCCATTACTGCTAATCACAGTGCCTTTGAACCTACATTATCCATACTGAAAACTAGGTCAGATTATTATGTATGTTTATTTTCAGTTTCAATGGCATTTAAAACCATCTGATTACTATCCATTTCTCACATCATAACCTTTCTTCTCCCCTTTTTTTAAAGAGTTGAAAAACTCCTAACTTTTCCCTCTTTGAAATCAGCTGTTTGTACTCTGCATTTTGTACATTCTAGGTTGGGCAATTCTCACTGTGTGTCTGGGTTCTGAATCATACTGCAAAGTGAACAGGATTTAATATACGTCTTTATTGCATTAACACTCCTCTTCTAGGATTTCTGTTTTCTTAGATAATATGGAAAATTACCATCCATACAGTTACTTCTTGGCAACTTCCCTAAAGATTTTCTTACCATTGCTTTGATGCTGTTTTTATTTACTTGTAGATAATTCTGCTTTTTTTCCCCTATACTATCAAACTACAAACCTTACTTAGAAACAAAATTCTAGATTTTGACTGTTTTTTCTGATGCTTTCTCCTCTATATTTCCCAGTGCAGCTCTAATCTTCGTTTCTGTTTCCCTTTCTTAATAATTATTTCCTTCTGGTTCATTCTCTTGACTACCAACTCGTTTGGATCTCCACATTTTCTGAGGTGAGGTTTACAGTATTCTAACTCTCCATTTTATTTCCTCCCATCTATCCTAGATTGTGATTCCAAGAACCACTCTGAGTTCCCTGTCATTTCTTCTCTGCCTCCCACCCTTGAATCTTCTTTGCCACCAGTTCTTTCAGTCATAATTAAAAAATTAGCAGCTTTGATCTACCACTGTTCATGCCTACATTACCTTTCACATTTTCTACTCTTCTTTATGTCTTCTTTACAGAGCTGCTTGAAATCTCAACAGCATCATAGAATCATCTAGGTTGAAAGAGACCTTTAACGTCATCAGGTCCAACCCAACAGTACCACTGCAATTCTAGAACACTAAACCACATCACCCAGCGTCAGATCCAGACACCTCTTAAACACCTCCAGGAATGATGACTCCACCAAATCCTGGAAAAGTTACCCCAAAGCCTGACCACCCTAACAGTGAATTTTTTCTAATATCTAATCTGAATCTCCCGTTTCAGCTTCAGGCATTTCTTCTTGTCCTCCCACTGCATGTATGGCAGAAGAGACTGGCCACCACTTCACTACAACCTCCTTTCAGGGAGTTGTAGAGAGGAATGTGGTTCACCCCTGAGCCTCCTGTTCTTGAGACTTATCAAACCCATCTCTCTCAGCCATTCTCCATAAGAAATATTCTCTAGAAAATTCACAAGCCTTGTTGCCTTTCTCTGGATTCTCTTCAGCAGCTCAATGTAATTTTTAGGTGAGGGGCCAAAAATTGAACACAGTACTTGAGGTACAGCCCCACCAATGCTGAGTACAGGGGGATGATCACTGCCCTGGTCCTGGCTACACTATTCTTGATACAGGGGAAGATGTCATTACCTGGCACACAATGGCTCACATTCAGCTGGCTGTCAACCAGTACCCACAGGTCTCTTTCTGCTGAACAGCTCTCAAACCACTCCTCCATCAGCCTGTAGTGCTGCATAGGGTTGCTGGCATACAAGTGCCAGACACAGCATTTCACCTTAGAGAACCTCATGCAGTTGTCCTCAGCCCAACGATTGGGTCTGTCCAAGTCTCTCTGCATAGCCTTCCTACCTTCAAACAGATCAACATTCCCACACAGCTTAGTGTCATCTGCAAATTTACTGAGGGTGCACTCAATCCCCACATCCAGATCATCAACGAGGGTGTTCAATAGGACCAGCCCCAAAACCGAGCCCTGGGCAACACCACTAGTGACAAGCCACCAACTGGATTTAGCACCACAACTCTCTTGCCCAGCCATACAGTTAGTTTTTTAGCCATCGAAGAGCCACCCGTCCAAGCCATGAGAAGCCAGTTTTTCAAGGAGTGTGCTGCAGGAGATAATGTCAAATGCTTTATTGAAGTCTAGGTAGACAACATCCACAGCCTTTTCCTCATCTATTAAGCAGGTCACTTTGTCATAGAAAGTCAGGTTGCTCAACCAGGATCTGCCTTTCATAAATCCATGTTGGCTGGACCTGACCCCCAGGTTATCTTCTGTGTGCCATGTAATGACACTCAAATATCTCAAACTCTCATTTTCCCACACTTAAAGAAAAGAAAACAGAACAAACCCCAAAGTCTTTCCCTCTTTGCAAAATCATATGGAATTCCTTTGTTCTTCTCAAATTCAGTTCCCACAGATTATCACACAAACTACATCTCCTATTCACTAACCAACAAGAGTGGTCTTTAAAGAATTATAGTGAAAGAAAACCGAAGATTCCTGAGGAAAACTGAAAATCTCCTGTGCAAATAGCAAGCAGAGCAAAAAGACAGAAACAAATGATCAAGGGTAACCTGTCTTTTTCACAGCCCCATACACCCATCTCTTAGTCTATCTTTTTAAAGAAGATTTGTGCCAAATAGAAAGTTATACATACATACATAATGAATCTCCACTGCAATTGTGTTCATTGTATTGAAAAAAAAGACAATTAAAAACATAACAAAGCAAAATTCTGAAAACACATCCTCATTTAATTCAGGCAGGGGAAAGGTTGCAAATGTTCAGAGAACACCTTTGAAATATAGTAACATGACCAATATTCAAATGAATATACAAAAAACACAATAGAGTATTGTGTGTAAGAATACATTTCAATATCCAACATGTTAATTGGAATTATTCCTTCGAGCTGCATTATGTAGCTGAATCATATCACCAGGAAATAACAAAATTGAAAATGGATATGTAGTTTATTATAATCCGGAAAAAGAGACATTTGAGGTTGTTCACCAGAAGATATATATAAGGTTTTTCTTCTAAAGATTTGTGTCTTATTCAAAATTGTTTGCAAAGGTAAAATATAAAAAAAGGAAATATATTAGCTGTAGCTGAAAATTCTTTCAGATTTCTTCTGTGCCACACAGGTAATTATTTACAGACGGCAGAAAAGAGCTGAAGAACAGAAAAATATATACTTCAATATAACTTATTTTTATTTTATTTTGTATTCTATATATGGTTAGAAAAGTTCTTTTCCAAGGAAAAACACAATCCCTCACCACATGAGATAGAAGTTCTGTGAAGATGTGTTTTACGTTATATAATATTTTACTTGTCATTAATATTCTAGAATAAAGCCAGACTGACATTTCAACTAACATATGGCCTATAAAGAAAAAAGGATGAGAAGGAGCAGAGAAATCCCTAAGCATTTCTGGACCAGATTCATGATTGATATTACACTGGAGAGATGTAATTTTTTCCTCTGGACACTTATACAACTACTGTACTGTAAAGCCTCAAGTCCCAGTCTCTGGGATTGGAAAAATGTACTCTTCCAAATGAACGTGAACAGTACAATTTGCCTTTCAGCAGTATTTAAAATTACCACATGTTCTTCCTATATTTCATTATGCTATAAAAACAGCAACTATGAAACCATTATGGAACAATTTTTGCCCATATTACCAAAGCAAGCCAAAGAACATACAGTCATGAAAATACAAAAAAATTGAGAAGTTGTGCTTTTGCTACAATGATGATCAATGCACTGATGATCAATGAATCCCAATAATCAATGTTTTTAATCAGCAACACTTGTCGTGGTAGATATATTCTGTCTGTTGTGTTCACAAGAGACGTCCTTTGTTTGTATGCATATACAACATACATACGTGTATATACAGCACAGTATAATTAGGTGCAGTAAAATAGGCACGAAATATTTTTTTTTTTAATTTGAACAAGAAAAATTGTTGGCTTTTTGAGTAGAGGAGAAAAATGTATAAAGATTCAGAAATTTTCTCAAATGAAGTGAATCATACAGTAATTCCCTTCATATGCAAATTTCTCATTTTCTTTCATACAGCCTAGGTAAATGGTACATTCACTGTCTCACGAACAAGCCTGAAAGGTCAAAGTAAAAATCTGATCATTAATTGCTGAAAGGTTAATGCAACAATTTGACGTTGCTTCTCTTGAAAGACACTTCCAGGAGATACTTTAGATAACACAGTGCCCTTTATAAATTTACTCCATTATTTGCTTTGAGTCTGAAATATGAAGCTTACTTACTAAGAGTATAACCATAATTTATCCTTGTCCTGATGGCAGGTGGAGCTCTATAGCAAAGACATTTTAAAAAAAAGGACCTGACAAAAACCACAGTACAAGCATGTAAAAACCAGAGTCTAAAATGATTAAAGATACTCAGGTAAAAACTGGAGTCCAAAAAAAAAAATCTTACTGAAAATCTTCAAGTTTCTAATGAAGGATTGATGGAACTAGAGTTCAAAGCTATAAAATATATGGGACTGAAAGAGAGATTGCAAATGACCAAAATGAAAATCTAAGCTCAGATTTGTATATAAAATGGGAGACCTCTAATAAATTACATGGAATAGGCATTAGAAACAGAAAGTGATTTTGCAAAATTAAACATGAAATTACTTTGGATTGGAGAATATCTGTATTTTTTTCTAACATTTTGTCCCAAAATGGATTTTAGGACAGATCTTATTGACACTGTTCCTAATATTCATTTTTTTTATAAGAGCACATAAAATCTATATTTCCATAAAACAATTTAAAGACAGAAGAACCTTTCTTTCATTTCTTAATTTGGAATCTGGAAAATGCACAGCTTCCTCTCAACAAATCTTTTTTGCCTCAAATACAAAAATAGATAACACTCACTGATATGCATCAATACTTCTCCAAGACTGCTGTTCCTCTGCTCATAACACATCTACATTTGAATGGATCCCAAAAGTCAAAGAAGGATTATTCTAAGCACAACTGAAATAAATGGCTTTTCCTCAAGGCCTTTAGGTATGCAGTGGAGAGGTATAGTGAAAACTTGGGATGAGACCTGGAGGCTAACAAGCACTTATCCATGCAGGGGATTTTATTTCCCTTGGAATGCTTTAGAAATGGTTTTTTTGAGAAAAGGATAGTATATTTGTTATGCAGAAGGAGCTGCTCCTAGAAGATGTCTTTACCCTTAGGGGGAGGGTGGTGAAAGAAATGAAGCAAAGCAAAGTATCCTTTGTAGGCATGAAAAAAACATCAATAGCAACCCACTATTGTGATCTTCAATGCACTTTGGCCAATTCTGACATTGGTTTTTTGTAGAAAACAAAAAAAAAATTTGCTGAGTATTTAAAAACAAATTTTAAACTTAGAATCTTAATTAGAATTTTAATTAGAATTTAAATTTAAATTTAGAATCTAATCTTAATTAGAATTTTAAACTTAGAATCTGGGGGGAAAAAAGCTACAAAAGCTATATCATTTGACTCATTTAAAACTGCTTCTCAAACACAGGAGGATACTTCAAGAATTACGAACAGAGAATTAAACTACAAGAGACAGAGGATTCTCTTCCAATTACTCAGTGCAAGGATTTTACGTAGTGATTTATTATTTGCTAAGTGCTTTGGTGTCTGAAGCCTGAAAAAGTGATCAATACATACATACATACAGATTTGCAAACATACATGCAACCTTACCTTAGCCAGAGGCTGAGATTTGGTGCTATTCAATTTTTTATCTTGAAGTTCAAATGCTTTCATCCTTCCAAAAGACCAACCACCATATCTGATAGTAGAAATTAAAGTAACAAAAAGTTATCTGCCTTAAACTTTGCGGTTTACTTGCAAGGGTAAAGTAAAGATAGCTACACTAATGTTTTATTTTTCAACTGAAAGTAAAATTTCACCCCTCACAAACTCCTTCCCTATTAAAAAGGAGGGGGACACTGTAGTCTTTTATCTGGTGAATGTTATTGGCTCTTTTCCATCAAAGGTATTCCCTTAGATAAGGTTTTTTGCTTTCTGAAAGCTGAAATCACTGAGTATCAGGAAGGGTCATGAGCAAGTGAGGTATTACTGACTTCCAGAAGCATCTTAAACAGCTTTATTTCTTCCTCTTCCATTTGTATTCTAGCTCAAATCCTTCATCCAAAGATGCTTACCTCTATTTATATCAAATCAGATGCACCTTCTTTTAAAACATAAATGCCTAACACTTTCTTCTCCTTGATAAAATCATACATGGTCTAATATTTCCACTTACATTATCAGCAGTGGTTGATTTGTAAAGGCACATAAGTAAACTTCAAAATACAGCAGATAACCTCTGTTGCTGATATCACAGAATCTGAAGTATTGCCAGGGGCATACCAGCTCTTTTTACTTCAAAGAAAATATTAATTGGAGCATATCCACCTCTATTGGATTGAGTCTCTGAGGAGTGGAAATTATATTGTTCACCTGGTCTAGATATGCATCTCTCAGATGCTGAAATAACACATGATGTGGAAGAAAATCAAGAGTATGACTAGAGGCAATCACCATGCAATTACTGGAGGAAGTTCTGAGATGAGGCCATTGAGGGGGTTTCATGTCACCTTGAATTGTAGTCTGACTCTATATCTTGATAAAAATCACCAGATAAAGACGACTACCCTTTGTATTCTCAGTGACAAATGTCTATGCTTTAGATCAGGAAGGACTGTGGGATTTATAAACAAAGGATAAACAAAAGCTAGACATTTTAAGATTACCTTGTTTTGTTGGAAGGCCTCACTAAATACTCTTCCACAGGGAGCCCTGAAAGATTATACAAAATATGTCCTTTCTTATTCTTCACATAGGGAGCAGAGGTATTGAAACTTGGGCACATCTGCAAAACAGTATAAATAAATAAAGATTTTTTTTAAAACAGTGGCACTACATTTAGCCATATTTTTTTATTTTTGTGTAGATTTTACAACACTTTTTTTTTAAGTGGATTTGCCTTTTCTAGCTTTAACAGCATTTCAATAAATTATGTATAGTTTTATGTTTATAAGGCAACTCAAATGATTGTGCCACCAACATATTAGAAATCCCTTTGATTTCTCTTGCAGCCCTGTCAGTCAGTTTTGTTTTGAAAACATCAAAACTTGTATATAAGTTTAGGAATGTTTACAGCAACGAAAAAGGCAAGGCTGATATTTATTTGTTTTTCCTCAGAAGAAACACAAAATAGGCATCAAACAGATGTGAGATGAAAGCAAAATTCTAATTAATGTTATAGGCATCTAAAACTTTCATTGATGGGCTGCAGAGAAGAATAAAGGAAGATGTCTTCTAATGATTCAGTGGGACATTCTCACAACCAAAGAAAAGGTGACAGATATTAGATTTCATTATCTCAGAAGCCTTACGAAGTACTTTATGTTGATCAACTGAAAAATTTTAATGTTCATTTGATGTCTCAACCCCACAGAAATTAAAAATTCACTTTCAATAATTGCCCTTACATAGCTCACAGATACAAGTTTTGCCTCGACTGTCAAGTGACTTCTTTCAGTTTTCATGGTTAATATGCCTCTTCCTATGTAAGTTCACATTTGTATTTTATGCAACTGTCTTGGATTTTAAGTATAAATCTCATTGGTATGAGAGGCAAACTTATTTCTTTCCCAGAAAAGTAAAAAACTAGTTTCCTCCTTCCATTTTTTCCAAAACTATATTCCTATATTCCATATACAACTCTTACTCTAAACAATTATATATTTATGAATAAAATGAACTTTTTTGTAGGAGGTTCCCTTTTGGGGAAATACATTTGTCAACTCAGACACAGTTTCACATTCTTGTTTACTACTCAGAGCAAGTCAGCAGGAAAGGTCATTAGTCAAGAAGGTCAGAAACTCATTACATTTTTCAAAATCCTTCATTTCTTGAAGCCTGTTTTATTTTCAAATGCAAAACCCAAAACATAAACAAACTAACAATTAAATCTCCATCATGTGTAGATACCCTGGTGGGTTCTGTCGGCTAGGCTCACCTGCCCTTTCCTTTGAAAGCAGGTAATCTTCCAGATGTTATGAAAGTGTTATGTTTCAACCTGGTTTTACATGACGGTTTTTCTTAATCAGAGTCCTGTAACATATTTGAACTAATCTACATAAGTTGAAAATAATTCAGCTGTCTCTGATCCTGTTATTCCAGATCAATCTATAGCCATTTCTAGTGCACGTATTTGTGCATATATATATATAAAATAAAATTGTGTTCAATTTCATTAGATGAAATTGTGTTCAATTCCATTAGATGAAACAGAAGTAAATCTCCAATTGTAACAAAGCCAGATCTGTGAGGATTTATTTCCTCAAAAACAGCAGTCAAGGAATTAGAAGTAATATTTTTTATTACACATATTTTTTACATACATAAGTAAATAAAAAATTACATACCTCCTGTTCAGACACGCATCTGCATGAATCCTGGGGTGACGTAGATTCCATCTGCCAGCATGAATTATTTTTTCTAATGGGAATAAACATAATAAAAGTGTAACTATCAAATGAAAGAAATATATTACTTAACAGAAGAAATCCAGAGAGTAATAAGTAGATCTGGCATGTTGAACACCTTAGAATTTGATCACAGAGGCAGCTGTGTCTAAAATGAAACAAATTTTACTCATTTGTATCAAAGCTGATTTACTAAAAATATTTATATAGGCATCAAATGAGCTGTAGGTCTCATATTTGCAGCAATTATTTAAGCATGGTCACCACTGCAATCCAAAATTTGGAAGTCTAGAATGCTTAATAACAAATATTTTCCTTATTGTCTATTCATCCTTCATATGCCCACTAGACTTGGTCAAAATCATCCTGAAATTAATCAGAAAATTACCACTGACTTTTAAGCTGTATGGATAAGACCTTTAACAGTAAAGTCTACTTATGTTCTTTATCTGGATGCCAGCTCCTTTATCAGAACAGATTTGTCACTAACCTCATGCCGCCAAAAAAAAGCTTAAGATAATCCATTACACAAAAAGGAAAAAAAATATGAAATGTTCAATACTTATAATTAAGGAAATAGTTACATTATTCACAATTACCCATGTTGTGAAAGTGTGCATGAGTGGTCCCAGTCAGAGAAATATCCCAGTAGAACCTGAGAAAGGTTTCCTATGTTATCATCTTCAGTGCTGTTCAAAGTGGCCCATGGGGTAAGGAGTAAAGGGGTAAGAAAAATTAAAAAAGGAAAGAAATAAAAACATGTTAATATGTCTAGCTCTATTAACCTTCAGGCTCAGGCTCCTATGTATTTTCATTAAAGGACTATAAGATGTATGCATAGGTAACATACCAAAAAATATCTCAAAAATCTCTATGAGAACATGTAAAGAAAATTCATTACAATTATTACAAAACAAATCTCAACACCTACCAATGGGCATCATTCTCTTTATAAACATGTGCTCCCAGCAGTTAGCATGGCTAATGTGTTTTTAGGCTTATAAAACAAATTTGTATTATATTTATAAATTCAAACAGCGTCTTGTTATGCTTAACTGTGTATTTGTGCACTAGAGAAAGTGATCTATATGTGTGATATGCACTCTATATAGAATAATTTTATAGATACTGTATATCAAAAACAAAGAAATAATCTGCTTGGTTTCAAAGCTGAACATATAGAAATTAGGTTAAGAAGGGCAGCCGGCTTTGTTAATACTGTGTGGCATTTTCAGTCCAAGAATTATTTTGAGAAAATAGCTTCAGACCCGAGCAATTTGTTAAAATGAAAAATGCAAAGGCTTGTTCAAATACACTCATGCATTTACATATAAATGGTCGTGGCTGGTATTGATCTTAAACTTTACCCTTTCCTCCAGAAAATTCTTCATACACAGCTTTTCTAATTTTATCTTTTCCTCATAATAATCTATAAAATTTTACTAAACGTCTGGAAAAAAACCCCCATGTAACTTCTGTTAAAAGTAACCTATCATTCTGTCTAGAATACAAATAGTCTTTAAAATATGAGAACCCAAGGGTAAAGGTCCCAGAACCCTGGATATTGATGGTGATGGATGAGCCCTTTACCTAAAGAAGGATTCTGCATTGTCATAAAGTCTTGGCGTCAGTTTGAGAGAAGGATAATCGATAGCCAGTGGCTTCACAGTAAACAGGGCCATTGCCAGTGCAACAAAGAGGATGGGCAGCAGCACATTTAACAGGCCTCCTCTCCAGTCTCGCCTCGTGTGGTGAAACCTTTTCATCAGAAGGGCGACAATCTGCATGAGAACAAGGTGGGCTCCATGCACACTCGAGGCCCTCGCAAGTGAAATATCTAAACGAGACAAAGAAAACAACCTCCTGACAAACAAGGAAAATCCAAATGAACTTTCATGTGCTACATTGTCAAATATAGAACAGTCTTTTAGATCTAATAAAACCAAACCACATAAGCCTAGCATTTTCTCCTGGATGGAATAGTACAGCCCCATACCATATCACTTCCAAGTATAACCAATTAACTAATTAACTCTTCCTATGAGGGAAAACAGATTTTTAGTTAACACATCTCTATGGCTTCCCATGAACAGCTAATGGCTTACTGAATATTTATTTTCCCTAGGTATTCCCTATGGTCCTGAACCAGTATAAGCATTCCTAGTGCACTGCCACCTTTGTTCCTGGACAAATTACTCTGACAAACATGGCCTGTATTAGCACTAAGGTCTTGACTTACCTTGACTGGAATCAGTAGCAACTTTTCCATAGAAATTTCAATGGATCATCTTCACAGCATATAATAGAGCTTCACAGTTGCTAGACATATGGATTCTCATACAAGCATTCCCTTCATTTATCTACTCTTATGAGACTGATGAAATTTTCATATTTGTTAGTCGATTCAGTTTTCATAGCTCATCGGATGTCCTTTAGATTTGCATGGGAGTGTGTCCACAGCTTATTAAGATCTCGCCATTCAATCAGTTTCCTGATAGACTCTCGCTTAATTTTATTGTATCGTCCTTTGTTAGACATTGGTGAATCATAACAATCACTTTGCCTCCATTTTAGCCCCTAAGGACTTCTAGGTATGTTCAGGTTCTTATAAAATTCTCTTGCATGTGGCCTTGCCCAGCTGAATGTCCTTCAAACTCGTTCCTTCCTCACAGCATAGCAGTGTCTGGCAGATTTACTACCACAGATATTTGCACTGTAGCAAGACTGAATAGCCTGTTTATCATAGTGCTCAAAGTCATGCTATATTTTATGAATCCCTGTGATTTGCCCTGTATTAGCTTCCCTTCTACATATTGAGATCACTAACCAGCATTTCAGTGTTCCATGTTTAAATAACTACGTTTCTGGAACTTCTCAAATGACCTCGAATTAATTGTCCTTCTCTTGAAATAGCTTTTTTCTGAATTACCTGAATTTTAATCCCAGACCCTTTGCATTGTTCTGACAGATCAATTTTAGCCAAAAAGTGAGGAAAACAGGGAGAAAAACTAGTCCAAAACTAGTTCTGAAGTTCTGACCACGGCCATTGAGCAAAACAGCTCAAACTCTGCACTCATTACTCCAGGTAAATACAGGTTAATCACCTTCAGTCCCTGGAAAGGTCACGTATCAACTTCTCCAGAAAACAACACCCAGGATATGAAAAACAAGAACTTAGTGGGAATAAACATGTTAAGTTTGAACTGTGTCACCTGAGACCTCAGCATAAGTACAGGACTATAAGTACAGGTTTGGTGAATGAAGGAAGAGCAGTGTATGCTGACAATTTTGATTTAACAAAGCCTGTGACATGGTCTCCCCCAGTAGAATGGGGTGTGGAAGACCTCAAGAACCATTGCTGGACTGACAGGCACCACTCTGCAGGCTGAGAGCAGCGATACCAGATCCAGCTGAGGAGCAGCTGGTTGGTAGGAGTGTCCCTCGGGGGCAACAATGAGGAAAACACTAAGAGTACTTTTTACCACAGACATGTATGCATACCTGCACCTGGAGGGGATCCACCCTGTTTGAAGGCATCATTATGGCAGGCACTAGGGACAAGGAGAACATCCTGGCTGCAGGAGCAGCTCTCTGGCAGCACCTAAGGACCCTAGTGGCATCAAGGAGCAAAATCTCTGCTCAGGGAAAGGACAAGGTGCAACAGAGAGCTGGTACCTGGAAAATTCTGCCATCATATATCAGGAAAATAAATTTCACTGTGAAGAAGACAACCCATACTCAAGACCAGACTGAACATGCCACTAAGTAACCTGCTCTTGACCTGCTTGACCTGCATTCAACTACAATATTCTCTGATTTTAACAGACTATAATTAACTCTAATTAATTTGGGGTTTATTTTGGGGGAAGGGCAAGGGGGGAAATTCCAGTATTTATTCCTGTAATTCCAGAACCGAAGATAATCTCTTTTTAACCCAGAAAATCCCATAGAACAGAAATTCTCTCTTTAAGCAGTTGTACTCACAGCCATAGCTTGCTAATTTGACAGCTAACATAATGGTATTTAAGGGTTTGAACCTCTGTGGAGAGAAAAAGTACCTTCAGAATTCAGATTCTGGTTCAGCATTCAAATGCCCTGATCAAGAAAGGTTACATTTTAGACTTGGAATTGTTTGTCCTGTAAATTAGAGTAGGAGGAGGAGACACTCTTGTTAATTTTTTAAGAAACTTCTTATGAATGTACTATGTTCTTCATATTATCATGGTAAGAATTTCAATAGTTATCGCAATACAGAAATTCAGACACTCAGAGGCAGAAAAATTTTCAAGGAATAAGTGTTTTTAGAATGAAACACATCCAGTTAGTGCTTCCAGCTCAGCATCCCTGAAATTGTAAATGATACCATCTCTCATTTATCAAAGTAGCGAAATGACAGAAAAGAAGCACAGAATTAGATATTTTCTCTAGTCACAGACCTGTTTATAGATCATAAGGATGAAATGTGAAGGAAAGAAACTTCAAAATATTTGACCCTTTGAATCTCTGAAAGGCAACTATGAAATCTACTTTCTGGGGACAGAAAGGGAAAATCAGAGCTGCCATTCATTCTTCTTTTTTTTGACAAACAAAACAGAGAGAAATTTTAACAAATTAATTCAGATTGCCGAGGAAGGGAAACTGTAACCATGAATATAAATAATTGTCCATTTTGTCTGATATCCTGACTCTTACTCAATATTCATAATGCCAATGAGCCAAGACACATCCCAGGAAGATGCAATAAACCATTATAGTGGAAGTATGTTTGACTGTTGGACTCAGGCACCTTTTTTAAGTGATTTATCTTTTCTAATACCCCCTATGTTTATTATTTAAAATTCTAATTAAAATGGGTGCCAAATATCTTTCTGAATTATCTTAGCTTTCCATCTTTCTGACCTTGACTTTTGTCATTTCTTTGTGTTTCATGTGCAAAAAAAAATTCTTGTTTATCTGTTTTGAATTTATTCTATTTGATGATGCTGGATGGACTCTTAAATCTTGCTTTAGGAGACAGGTTATAGTAGTTTTCAATCCATCTTCTGCCTAAATAATCTCAACCTTTCTGTCTCCTCTTATAAATATCTTTATAGCCCTAATCAACCTCACCACTCGTCTCAGTGGTGTATATTAACACTGTATTAGTCTCAAGATATATCGTGCCCAATGCAGCTGTCTATCAGATGTGGAAACACTGCTGACTCATACAACAGTATTATGCATTCTTGTACTGATCCTCTTGTTTTCCTTATGCATCATACCACTTTGTCTGACTGCAGCCACACTGTGAAAAGTAGCCTTCATTGGGCTTTCCATAATTGACTCAATGTGGCTTGCAAGATTCCCAAGGTGCTAAATCACTCTTTCAACTAGAACATACAGAATTAATTTTTGCTTCATAAAGATTGTGAGTAATTTACCACCTACATTTGGCATGTATGTCAGGATGCATAAAAACAGCATACATTTACGGGAAAACACTTCTGATTATCATTGAGAATCATAAAGGCTAGAAGACAAGACCAGCTGACCTCTCTGTTATGAAGTCAATTTTTATGCGTAAAGCTTGTGAAAATATCCTCATCAATAATTTAGATCACAGAATTAAAAATCTGACCCAACCATTAGAAGCTGTCTTGCTTGACTTACGATTGTAATTATCCACCAGAAGTGCAATTATGTTCACAATTAACTTGTACTTCCCAATTCATCCAGACTCTCTTTTGTATTATGGACAAGATTTTTGCTGCTTTCCAACACATATAGGTTAACATTAAGTACTGGGAAACAGAACAAGTCTTAAAACCTAGAAACTAAGGTTTCAAAATCCTTGCCTATAGACTACTCCAGAATTAGGAGCAGAAACAATTATTGTAAAAGTCTCTAACTTGGTATTAGATGGTCCTTTTCTCACTTCTAGAATACAATGTAATTCTAATCTTTTTTCATGGTGCATAAGGAAATATGGGCCATGCAATGAATACGTTAACAGCCAGGAGTACACATTTTCAATTCTACTTCTGTCACTTTGGCATTTAGACAAGTCATTTAGAGAAGGTCCAGATTTTGGGAAGATAATCCTGGAACTGAAAAACCCTGGCAAAACAGTTGAGATAGCACATATGAAACTGGTTGCATTCAGAGGCAATACATATTTATTGGCTTATGAGAAGTTTTATGCCAACAAGTAGCTCTAAGCTGAGCAAGTGAACAGACATCATTCTGCATTTCAGCACACACCATACTGGCCCAGAGGCAGTGCTAGCCCACCAATCCGTGCACAGCATTCCATTAGAAGATATGAAAATAACCTTCGTCTTCTTGCACCTTTTTAGTATAATATTAACTTTGTTTCCAGGAAGATGTTGAAGACTGATTTTCATGTGACAAATTTGAGTAAAAGGCACGTTGATGGTGTAAAGTATAAAGGGAATGCATCTGGTCTCTGCTTCATACTATGACGGATTCTTTCTTATATGTAATAGGGTAATGAGCTCTCTCTATTGAGAGCTGGTCAGAAAAATATTTATTTTTGTGGAAATTTTACAAGAGAAGTTATTTTGTGGCATTTTTAAACATAAATCCTCCTATTCCTCCCCTCAGAGTATTTTTAATTTTAGACATTGTGAACATTTCTTCTAAAAAGTTGATTCAAATTGTTTCCATCTTAAAAATTTCCCGTCTTATAGTTTCTCTCTACTCCATACATATAGATTAATCCAATTAAGTAACATTCTTGAGGGGAAAATCTGTGGGGTATTAATTAAAAATTTAGCTTTACATTCTGAGCCCCAGATACCAAAATGGGATTCTGCATGGGCCTGAAGACCTTTGAGACAGAGTACTAGAGATCTAGGCAACCGTAGAGTTCATCAGTGGAATTAATATTTTAAAGCCAAAGCATTTGTGTTTGTCACTCCCCAATCTTGTAATGAACCCCCTTCACAACTCTGATCTCCCAAGCCCTTTCCCTCAAGCCAGACAATTGACTGATTGGATTATTTCCTTCCTTTATCTAAGATATTATTCTTGTTCAAGATCTGACATGCTTAATATTTTATCACACTGAAGACCACTGAAAGGATAGCATGAACTATGCAACTGATTCCTATTGAAAAATCACGAACCAGCACAACCAGAAAAAAGTCCTGTATACTCTCACTGAAGAAACTCCAACACCCAAATCTCATAGTCTAAAAATCTGTCCCTAGAAAAAGGACCAGCAAATTCATAAAGTAGCCTCTTTAAGCTCTTTATTTATTTATTTATTTCCCAGAATAAGGGATATGAACAAAAGTTCATTTGTATGCAAGAAGTTTAGGAAAAGAATGGGGTAAATTTCTTTCAAACTTCTCACTGTATTTAGAAGAAATGCATTTTAATGTCAGGCCTAAACAGAGTAGGAATGATCTACTCACAGTAATATGTAAGATGCTGAAGAACTGTCAGGACACCACTGCACTTAAATCTTAGGAGAAACACTTCACAATACCCTCAACATTCAATAGGTTGGGGAAGAATATCTGACTTTCACTGGTTAAATAAAAGACAGCTGTGTAAAGTGGTCTTGTGCAGAAGGAAAAGTGTAAAACATCCACATGTTAGAGAATGTAAAGAAAATTATTTTATGGATGAAGGCTTTTTTTTCTTGCTGCATTGTCATCAAAGCAGTGACAGAGGTGTATCCAAGCGAGACTGTTTGATCCAGGACATCACTCTTTCCATCCAAGATTTTCATTCATGTTTGTTGCAGGGGGTAAACACATTGTACAGATTACACGAGGCACATAATTAAATGGCAATGAAAAATACATGTCAAGAGAAGGGCAATGAACCTGATGAAGGGCCTGAAGCACAATTCTTACGCAGAGTGGCTGAGGGCGCTGTGGTTGCTTAGCCTGCAAAAAAGGAGGCTCATGGGTGACCTTATCACTTTCTACAATTACCTGAAAGGAGGCTGTAATGAGGTGCTGTCAGTTTCTTCTCCAAAGAAACCAGTGACAGGACAAGAGGACACACAAGACAGGATAAGTCTTAAGGTGCACTTGGGGAGGCTTAGGTTGGACATTAGGAAGAATTTCACACAGAAAGTGTGGTGCAACATTGGAATGGACTGCCCAGGGAGGTGTTGGAGTCACCATCCTTGGAGTTCCTTAAGGAAAAACTGGATGTGCCACTCAGTGCCATGGCCTAGTTGACAGGGTGGTGTTAGGTCATAGGTTGTATTCAATGATCTCAGAAGTCTTTTCCTACCTAAATGATTCTGTGATTCTGATTCTGTAAATTTATTACCAAAAAAAAGAGCTCCAGTCTTTATTTTGTTGGGGAGGATGGACTGTTAAAATGAGGAATTTGCAGCTCATAGTTACACATGAAATATGACTCATACAAACATTTCAAGCATCAGTCTAAAACACTCTACTCCTCTTGGACCTTAACCCTACCTTCCATGGAATAGTTTTGGGATAGCTAACTAGCAGACTGGGAAATAATTAAAATCAGGACTAATTTTTGACTACTGAATAACCCAACCAAGATAATACATTAGAATAGCTCTCAAAATACCCTGAATGGAATACATTACCTAGATTCTCAAGAGCTCATTAAATGCAGCAGATGACTATTCGTGTTCCCCAAGCTCTCCAACTTTTGTAGAGTTTACTAGGTGAACTTGACCAGAGCATACATCTGAATCATATTTTCGACAGCCAACCAGCATCACGACTATGCTGCTGTGAAGATCTACAGAATAGTCAGATTTCAAGTGTAAAAGAGAATCCAACTCAAGGTCTTTATTTTCTCTCCAGGCAAAACATAGCCTCATTCACATTATGAACATCATCCTTTAATTTCAAGAACTTGCATTTTCTAAAAGTTAGACCATACTAGAGGTATGAATATTAGACAAAGAAATGAGCACAACTGAATGCAAGCAAAATATTTCTTAATGAAAAAGTAGATTAAAGCTAAAATTTCAATTCTAGGTATCCCTTCCTTTATATGTTCACAGACAACCACAACTACTTAAAGCCAAGATTATAATTCTATTATATGAAATATGTATTTAGATATCTGAAATGTCCATTCAAGAAAGAAATACAGCCAGCCTCTTTAACTAACATATAACTAATACTGACGTGCCTACAGAATTTCCTGATCGTTTTAACCCTCTATTTAATGCAAAAATATTCAGTCTCAAACTACTGCAAAAACCCATTAATCTTTGTCATCACTCATGTCAAAATAACAGAAAATCTTCTAAAAGTAAAAATGCCACACCATGCAACAGTACTGCATGTGTGGTAGTACACAAAAACTTTGAAACAGATGTGCATCACAGCCACTCTCTATTTTAAGTGTAAATTTGGGGAAGAAAGAAAGTCCAAATGGCATTTAGCAAGTAAATAAAATATTTAGAAAGACAGTGAACTGAGACCTCTGCTTTTAATTTACGGACCTGCTTTATACTCTTGCCTTCCCAAACCTATTTGTTTTATCTATTCATTGCATTCAGTCTTAAACTAGACTGCAAGCTGTCAAAGGTAGTGAGGGCCTGGGTTTTTTATTCTTTCTATTAGTCTGTAGGGTGTCTGGACCAACAGGGCATGACTTTAGATTGGGTTTCCAAGGCACCGCAGTGCATCTAATAAACAATAATAGCTACTACAGCAGCTCAGAAAAAAACAACACCCTAGCTGCTGCTCAAGTGTGAGCTGATGTCAAAACACCCCTTGTTGTTTTTACTAGTATGGAAATGGGCAGGCATGTAGCCATAACAGAAACTTGACTGAGTGTGTATTTATTTCAGAATGTAGCACTTCCAGGTTATAAAAGCACTGTCATTATTTTCAATGAAGGGAATTAATTGTCTAGTGCAAAATACTCTGTTTCCTTGCCTTCCTCAGCATACAAATTGTACACAAGCAGAAACAGGAAACAATGGTGCTGCCTTCGTATCCATCACCCTACAGACACCATGGAGAGCCAAATACGGTTGCTACACTGACAGCCAAGCTAATCTGATGAATGGCCACCTAGGCTAATCTGGGTCTGGTGGAAGAGGAGGACACACTGCTGAATGCACTGTCCCCATAATTCATAAACAGAGGGTTTCGATCGTTTCTACAGCTGCAATGCCTAAAACAATCTCTGTTGTTACATTTCCATGCTCTTTTTCCTGCTTTCCCTTGATTTATATCTCTTCTCTACATTCCAGTTGGGATTTCTGCTATCTGAAACCGTACTGAAAAAGAAGTTGGAAGTAACCACCTAGTATAGTTTTTTTAAATTTGTCTGATGAACTCTACTATGGCCAGCTTCTTCGTTATGGGATAGGCATATTCTTTGGAAACAAAAAAAAAAAAAAAAAAGACAAATATTCAGCTGGGTAGACAGACTCCTTTCATGCTTATTATGCCTTGGAAAGGAAAGATACTGCAGATTTGGAAACTCTAAGTCTCTGGTTCTGAGTTTCTGCATGGATAATTTGCAATATTAACAATTGTGCTAATTTCAGTTTCCAGGAGATAATTTTCAAATAGATATCCTTCTATTGCAGTACTACCTTCCCTACAGTGATGCATCTGCAATGAACTGCCACATGGAGGAGAACGCAAGTGAAGGAAGAGTTGAAAAGGAAGCACAGAACGGTGGCCTCTATTATGCACCTTCTGTCTGTACTCTTTGAATCTACAAAAGTAGAGGAGCAGCATAGTCTCAGAACTGGAAAAAAAAAAAACCCAACTGATTTCATACATATCTATATATCTATGTCAGACTTGGCCAAGAGAAAGAATACATTTGTCCATGCATGGGCAAACAACCATCAGATACATCTTGTTCGCTAGAATATGTCCTTCTATTACAATAAGCAGGACACTTGTTGAGATTGATTCCTTTTCTTTCTAGAAGTGTAAATCAATACTCAGAAAGCTGTCAGATTTCAAGCCAGACTCAAGTTACAACCTTTCAAGACTAAATCCAATGCAGACAATAAGGGTACAATCCACAATATATTGCTGTGTTTGGTGAAAAATAGGTGAAAGGGCAGGACAGCAATCAAATCACAATGTTTGCTTGACCACTACCCATAACATTACATGTGAGACTTAAGGCTAAATATCTTAGCATTTTCCAGCTAGACAGATTAAACATAGCAAGGGTAGAAAGAACTATATATTCAAACTAGATGTTCTCAAACACTTCACACAGGTAGCTTGCTTCCCAGAAAGGGAACTTTTAAACAGCAGCTTTCCATCTTTGTACTGCAGATGACTCCTGTCATGCAGCTCCTCAGTTTGCAGTGAGTGGCCTTTGAAGATAATGTATAAAACACTCTGAAACAAGCCTCTTGGAATTGCTCAGAGAAAACTCAGACATCAAATGGAGGAAACACCTTCAGCAGGGCCCAGATTTCACCCCAACAGACAAGGACATTCTGATCTACTTTAACTGTTAGAATTTGTGCAAGTATTTCCTTAATACAAACAAAATACTTGGTCTAAAATATTGCAGCTTCCATAATCAAGAATGTTTTTAGACCCTTTTACTACTGGAGCTATTCTATTAATAATAAAATCATATCAAAATTTCTGCAGGGAAACAATTCAAAACCGAAATCTGCAGGAGACATGTTTTATTCAGACCTGAAGCTATACCAAACAATTGAAAAATGTGTTTGATGAATAATCTCTTTCCTCAGGCATTCTGGTATCTCATAAACAGTGGTATTAAACAGCTTCAAGTATCTTGATTAACAGAACCAACTGCTCCATTTTTTCTAATGTCTCCAATGAATATGGTAACCTAAATAAACTGTAAAATAGATCAAGAGACAAATAGAAAGAGAAAAAAGTTATACACTGAAAAATTTCTACCTGTGCAAAAGACAAACACCAGGTCTACCATCGTAAAGTCCCACTTTTATTTCAAATGAGGAATTGACCAGCAATAGTGTAATATAGAACATATATCAAGATACTACCTTGTGACCTATATAAGTTTATGAACAGTTGGTGAAAAAAGCTCAGTCCAAAGTGCTTCACATACTGCCCTTCATACTGAAGATAGTGTCCTGTAACTCGTAAACAAATGCTTCGTTAGTTTTGAAGGAAAAAAAAGAAAAAAAATGTAGTACTGCAGAATGTTGCTAGTATGGAGAAAATAGATGTGTGAATACTGCTAATGTCTTTGTGGGCTTTTCTTGCACAAAAGAAATTTTTTTACCGACAGAGCAGAGACAAAAATTTCACCAAAGGAGATACTTTTGAGAAGGCAACTGACAGTTGAAAATCTAGTTTTCATGAGGCATCAGCCTCAAAGAGACCTAGCACAACTAAGAAGTGTCGCACCCCTTCTATGTACATATGATATTTACTCAATAGATGAGGCAAGATGTTAGGAAGATTCCATGAAGCAGCTCCCCTAAGTAATGTTGTGTTTCAGAAGGAAAAGAGTATCTTTGCTTAAAAATATTGGTCATTTACATTACTTACACAATTGAAGTTAAAGCATCTGTATTTGCTGGTGCAACACCATTAATAAAGCAAAACTGTTTTAAAATATTTTTATGCATGTGTGTACATACACACATGCTTTCTTCATCTGTAAAAATATATATACACAGACCCAGATACACCTGGGAAAAAAAGATCTGTAGAATATACACCTGACTTATAAGCTGAAGAAAGGCAGGAAACCATCAGAATTTACTTTTCATATAGAACTACTTTTCATATAGAACTATAGAACTTTTCCTGAAGACTAGCTATTAGCAACAAATATTTTCTGACACCGTATGAATGATTTGGTGTTAATTATCTAAGAGTGAAAATTTTCTCCAACACATAGGCCCCATATTATGAGGGAGAGAAATAATGGTTTATCTAGAACATGAGATGTAAATGCTATTTTAGGAAAAATCCAATCGCTAAACAGCAAAAAGAGTGTAATCTAAAAGAATGTCACTGTTTAAATTAGGAAGAAGGTATTGCTACATATGTAACAAACGTCACATTAGTGTTACACCAGGCATCCATTGCGGTATAAATTTCAGTTGCTTTTTGGAGAACAGATAATCACATAAACCACAGACTGAATACAGATTTCTGAAGATGTTGCAAACGTGAAAAAAGTGGAACACCTGTGAAAAGTACATTCAGGTCATTCTCAAAAGCAGCAAATGAACACAGGAATACTGTCTGCCAGATCTCATTTATCCTCTGAGGAAGAGTTCTACTTCCCCTATATAGTTTTCTTTCTTTCCTACTTTTTTTAATTACTTAGAAATCATTATAGCATGAAATGGAAGACAATAAGTCCTTCAGAATGGAAGCTTCAGAATACTTCTTTAAAAGACTGGATTTTGAAAAATGACATGAAATATCATAAAGGCTGTCAAAACCTTTTTCTGGTTTGTAGCTATTGTAATAGCCTCAACAAAATACAGAAACTAAAGGAAAACAACATAAAATTCTGGAGTGCAAAGGAAAGGTTGGAGGGAGACACACACACAGAAGGGAGCAGTAGCAAGCATGGGAAAAAAGTCTCTGTATGAAGAAATACTCTGTCAAGAAGAAATTAAAGAAGGGCTTATAGGCAAGACAGGAGAGCTACACAAATGAGATTATTTGATCACTCATTTTTCAAGATGTTAAGATGGTTCACATTCTACCAATCACCTTCAGATAAATAAAGCATTCCTACTGCACCCACAACTATCTGTATTCTTTATCCCCCTGCTAAAAGAAATATCTGAACATAGTGGATATGCTTCCAAGCTGTTTCTTTTCTAAAGCAAGCACTGCTAATAACTAATATGCAGACAATTCAGATTATGATAAAGGCAAGGAAACACACTGTCAGAAAAAAGCATGTTCACAATATTGCCATACTCTCATACGTGCACATCAGGCAGCAAGATCTGCAAGATGCCAACAACAAATAAAATTTTCTGATTAGAAGGCCCTTCAGATACATAAAAACTCAATATATAGTCATCACCATCAGAAGTTGCATGCACACCAGTTCTGGAGACACACAGCTTAAATGAAGTGTCCCTGATGATCCTACATCTTCTATCCTAGGCAGGATAGAAGGGGCATCATCTTTTCCATCATAAAATGGAGCTATGGAACAACTTTCCTCAATTGTTTTGAGATTGTAATCTGAAGATTAGTATTTACAATTTCTAATTTACTGAAGTCTGAATCTGTATCTATAACATAATGTACTGTTTCAAGCAAACATTCCACTTGAAATGAGATTCATATGTTTTAAGAACAAGCAAAAATACCAAATTGCAGGAAAGAAGCTACTAAGTCACTTTCATAAAGTGACTTTTATGAAAGCGACTAAATTCCACCAAGAGAATACTTGCATGAGCAACTAATTTGATTTTCAAAATACAACTTTCAAAACAAATTGTTGTACAGAGCCAGAGAACAAAACAACTTGCAGAAATCTATAGTCTTTTTTTCAGCTGAGCCCCTTTTTGGCAGGTGTCTGAGCCTACCCAAGTGAGAGTCCAAGATGTCTGTACTGGGGCTGAAAAGTAGAAAGGAACCAGGCAGCAATCCCAAAGAAAACTAGTAGGAAAAATATTTGGATGAGAGATTAAAGTATGGGTAAAAACAGTGAAAAATTTGAGGAAAGAGGAAGAAACATTCAGAAGGATAGGAGTTACAGTTACACACTTACTGAGTAAATAAATTAATATATAAACCTTAAACATCTCAATTGATCTTATTTTTGCAATCAGCTGTCTTTTTGTGACAATTGATAGGTAACATTATGAAGATGCTCCATCCTTATTCTATTCTTCAGAGAATCTTGAAAGGGGGAAGAAGGCAAGATTCAGGTTTGAGGAATATAAAGCTAAATATTTGAAGAGGCAAAATTAAGTTTTCAACACATGCAAGAATCATGCGATTTCCTGCAAGAAACTAACTAAAACAACAGTAAAAACGCTGAATAAAAATACAATGCATCAAAAATTCTTAGATCATCTATTTTGACACTTCTTTTTCAGGGTTTAGTGCTGAATTTAAGTGGTAGTGAAAACTGTACTGTTAGAGTACCAGAGGACTGAAATTTATGCTTGATCTTCTCCTTATCGGTAGATAGCAAAAATTCAAAAATTTTAATACCAGTCTTCATGTTAGCAACCACTTCTTCTAAACAGAGACACTGATGGTTCTTGTCCACGATTTTCTTCTCAGAAACTGAGTTACATTTTGCAAGGTGGAGTATTGAAATAATTCTTAGGTCCTTTAATGTGAATTTCACAGGGAATTGAAAGAAGTGAGCTCCATTTAAAAACTGATGTTAAAATATAACTTCAAGGATATTATAAAAAAACTTCTGTCAACACTTTTTTTTTGTACTTACAGTGAACTCAATTTGTCATTGTGGATTAAAGGATACTCTTTAAGAACAGAGGAAACCACTTGATCACCTACCAAAAGACCTCAAATTCCACTCTGCTGCTCATGTGCAGAAATCAATAGCACCCTTTACTGTAGCATATTTTCTGCAAAGGGCCCAGCCTTGTATCAAATGCACCAGGAGAAGAAACACACTTCCCTGGGTAGAATAACTCCAACTGCTATTTAACTTCTAGGAGAAGTGCCTGTTCTTAAATTCCAACTATTTGTTTACTTTTTTCTTCCTTTATTTCATTTATTTCTCCTGCCCAAATAAAAGAACTGTATCTTAAAAGACAATATTCTCTATGCATTATAAAAAATTTAGGCTTTAGAAGCAAACCACTTCTCTATTTTGTTTTTGAAAACTATGTTAAAGGAGCCCTGATGGTGCCTTTATAAGGATTTCACTGACAAAATCTAATAGTAATTCTTCTCTGTCCACTTTCCCAATTCTCAATTTCTATTTAAAGACATTCAAAATAAAAATTACCTCTTTACATTGTTTCGTAGAGTTAA
This sequence comes from Grantiella picta, assembly GCA_013397955.1. Classification (NCBI taxonomy): domain Eukaryota; kingdom Metazoa; phylum Chordata; class Aves; order Passeriformes; family Meliphagidae; genus Grantiella; species Grantiella picta. The sequence goes on from VZRM01002768.1 coordinate 535,223, forward strand.
ACTTAAATATAAATCACCTTAGCTCTCTTAAAATGCTTTTCCCTCAGGATGAGCAGATAACTCAAAATCAGTTTTCCAGGATATTACTCCACATTACACAGACATGCTCAGCATTTGGCTTCATTAAAACACACTTTATTTACAAGGGATTCAGCTTTTCAAGTGATCTAGCTCAGTCCTTAGGACTGGGCTTACTCATCACCTTTCAGCAGTTGCCTCTTTTTTTCATCAGCAAGGTTATGTTTGCTTCAGTATCACTGATGAAGATAATTAAAAGGCAGAGTTGAAACCCAACTGAAATTCACAAAAGCACTTCAGTTTGATGTTTCACTATTAATGACTACTTTTTGTCAGCTACAATTTCTTAATTAAATAAGCTTTTAGATGTGCTTTGTGAGTACCATATATTGTTGATCTTGCAAATCCTAACAGGAGCATCGTAATATTTGGCCCAATATGGTTCAAAATGGCTAACACCAGCTCTTCAAAGAAAAAGTTAAACAATGTTAAAAATATGCATGAACTTGCTTCCACACTGACACCTTCAGAGGCTAACTTATCCAAGAAGTTCAAAGGCATATAAGCTTTAATAGCACTTCTGTTACTGTAGCTTTTCATGTTATATATCCACTAATAACCATTCTTTGGCTTTTTAAAATATATTACCACACTCTTAGTCTCTGTAATATTATATGAAAAGAAATTTCAAATGTTATATATTACTGTGTGGAAAAATATAACGTATGCATTTTGAATTTTCACAGTTTAGTTTCACTATACCTCAGGGGTTCCAATTGTATTTTACTGCCAGAAGGGACTAGATCCAAAGTTGGTATCTCCCAGAAATTTCTAAGACAATAAATGCTACGAAATTAATTAATTTGGCTCTTCAGCCAAACATCTGAGTAACTTAATTCAACAATATTGGTCCCTGAATGAGCCAATGAGACCACTCACTAGCCTATTACCTGCTTTGCATATGTTCAGATTATTTTGTCATTTATCCGTGGTTAGCTAGTCACCCCTTGGACTTGCTCTTAGCTCTTCTGATTATTTCTGTATGTACTCTGCCTGCTGTGGTTTATGATAATTTTACTGGCCTCCACAGAGTTGGTTTCTCCATTTTCTCAAGGCTATTTGGCTTCAACGGTCTTGTCAAGCAGTCATTGGATGCTCAGTCTAACCATTTTTCTGCATGCTCTGTATACATCTACAAAACAATAACCATCTACTGTGTATTCCAGCTGTGTACAAATTAATTATGCATGACTGTATTATAAACATGCATGTTTTATGTCTGCACACCGTCATCCCTGACTTAAAATTTTAACTCTTGTCACTAAAAGGTGAGTTTTATTCTAAGGTTTTTCATTGAAATAAAATTAAAAATTTTGGGAAAACCTTCCACAAAGGAAATAAACAACTAGATATTACAGTGTACTTCACATCTTTAAATTTATCAATATTAAAACTGTTATAATAATTTAATTAATGGACTGATATTTACCTCTAACATTTGTATTTAGAAATGTTCAAATAATTCTGAGTTTATTTTACATTATTTTTGTTGCTGACCTTAAGCAGCAGCCAAGCACCAAACAGCTGCTCATCCACACTCCCCCTCCTCCAGCAGGATGGGGAACAGAATAGGAAAATATAAAGTGAGAAAAATTGTGCATCAGGATAAAGGCAGTTTAAGCAGTAAACGAAAAAGAAAGAAAAAGAAACCCAAAACAGAAAAAGCAACTAAAAACAAACAAACAAAAAGACCAACCCAGGTAATGCAAAAGCAATCACTCACCACCTCCCACAAGCTCATGTGGGACATGACATGCTCAACCACTGGTAGCAACAGCTATCTCTTAAAAAAAAAGTCCTCCCCTCAGAATTGATTGCCAAGCATGGCACTATGTGACACTGAGTAACTCTGGTCAATTTAGCTCATCTCTCCAGGTCATGTGCCCTCTCCCCCTCTTTCTCATCCTTAGTTTACTTACAGCAGGGAAATGGGAAAAGAAAGAACCTCAGCACCACAAATACTGCCCAGTGATAGACAAAACACTGGTGTGTTACCAACACATTTTCAGCCACAAATCCAAAACACAGCACCATGAAGAAGCACCACGAAGAAGCACCACAGACTGCTATGAAAAAATTTACCTCAATTCCAATCAGAAACAGTATATTAAGACACTGTAAAACATAACTAGAAATTATCAAAGCTCTGACTTCAGTGAGCTGCTGCAATATTTTGCTGAAATTATGTCTCTTGCCTGGTTTTGCCATTGGTCATTAGCCTAAATCATGTACTGGTTTTCTGCAGTTTCATTTAACAAGATACATACACACCACTCTGTTATGCCTCCTAGTCTGGGAGACATGAGACAACATTTTGGTTTCTGCACAATCCTGATACCTCAAGGGCTCAGCAGCAGTAAAGGGTAGCCAACACTCCTGCTTGAGCTCAGATCTGTCCTTTGTCAAAGCATCTCTCTAGTCCAAATTCTTTTACAAATCAAATAGCAGCATCCTGTGATCTCCTCAATAATCCCAGCTGCTTGCTCTAGGGGGTATTGAAAATTCATTTGATTACTTTGACAATAGAAAGTTTGACTGCCTTTGAATCTGCCTTCAAAGACAAAGTTATACAGGTCAAGCTATTGCCCATGGAGTATTCTGGTTGACTTTGACAATGATGGATACCTTTCATGACCATTTCCCATATCCCTTATGCCTACACTTCACAACTGTTCTTAATGATGGATGACAGTCATCTGCAATGAACGACAATTTTCCAGTACTCTCATCCCCAAAGAAATGGAATTATCATCACATTTTCTTGCTATAATTCATCAGGCTGAAAAAATATAGACTCTCTGATTACTCAATTCTTTATTAATGTAATAACTTGAAAAAATACTACTTTATATATTTTGAAATGCAGATGGGAATGTATATCAAGTTCTTAGGTAGAATATACTGTCTTCATTACTCTAGAAACTATAAATCTTACATTTTAATGAAAATACAATGTGGAGAAGACAGACTGTTTTGATTTGAAACTAGTTAAGATGTCCTAGCTGAGTCTTGAAGAAATAAACTGCTATAAAATAAGGCACATTCAAAACTGTGTTTTGAATGGAAGTCTCATTCTCACCACTGACAGAAATGGCAATTTTACTTGCTTAGTGAGGTTCTGTTTTAATTTTATACAGTTTAGTTTTTTACATCTTCACTTATTCAGCAGGGACTGGAATAGCCCAGCAAAAAGACGCTCTGGAAAAAGTCATCCATTCAAGCTTGCACTTTGTGAGAAAAGGTCTCACCTTAGGCCGCAATTATTGGCAATGATTACTTATTACTGGTAGATCCAATTGAGTTTATTTTCGCAAATAATGCAAACTTGGCTGAAAATTGTTATTACTGTAACATTAAAGGTCCACAGACCAGGACTTCCCTGTGCCTGTGCTCTACAGAAACAAAACTAGAGGTACTGCACATAGAAAAAATTGTGTGATATCTACCCAAAGAAAACTATAATCTAGATGTTGATCTTCAGATAGAAAGAAACACGATAAGTATAGAAGCATGAAAATTATAGAAATTATGAGAAAGTATTCATCAGCTTGATGGGCACTGACATTAGAGAACCTGAGTCTTGGATTTTGTAATGGCATCACATTAGTGGTTATTAGTGATTCTTCTTATAAAAAGACTTTTTAAGAGTGAAAAAAAGTCCTGAGTTTTCAGAAATGTAACAAAGACCTCCTCCGAGGCTTGCAGGGCAGAAAAAGAGAAAGTATAAAGGGGACTTTTTTATAACATGTAAGTGAACCTAAAATAGCATGCCACTTAAGAAAACAAATTATCTTCTACTATAGAGGAACCAGATTTTTTTTCTTTTGAATTGCACAAGGATGAACATGAATGTAGCTTTCTAATAGCTTATAGATTTTATATCTGTGCCATATCTCAACAGTATCTATCCATTTTCCGTATGAGACAAAGAGGACAATTAGTTTCCAGGCACTGGTACGAAGCAGTAAGTTAATGTTGCCGCAGTGAGAGAATACTCGTGTGTGTGTGTGTGTGTGTACACAGAAGGGTGGGAAGATGACTGCGAAATTATATAGGCAAATCACAGCAGATATGCAAAAAACTTCTACCCAAGGCAGACACACAAAAAAGGAATTACCAGATGGTTGAAGGCAGTATTCTCCATTTGCATCTGCATTCCTCAACTTTGGGAATTTTGTGCATGCTTACATTTGCATTTTTGGTCTTTACAAATCTATTTACTTCAGAAGGCACACAATGTTTTACTCACAGACTGATTCAGCACCATTTGTATGGTCCAGGTGTGCTGCCCGTGGAACACAGGGCATCTTCTCTGAGTCTTGCAGCAGCTTCAGGAACACCTTTCATGAAATTAGAAAAAAGTAATTTACAATCCATTTTCTAAAACTATTTTTATATATCTATATATCCATATTCCCTAAACCATCCAGACTGTCAGAAATTACTACTGACTGCTGTAACCACCCTGTTGGAATATGACTATAAAATTAGTCATGTTCTCCAGTGAAGATCTTGGGAATAAGGGAAACTAAATCAATTCCAGTAGATGCAAAAGCACCTATGCAAAGCATTGCTCACCCATGAACACTACTATATGCAAAGATTTTTCAGTAGACTGTCTGCCCTTGATTGACTTTTTATGCTCCTAATCTGTGGTATCTGTTGGAACTCAGTTACTGCAGTTTTTACCAAGGAAACAGTGGCAGCTTCAACTCTCTTCTGATGATTCAGCTAGAAATCTAGAGGCACAACTAGAACTCTTACTAAAGAATTCTAATTGAACAAGTACAGCTAAATCTATTGTACAAAATCCTACAGAACTGAGGACCTAGAGATTACAAGGAATTCACTCTGTCTAGGGACACTCATGAAAAGTTCCTAGATTTGTGCAAGCATGTGAACGATAATGTCACTGAAAGACATTTGAAGGACAAGGCAACTATCAAAGACAGCCAAGGTGAACAAAGTCTTGTAAAACTAATATTACAGAGACTACTGGGCAACAATGTGTGTTTTGTAGCAAAACAACATGCATAGCCCAAATTGGGTAGAGACGATATGATACTCTTATCTAAAATCACCATGAGAAAAAACTGAAATTGTTTTTTTTAATAAAAGAAACAATCTTAAAATATGCACTAGATTGAAATTGAAAGGATTAAATTTCCTTAAGTAAGGGAACACATGTCAGAAGGGAAATAGTTAAAATTATAAAAATCCAGCAGAATTCACCAACTTCATAATCATGAGATCTATTTAAATGGTATATACACTTTGCCAAACAGATTTGTGTTCAACCTACTATTTCTTGCTTAATCCTGTTTCACAGTTCTGGCCCCATAAAACCCTTTCAATTTCATAGACATGTATTTCATTTATCAGTACTTCAGCCTTGCAGGAATTTGGAACAGCTTTCACAGTGAGTCTTATTCATACGATCCCCACTTCTTGTAAGCTCAAACTAAAAACAAAGTTAAAATTTTTTTATCTGAATCTGAACTTCAATTTAAATACTGATCTAAGAACGTCAGATAAAAAGAAAGAAAACAAAAATTAACAGTACACACTGGTACCATGAGCATCTCTAATTAAACAGCAAAAGTACAACCAAGTTTTGCTTTGTTTGTTGAGTTTTCTTTTGCTCTTTCCTCTCTGTTTGGGTTGAGCTACAAGATAGATTATACCCACAGTGCAACTTTCAGAACTCATTAAGAAACCATTTATTTCTTCCCACAAAAGAACCTGATGTCAGCTATAACAAAAAATTCCTTGTTTCCAAGGAGCTCACATAATAGACAATAAAAACCAGTCAATGTGAAGTATTTTGTAGCTGTTGAAAGATATTTCTTGACTTTCTAAGGTCTGACTGTTACATAAACCATATTTTGTTTAGTCAATATAATTGCCATTTAACAGTGTTTATTGATTGCATTTGTTACGTGCCAACTTTCAAGGAATACTTTTGGCCATTAACAGCTGCAAGGCCAGAAATTTCCAGCCTGATATTTCTGTATTAGACCCTGGAGGCAGATCCTGACAGCCTAAAGCCACATTCTAATTTGTTTTCTTGGAGCTGCTTGCTGATGGCTCTGCACACCAATTCTGTCAAGCAAACCAACTGAATCACAGAATGTCCTGTGTTGGAAGGGATCTAGTTTCAACCCCTCTGCTGTGGACAAGGACATCTTCCACTAAACCAGATTCCTCAGAGCTCCATGCAGCCTTGTCTTGAACAATTCCAAGGATGGGACATCCACAGCTTCTCTGGACAACCTGATCCAGTGTCTCACCATCCTCACAGAATAAAATTTCTTCCTGATATCTCATTTAAACCTACTCCCCCTTGTCCTGTCACATCATGCTCTTATAAAAAGTCCCTCTCTATCTGTCCCTTCTCTCTATCTATCCCTTCAGGTACTAGAAGACCACAATTAGGTCACCTCAAAGCCTTCTCTTCTTCAGTTTGAACAATCCCAATTCTCTCATCCTTTCCTCACAGGAGAGGTGCTCCATCCTTCTATTCACGGTGGTGGTTTCCTCTGGACTCACTCCAACAGGCCTGTGTCCTTTTTGTGCTGAGGACCCCAGAGCTGATGCATCACTCCAGGCGGGTCTCACCAGAGTAGAGCAGAGGTGCAGAATCCCCTCCCTCACCCTGCTGCCCTCGGGGCTTTGGATGCAGCCCAGGACACATCTGGCTTTCTGTGCTGCAAACACACTTTGCCAGCTCATGTCCAGCCTCTCATCCATCAGCATCCCCAAGTCCTTCTCAGCAGGGCTGCTCTGGATCTGTTCATCCCCAGCCTGCGTTGGTACCAGGGGTTGCCTTTAGCCAGGTGCAGCACCTGGTACTTGGTCTTCTTAAACCTCATGATATTCCCATGGGGCCTAATTCTTGAGCCTGTCTAGGTCACTCCAGATGGCATCCTGTCCTTCAGGTGGGTCAAGTACTTGGTGAAACCACAAACTAAATGCACCTCTGTGATGAGGAGAAAGGCTACGCTACAAAATGTTACCTTCATATGATTACTTCAGTGTCAAAAGAGCTGCAGACACACATTTTCTTCTTTAATGTCATTATGTCACTGTAGAGAGGATGTACCTATAGCTTAAAAAAAAAAAAAAGGAAAAAAACCCCCACCAAATGCTTTTCTACATCCTGTGTCTACTGTAGCTTCATTGACATTAATTCTCATACAGCTATAAAGGCAGAAGGCCACTTGCACTGTCCAGTCATCCCCATAGCATCCAGTTTTCAAACATCCCGTTAATAATGGGAATCATTAAGGACCACATTATACAGAAGAAATGACAATTTACCTAATGTTGCACCAGATTTTGTGGACAGAAGTAGCATTAGCCTAACAATGTTATTAGCAGAGTAAGTACCCTCCAGAAGACACAAATATAGAAAAGTCAGGAATAGGCATCATGACAAAGGGATAGTAAGTTCTTGCTATACCTAAAAGAAGGTATCTTCTAGAGCTCAGCAGAGCATCCTTTCCCCCATATGCCATAGCAATTCCTGCTTGCTCAGTTAGGCAGAGTAGGGCATTACTAAAACCAAGGTGGTGGGTTCAATCCCTGTATGGGCCATTCACTCAAGAGCTGGATTCGATGGCCCTTATGTGTCCCTTCCAACTCAGAATATTCTGTGAAATTCTGCTTAATTTCTGCTTTGAGTAGCAAGTCTATATCTGACCAAGGACTTGTCCAGACAGCTGTTGAGAAGAGCTATTCACCTAGTGCTTCTTTCAAACCACCAAGTTCTAAATAGGTATAGGAAGTGCTTTTTGTCCTCAAGAAGACAAGTCTGGTCAAATGACAATACTACAGTGAAATCACAAATGTGATTGTGTCAACACTAGAAGTTCTTAAAGCATCCTGCATCTCACTAGAAGGTGAATATCATTTTAAGGCAGAAATATATCAAGGAGTTATATGGCTTTCCCTAGAAATTTTTGAGGCAAACTCTCAATTCATTTCAAGGAAGAGAATTTAAAAGAAGTACTAAACAAATTTTGAAACCTCTTATTTTGAAAAATTGTTACAATCATTTTGTTTTCACCTCAAAGCACAGCAAGAAAGCAAAAAGCTTTGAAATCTCCAGAGCTGCCAGAAAGTGAAACAGCATCCTCCAGAGAACTCTTAGCATATGCTTAATTTAATTAACTACGCTTCTATCCTCCTTTTGGTTCAACTAACACTTTGGATTACAAGTGTTATAAAATACACAAATAAAAATAGTTGGAAACAATATCTAAAGCCTAAATTGGAGCAAATATAATATTAGTGAGATTTAAAAGTGTCAGAAACTGATTTGTTAGAACTTCAATATTCCTTTGAAATATGAATGGAAGTCCATTTTCTCTTGATGAATATGATTTTTAGAGAGTTTGAGTGTCCCTCAGACTGAAAAAGAATAATGGTGAGTTTATAAGAGAAGAAAAAGAAAGGATAAAATAAAATTTATAACACATTCCTTCCTTTAAAGCCAGGGTTCTTTGTTTCCAGATTGAATTTCTTGAATAGATTAAAAAGTGCTATTATGTGCTATCCTTTTAGTTCCCAATGCAAAGAGGCTTTTGATAAGAGAACGGAGAATTGAAGTTTTAAGGACAACTAATGATGAGATGCAGAGGTGACAGAAATCAACCCAAATTAATGCATTAAATCTCCAAGCTGAAGAATGATACCTTAGTATCTAATACCACATTTAAGGATGTTTTTAAAACATTCACAAAACAGCTAAAAGAAAGCTCTCAACTGAGCAATAGATTCAGCACACCAAGGAATCTTCCTCATATCCATGACAACTTCACATTTACTTTATACATGTCAGTTCTGGAAAGTCCTGTGTTATCCCACAGGGATATAATTCAAAAATATTCTCATTATCTATATTACCTCCAGATCTATAATGTTTGGCAGTGAACCATATTATTCCTTACAGCATGCTAATTACATTATATATGAAAATAAAAACTTTTCAATAAATCTTTGACTTTCTTCATAGAATTGTATAGCAGGAATTTAATTTAGTTCACATTATATAAAATGTTTATTAAACTTGTAAACTATGTAAAATTACATTAGCCTTCTATCATCACTTGAAGAAGTGAAAAAAATAATTTCTAAAGCATCTATAGTACAGTACTTGGACAGTGGTGGTTTAGGGAATCTTGTTATTTAGAAGTTATAGATGGGGTAAAAAGAGTCCAAGGCAAATAATCTCTTGCTGGCATGGCTGTTTATTCAAAGCTAAATTCAGAATGATGAAGGTGCATATCAGAGTCTCTTCCTGTGATCCATTTAACACATACATGGGTCTGTATACAAGGATATATATGTGTGTATATATAGTAATGTATGCATATACCAAAGTGCCTCTCTCTCGGTATACACTGAAAATATTCTTTAGCTATTTCACCACACAGTTTGGCTAAGTCCTAAGCTTTAGAACTTGTAAATTGGAAAGCATCCTTAGCAAGTTTTTTTCTGTCCAAAGAGCCACCTGAACTGAACAATCAGACTTGAACGTTCCAATGCTACAGGTTTAGGACAACACTGCTTCTAATTAAATCAATGACACATTAAATTTAATGCAGAAACAAACATTTAAGAGTTACACAGTTCATCAGTCTTACATCAGATTCTTAAAATAAAAAATACATCATAGCACATTGGGACCTGAAATTAACAGCAGAGCAAAACTATATAGATTTTGCTTGATTTGGGTTTGGGTTTTTTGTTTGCTTGCTATTTTGTTTTTGAGGAAACATGCTTCTCACAAATCATTGTGCAGTCAGAAAGATACAATAAAGATTATCTGGAATCTGTTACAGGACTCTCTAACCAAGAAAATGTCATTATGCAGAAAAACTACAAGTACCTCTTCCAAAGTTGTGTCAGAAATGCCATAGCCAGTCACATGTAGATGCTGAAGGCTTTGATCTAAAGCTTGAAACAGACCTTTAAAAGAGGTCTTATCTGCCTTTTCTGGAATCACATAGGTCAGCTCAGTCCCACTGTTCTCCTTCAAGAAGGCTTCTGGAATGTGGGTCTGTACCAGAGATGTGACCTGAACAATGTGCTTAGGGTCCTGGATTTCAAACACAGAGGGCTGTGAGGAAAGAAAGATAATCATGCAGAAAATAATTAAATATTACCAGAAGTACTGAATTTGACAGTAGAATTCATGCAGGAAAATTTCCTTTGATGAAACTGAATTACACTTGGGATACAGAGACTACCTCCCAGGAATAAAGAACAGTGAGACAAAGAACTTTTCAGCTAAATACTGACATTCATCATTTTCAAAGATGTCATTGTATTCATCTAAATAACAATAATTATACCACTCACCCAAAACAACCAAGAAAGTCAAGAAAAACATGTTTTTCTGGGTCTCTAATATCTATATCACATATCACTTCCTGGCAGGGAAATATTTCCTTTAAAATATACCCAACTACTACTTGGCAGGCACTCTTAAGTTCTGACCAGCACATTTTTAATATACCTTTTTTATGAGCGTTAGACTGTGTCCCTGGCCATATGTCTCCCTCAGATCAGAGGGAGAACCACAGCACCTCAGCTGGCCTCGTTGCAGGATGGCAATGCGGTCACTGAGCACCTCAGCCTCATCAAGATGGTGAGTGGTAAAGATCAGTGTGCAACCTGCAGGAGAAAGATTGGTAGATGTCTACAAAACCTGGTTTCTAGAGAAACACCTCACAAGGGTTCTTTAGCCTTCAGGGAACATGTTTCAGGACTCTTCAAAACTTAATTACCAGACTCAAACAAAATCTGCTGTCAGATTTAAAATTTCAGTTAGATTCAGGCCTAAACTTGCTTTGCTCCTGTTTTATGCATAGCAAGCACTATTAAGGTTTTAGAACTTCCAGCTGTTTTAAAAGCTTAAGAAATTCCTTAAAATTACATAAAAGCAGTGTCTGTTTCAATGCATCATTCAGTGTGAGATATTACAGTTAATTGAGTGCTCACTAGCTGAAGAGTTTACTTCCCACAAACAATTTTAAAATTAGTGTAGCAGAATGACTGATGAGTCTATTTTCATAAGAAGTACATAAGCATCCATATACAGGTATATGCAAAAAGGGAAATGGAAAACAGAAAGTAATTTTGAGAAGCTGGAGATAGGGGAGAAACTTCAGGACAGGACTTAGAACTAAGCTCAATATTTTTTTAGATTGGGCATCTTTCTGTACAATAGCAGATAATTCTTGTAATGCCATTTTACTTGCCTTGAAGTCACCTAGTTCAACTTAATGTTTCCTCAGAAATTATTGGATTTAGCTTCTGATAGTATTTTGACTGCACTTTGACTAGCCAAATTAAATTTATTGAAAAAAAAATGCAGAAAGGAAAATAAGAAGCAAATTATGTGCATTAACTTTGTACCAGCTTTGTACTTCAGAAAAACATCCCAGATACTACGGCGAGAACATGGATCTACTCCAGTGGTGGGCTCATCCAGAACAACTGTCTTTGAGTTTCCAATAAAGGAGATGGCAATTGACAGCCTCCTTTTCATTCCCCCAGAAAGTGCTCCAACAGGTTTGTACTGATGTTGGGATAAAGCCACATCTTCCAGAGCTCTGAAATAGAATTACAGAAACAGGACCAATTTTGAAAATGTTTTTGTAGTCACATCATGTCCACTCAGAGAACTATGAAAAGTCACTGTAAATGGAAAGTGAAAAGTTCACTACCTCTGACTGATTATATATTTTGGTGGCAAAAACAAATAGGAAAACAAGTATCTCTTTACATACAAAGCATAAATGCTCATCATCACCTGATGCACAGATTCTGAATAAGCACTGTACTGACAGCTTTTATATTAAAGCTAATAAAAGAAATACCAGTTTGTCCACCAAATGCAGCAAACTGCAGATTATAGCTCCTTGAAACAATGATAAAGACTGTTAGTTTCATAACTCAACCTGTGGTTCAGTTACAAACCACATAGTTTGCAAACTATCTAAAGAACATTAGAGATGCCTGAGTTTTTAGAAAATGTGTAGTCATTTGAAGTAAAAAAAGGTAACACCACTCCTTTTTATTTTCTTTTAGAAGATGTGTTTGTGAAATAAACAGACTAGTGATCCCTGGGTGGAATACTATCTAATCCAATCTAATCTAATTCCTGTGTTAAGGAATGTTTCCAATTCAACCCTTGCCCTCTGATGATGATCTTGCATCTGAGCACAGTATGGAAACGTGATTAATGAAGACAACACTATAAGACTTTTAATTTATTTTTCATCTCACTGAGAATCCAGTCACTAAGAGCTTTCAGCTGCTATCAGCCTGTCAAGCAAGACATAGAAGGCTCAACAGTCCCAAAATAAACTCCTAAATCATTTCAGTGAATATGCAGTCTGTAAGCCACATCATTTACATGGAGAGAATTTCTCATTTTTAAGAAAATAGGTTTCAATTCCTGTTCTATAGATATATAGTGAGGAAAATTAATCTGTTTATAAGCCCTTTTTTTTTGTTAGTAAAAGGTTTTGTTTCATTCTTTTGGTTTTTTTCCTAATTTCTCTGAAGTCTTTTAAAGCACCTGTTGCCTTTAAAAATAATCTAATTTTTCTTAGTAGCAAGGGCCTCAGAGTTCTGAGTGTTCTTATGTGCCATTAGTATGACAGACTGCTGTTTGAATTACAATTCAGCAGTCCAAGCACCATAAGATACACATAGAATATTATTTTGCATAATTTTAAACCATGTACTAGGTTTGCTTTACCTCTGTAGTTCTAGAGAATTCCTTCTGTTTTTTTCTGTACAGAATGTAATGTCCCACGCCTGAGTTTGTTCAGAGCAAAATTTAAAAGTAACAGGATTTTATGATAGCTACCAAAGAGGAAAGTCACTTTTCCACGAAGGTCTCTGCATATGCCTGATTGTACACTTAAGGAGAAGTCCCATCATCTTGACATTTATTTTCATTGAAGGGTGGAAGTGTCTAACCCTTCACAGAGTATAGCATGAATCAGAAGGTAAACAGAAACTATTTACACTGCCACACTGTTTGAAAAGCATACATTTTATTCCTAAAGTAGAGAAAATGCAGTTTGCTATTAATGAACCAGATCTCAGCTTGTACAGTTTAGTAGTCCGTTTAATACACACTAGACAAAAATAAGACCTAGTCCTATATCAAAGAAGTATCAGCACAAAAACACTAGTAAATGTTTTTCACCTGGCAAGTGGCAAATCCTCAGAGATTATGTCAGAGCTCTGACTTGTATTTCCTTTTGGTTTGTTTATTTTTAAACCTCTTCATTTATTAAAAACATGTCAAGGCTGGATTTAGCAAAGGGAAATAAGGTGACCTATTTAAAAAGTTTGTAACAAGCACTGCCTTTACCTGGCTTTTCTGGTGTCCTAGCCTTCCTTCTGCTGCAGGTGAGGGAATACAGGACAATGAATACATAAAGTGTTGTCGATTTATCTAAAAACTCAGGGTAAGCACAGCAGTTTACTTTCTATCTGCCTCTCCGGCAAGGATGGAGACAAGGCAGACAGCAATGAGGCAGAACTCCTGCAGCTGCTACAAGGTTAACCACCTCCCCCTTCAGTCAAAACATCATTATTTGATGGTTCTGTATACCAGGTTTTTAAACATTGACAGTTCCACTACAAATATATTCAAGGAAGAGTTAGAAACTAGAAAATCTATTTTCAAGTCACAATTTCAGAACATGAAACATCATAAAAACTTTCAAAACCCTGCAGTTTCCATTGGCTTTTGCTTGCAAGTTTTGCATTTTCTCTTTCTTGTTTGGGTGGCTTGCAATAGTCATTACCAATTTTCTTGACATATTTCAACAAATGGAAGGAAAGCTTACCCACTGACTTGCTCATTCAACTGTTCTTTGGTCCATCCAGGTGCTTTCACTGACCCATAAAGCAGGAGATGCTCTCGCACCGTCAAGGTGTTGAACAGGACGTCGTACTGTGGGCAAACACCCAGCTCTGTCCTGATGGCAGACAGATCAGTCCGTATGTCCTTCCCATTAACAATAATCGTACCAGAGCTCGGTGGATACAGACCAGTCAATAGGGATCTGATATAAGAAAAAAATTAAAAAAAAAAAAATCAGCAAGATTCTGTGAAATTCACTCATCATTTGGATACCCTGAAGCATGTTCTAACACCTTTAGAGCAACACCAATTTGGTCAACGATGGTTGTAAAAATATCACTAAAGTTTGGGTTTAGCTATTTTTTGCTTTTGGTGGCTTTTTGAGGGGTTATTTTTGATTCATAGGTTGATGGGTTTTTTTGTTTCGTTTCTTGAACACGATCTCAACAGTTGTTCATTTCCCTTCTTCCAGAAAAAAATCCAATTTTTTTCCCAACCAAATCTAACAGGTGATTGTTTCATTTTTCACATGGGTTTTCTGTGAGGAGTATTTTCCAATTAGGTCCACTCCTGCCTCACTGGCTTAATGAAAACTGATCATAGCTAACAGAAAGGTAGAAACATAAACTTCTTACTTGAGACGTTTTTAAACATCTCTTTCAGTTCTGGTCAACCCCAAGAAAGAAGTCGCCTGCAACCTCTAAAGACAAAAACACCTTAAAACTCCACACTTTCCATATGATGAGCTCATATAGGATGCCAGAAAAGAACACTGGCAATATGGGTTTAAGTACATAACCAGACATTACCAGCTCCTATTTAAGCTGTTCCTGAGCTGTTACATCATGGCTTAAGTGGCACAGACAACTCAGCTCTCTATTTATTACATTGTGTTTGTCATAGATAAACAACCTTCACTTTCCATGTGTTGTTGGGAGTTTATCAAATATATATATGTGGGGGAAAAAAAATTCATAGCAAATACTTCACAAAATTTTGAATTGAAAAAGCATAACAGAGATCAGAGGGGATAGTAATAGCATTAAAAGTCAGACTTACATAACTGTTGTCTTGCCAGCTCCATTGGGTCCCAAGAGCGCTGTTATCTGGCCCCTATGGAAAGTGAGGTTGAGATCTTTAACAGCTGCCTTCTGACCACCCACATGCTCTTTGGTGAGCGACAGCAGCACAACACCAACAGTGGCTCCTTCAGTGCAAGGGCCTTTCCAGCTCTGAGATGCCGGGTCTGGGTGGGGAAGAGCAGCACAATAAGCAGGTTGCTGAATCAAAACATATGTGTCAGTGTATAAAGGGAATAACAAAATAACTTAACCCCTGCTACCGTTTACCAAAGCCTAGAACAGATGTTCAAATTGTCCAAACTGACACAAACTAAACAGAAATGCAAGATACCCTGCCAATTATTATTTGCTACGAATTTGACCCATTTTCATTTTAAAAAGCAATTTAAAACAGTTATGCCAAGTTACATGCTTGTCTACATATGTCTTTATAAAATAATAAAACTAACTATGAGGTAACAGCATCAGGAAACTGCAATGCCATATGACACCATTCAAATTGCCTTCCTTTCCACGTCAGGTTGGCACTGCTTTCCAAGCATGAGTACAGTCAACCAGCAGCTTCATTATATTATTAATGTGTAATATTTTATTGACTCATTACAACTGAGAAACCTTCCAGTGGGTTGGATTTTTTCTTTTTAAGCACAGGTAAGCCAAATTGGAATGTTAGTCCAAAGAAACAAACTTTTATGGATGAGAATTATGAGGAGAAAATTATCCTTATGAATATACATTTCTATAAAATATTTATGGTTTATAGTTATATTGTATGGAATACTTTTATGTAAATAAAGTGTAAACCTTACAAGAACAGAGAACTATGCTATACATAAACTTGAATTATATAAATAAAATTATAGATTAAAAATTACATAATTATTTCAATTATTTCAAAGGTTTGTTTATGCTATGGATGAAAAAGTTGTTTATCTCCTTTCACAATCAATTTTGAGGTTCTGGCAAAAATTCTTCTTAAACTTGAGGTCACTTGCTAGCAAGGTACTACCACAGCATTTGTGACACAGCTAAGGTCTTCCTACCCAGAAATCTCTCTTCCAGTTACTTCCTTTGCCTTTTGGTCTGCAGACTAAAACCACCAACAAACATTCTTCATGCCCTTTCCACTGTTTCCTAAATTTGCATCCTGGAAATTAACAAAAAAGCATTCAAGTGCAGAGTGAGCTCCAGACAATGTAACTCAGGAAAAACTCAGACAAAGAGTCCTAAGTTAATTGCAAGCACTAAACTGATCACCCTGCAGCTTCTTCAAAGGGGAGTTCCAAGTGGGTGCACAGTGCCCTGGTCTCTGCCAGCCCTGCTGGAGGTGTAGTTCCAGGTGGTAGAACATACACTCCAGCCCCTCCCTCACACAACTCTGATTTCCTAATTGCTCTCCACACCCCTGGAACTAACCCTTACCTGGGCTGTATGGAACAAATACAGAAATTGTTTGAAAGCAAGACACTTTGCTGTACCAAGATAACACTTCATGGATGTATTTATCCCATTTACAGTACAATGGCACACAATTCTTACAAAAGACAGCAAGTTCCTTTGCTGCATGACAGCTTTAGCATTCACACACAGGCAAATTGCATGGCATTCTCCACGAGAAGTGAGCCACCAAATGCAGGCAATCACTTAGATGGCTTGAGACAGAAATGAGTCTAATAACTGGTCAAGCAGAGAGGCTTATTTCTTTATTTTCTGCAGATTTTGCGGTGAAACCGGGGGAAACACTGGAAATCTTCATTTTATGTAAGGACTAAAGGCAATCATATTAACAAAATGAAGCTCTTCCAAATTGCAGAAATCCAGATAAAATTCATACAAATAGTTTCTCTACAAGTGTTTAAATTAACCTCAAGAAAGTTTGAAGTCTGCTCTAATCTAGGAGACATCTGCACATGAAACTGCTAAGTTGTTCATCTTCTTCACCTATGTTACAGACAACTGGATCATTTCCAAGCTGTTGTAACTTCCAAAAAAAGCACAACACATATTGTTGTTCTAAAGTCCAAGATAAAATATAGGTGAGGGTGACTTAATCCTTCATTTCTAAAATCTAAACTAAATGTGAGAAAGTCCTTAAAGAGAATATAGAGGGGAAGAAAAGTAAAAAAAAAAATCTGAATTAAATGTAATTGAACATACACGGAAGAGTTGTGAAAGTATCCAGAGGCAGATAAAAATGAGTTACCATAACTGCCATTCAAACAAAAGGCTAAGAAGCAGAGACAGAAAGAATGGTGATTATAGAAGAGGAATTTAAAAACAGAAGGGAAAGAAATAGACAAAGTTAATTTCTCCACTGAAACAAGAAGTAAATTTTAAAAAAAGTTATTAAAGCCCAACATGTTTCAGATTCACTAAGAGTATGAAAGGCTTCAGTGAACTCCAGAATATCCAAACAAAGCAAAGAGACAATACACTGGGAAAGGATGAACCCAAGAGATACTTATTTTACAACTTTAAAGAGTTTTCTCAAATATTTTCACTGAATGAATCAAGCATTACAGGGGGTAGCACAATGTAACAGTATATACTAAATAATGGAAAACAGAAAGGGACAAGATCTAAACCTCTAATATAGGACAAAGCAATGATAAAAGCAGATTGACCAATACCAGACAAAAAAAAAAAAAGCCATTGTTAAAATTCTCTTACTACAAACCTTTTTCTTGGAAGTTTTCATTGAAGAAAAACATATTAGAATTCAGATAATGTCTCTTGCTTCTCTCTGCACCACACACGTTCTTCCAGTAGGAAACAGTAAAGGGAAAGTACCATCGGTTCTTTAATCCAAATTTTCCTATTTTAGAATTATGATATAAACTGTTGAAAAATTTGTAGTCATTTTGCATCCGTTTGTAGACTAATTATGTCCTATCATTTCTTACCAACACCTGGTTAGACAATTTAATTAGCCCAAATTCTTGGCTCTGTTTGAAAATTTTAATAAAGTGTAAAGAAAGTCATTTGGTCATAAGCCTGGTCCTGATATAAAACAATGAAACTTCAGTAATGTTTTCCCCTATTTCCAAATCAGCTTCAAAGTATAACAGACGCATAGTAATAACTTAAGATAATCTTGTAACCTATAGGAAAGAAAATGCACCAAATGGCCTGCTGAGACAAAGAGTCTAATTTTATTACAAAAATAATCCATTACAGTAGTTTTTCCATTAATATCTGCACAATGCAAACCAATCAGCCACCACAGGAAACACTTATTGTGACACATAAATAAAAAGGACAAAACCACACTCCTATGCACAACCTAATCTTTGGCATTGCCTGATCTTTTCAGGCACCACTTATCCATCACACATTACAGGCACTCTGTTTGCAGCGTCATTACATTGACACTGAAGGACAAGTGTCAATTTAAAATAAAGTTTTTAAAATTCAGTTGCATATTTCACTCACCCCTATCTTTCAAGGCAAAATTAATTTTTAATTTAAAAAAAATACCAAGTAGCCGGAAGACAAAGTGACATGTGTAAATCAGAGGAAAGGTAGATCATCAGAGGAAAGATAAAATATACAGTGAGGCATAAGGCTGTAATTAAAAATACATCAACCAACTCAATAAGATTTATAAAACTTGGTTCATGAAAAAAAATTTAAAAACACACCACTACTTTCTGAAAATATGCTTGAAAATCAATTAGTTTTCTTTATGCCCTGGACTGTGGACTGATTGGGAGCAAAATACAACTATCAGGCTCTCTGAAGTCTTTATGATCTGAAAATATGCTGTTGTTCATGGGTTTCAGCCCAAGTACTGACTCAGAAAATTCACCATTTTTACAGGAAATTTTACAGCAACTAGACTAAGCTCTATTATTTTGAAGATCCAATAAATTCCTAATTCTAACAAATATTAGTTTTACCCATAAGAAAAAAAAGATATTTTACACCCGGCTAAAATTCTAGTCCCTGTGTTAGCACTTGTCAATATTTATGTATTTAGGAAGACATTGTTTCCCAGTCCCTACAGAAAATCAGACGGTTTTGCACAACAGAACCTTAACTCAGAAGAAGACATATTTTTGTTTTAATTGCATAAAATCAAGGAAGAAAATGCCACAATAACTGTTTCCTGGGGTGTCTGATTTGTTTACATTGTAGAGATATTAATGGAGGAATAATATTAAACAACTTCTTCAAAACCATTAAATAAGAACAAGTCCATGATCTTACCAGGAATAATATTGCTGAAATACCAGCCACCTACAGAATATAAAATGGAGTCAAAGAACATCATCCAGCACATCCATCCAAAGGTCATGTATCCTCCTTGTGCCACTGACTGGTGCACATTATTCCACTGAATCCCTGGTAGTAATAATAATGATTTTAAAGGTCAAAGCTAAATCAGTATGGCATTAAAGATCACAAGCACAGCAACACCCCACACTTCTGGGTATTTAAGCACAAAATAAGTCATAGTTAATAACAGTAATCCTAATGAAAGGAAATAAATTTCTATGCCACCACAAGCCGGTGTTTAGAACAGCAGGTGACATTGCTGCTGGGAAAATGAAGAGAAGCTCTTGTCCAAAGGGCTGTTTATGAAGTTTTAGCTGGCCCTTTATTTGGCAAAAGAAAAAGCACTTCAACACTGACAAAACAAGGCACTGACCAATGAATCAGGCTTTAAGCCACTCTGCTCATATAAAGAAAAGGATTACAAAAAGTTTAATGTCATTTCTATATTGCTAAATCTGAAAATTTGAATCTGTGAATTCTACCTGAGAAGCATGCAGAGGTAAACAGGAAAGAGCTCACTGAATACTAGCTCCATAAAATTATTACATTGCAGAAAACATTAAAGGAAAAAAGAAAGTGCAAACACTAGTACTACAGAAAGCTACCATACTGCTAAATGGAAAACAAAAGTAACAAAGGTGCAAATTTATTAAATATATTGCATTTTTCTTTTACTGAAAATGCTACTTTGTTTGCAGTACAGTGGGTCATGATATTGCTTCTACAATTCTTTTTCTACAATCGTCAAGGAAAGTAGTTTTTCCCAAAACACATTTTGCCCTTCCTTCAGTAAAGATGAGTCATTTTGAATTGTCTGGGAAATATAAGTAATAATTTCTGCAATTGTCTTATCCACTCTTACTAACTGTTGTTTCTAACTATTGAAAAAGTATCATAATGGTACATCTACTGTCATCAATATTGATCTTGCCATAATAGTAGGAAAAAGGATTACATCCCTTTAAATACCTGAACTTAATCTATCTTATTAACTCATTAGAGACTTTTGCAGAACAAATTGAAAAACATTTCCAACTGTAGTTTTTGAAATAATAATTACAAAGCTTTTCTCCTAACCAAAGAGCTTACCTATTTCTTGGCCCTCAAAATATGTAATGAAAAATATTCCTTGCCCAAAGGAGGTTGTAGAAAGAAGACACTACAACACCAGAGGAGAAACAGGATGTGAACATCAAATTAAAACACGTTGTTAACAAGTTCCATGAAATAGAATAACTTGTGATACTAAAAGCAAGCACAAACTACATAGACTTTTTTTTTCCTCCACATACGCTAATAGTTGCTATTTCCATTTATGTTTTAACCATACTCCCCCACAAACCTCAGTAGTATTTGCTCCACCCAACAGAGCTCCACTGACCTAGCTATTAATACTGGAAATTGCTTTAGATCTGACTGACTGAAGCTGAAAAAAATGACCATTTTTTTAACAGTGTATTAATTATTCCACCAGCTTAATTTAGTGAGTTATTTTGAAACAGTGAAGCCATAAGGTGTGAAATATGGTTTTGATTACATGATGATGATATTTGATGTCACATTCAGGAATATAGTATGTTAGTACATTACAAAGACATAAAGCAGCCTATGGAATACATAAACCAGGAAAGGACCTGAAATAACCCACACCAAATAAACATATATCTCAGATCATATGTCTGGACAAATTTCTAATCTATTCTCCAATTATACGTAACAGAAAATCAATCACTAGTTTTCCTCCAAACAAATAATAACTTTGAGAAGTGGCATGACATCAGCTGATCTTGAAAATACACTAATGTTACAAATACTTTGAGACCAAGACATTAAGATAACTCATGAGGATGAGGAATGCAACTTCCTTACATTTTCTGTATGTTTACAAAATTGCCGTGACAATTTACTTTCCATTCCTTTCTACATTCTAAATATTTTATCAACTGGAGATTTATTAGTGTGACCTATCTCCAATGATCACAAAAGCAAACAGAAACACGAGAAAAAGTAAGTACATTATGGTCTAAAGTTTTGAAACTTGGAGAGGAAAAATTAGAAAAGAAAAAGAAATATTTACCATTATAATCTGACTGATGAAACTCAGCTGGTTCTGCAAGACCAACAAAACTATGTAGGGTAAAAAGCTGATCATATAGACAAGGCTGGCACACAGAGCTGCTGTATCGGCACTGCTAAAAAACGCTCCCAAAAAATAGCTTAACATGATAACGGTAACTCCAAATTCCAGGAGAAAAAGGAAGATAAGGAAGCCATTGCTATAAGCAAAGATACCACTTGCTTTTAAAATGATGGCCAGAGCACAGCTGCTTACTGTGAGCACAATGACATTCTCCAAAAACCAGGCAAAGAAATGAATGGCTGGATACACCCCCATTGTCTTCATATACTGCAAGACAACATAGCAAAGAGAGCTAAAGTTAGGAAACAAACTTCCTTTTTGTTTTTCTCTTTCAGAAAATACATGTCACCAAGAGACAACCAGCTTCCCAAAGGACATCATCTTCCCCTTAAATTTCTTTCTTCTTTTCCCTGTTCCTGTGCTCTTGCCTGGATCAGACACGTTGTTGGGCAGGGCAGTCTCTGAGATCATCACACACAAACACAAGGAGAAACAATGCTCAGCACAGCTCTCCTTTGCATAGGGTTTCAGGACCAGATGTCAGATTACTGGTTCTTCCAGTGAGGACTTTGCCTTTTTATACTCTAAAAAGTACTGAGAATATCCACAGCAATGTATAAGCAAACATTTTTTTCCCAGCCTGCTGCTCTTCTGAAAGAGACATACAGTTTGTAACCTTTATGTATTACCAGACAAATACTAATTTAGCCAGGTAAGAAGTAGAATCCCTCTTTTTCTATAAAAATGCTTTTGGCTCCAGTCTAATAAAATCTCTGAAGCATTTGTCATAAGATCATTAAAATTAATATTAAATTGATTTAATATTTAAAAGCATTAAAAAGTTATCTTACAACAGAAAGATTAGAGAAATTAGAGGACTCCTCAATAATCCCCCAATTTAAAAATCTCACTCAAGCAGTAATTCTAGTGATACAGTGAAACCAGTGTAATTCTTTAAAAAAGTGTATTTATCCATATAGAAAATGTATCACAAGGACCTGTCCTTCTATAGGCTTAGCACTGGTGAAGACCAGTCATTGACAGAAGTAAATAAATGTTGGTTTTGGATTTTTGTACTTCATCTCCCTTATATTTCTGATAATTTCACAGTACATGAAAAATAATTAAATTAGTTTAGGTAGTTTTATCATTACAGACTGTATAGAGCAAAATATGAAAAAGAATCCAAGACAAAAAACATTCTAATCATAAGGCCTTCCCAAATAACACTTCCCACCTTCAACTTCTGTGGATCTTTTTCTTGTTGCTTTTTGTCTCATGGAAAATATTTGCATAGTGATGCCCAAACAATGTTGTGAATCTGAGTTGGCAGCTAGAACTAGAACCTACTGCCCAGAGGAAACAAGTGAAAACAAAGCCATCTGGATTATGAGTACATAAAAGTACCTCACAAGTTTTGCATTTCAGCGCACTTTAATGAATAAATTTCCTTTTCAGAGGTTCATCTGCCTCTTACCTCTTCAAGATGAATTTCTCTTTCATAAACCAGCCTGCGAACCATAGCAGCAACTGAAACCATCCATGTTAACATCATCATAAGTGGGAAAAAAAACCCTATGTTGTTCAAGAATCTATGAAAGAACATGTATGAAGAGCTGTCAGCCCCCCCAGGTAAGTTATTTTCTAGCAAAATGTTAATAGGTTAATACTGGAACTGTTCTCAAAGCATGCATGAAATAAGATCTGACATGATCAATGAGATTTATTCCTGTTCTGGTAAGAATTATTTATTTTTTATGTAACAAGCTAAATGTATATATTGGTACAATATTATTATTATATATATTGGTGTTTTAAACAATACAACTGATACAATTACTCTTTAGAACTCCATTCAAAGTCAAACAAAATTCAGATTTGTGTCAACGGCAAAGTAATATATTTGGACAGTGAGGAATAACATGATCCAGTCAATTTTTACTCCACTTTAACAAATTTATTACCACTGACTAATTTTAAAATTTAATAGGACACCTAAGGATTTAAAAGGGATCTCTTCGAATAATCTAATTGCACACTATGTTGACACAGCCTCTGTCCAGCAGACTTCTCCATGGTATGGCTGCAAGCAGCTTGTAAGGGGCCATCTGCCAGATGACCAACAAACATTGTATAATGTGTTATGTTAAACACAGCTTTAAGAGAATATTTGCTATGGTGTAATACTCTGGTGTTGAATGTACTTATTTAATCCTGTGCAGAGATATACATTCACCCACTTAAAAATGGGAACTCAGTAGGATCCCAGGTTCGCTAGCACTAATCTAACAAGGATAACACATTGAAATAAAAAGCTGAAAGTTTACTTACAGATCACTAGTATGGCAAGGGTAAGGCATGGCTTGCACCTGAATTGCTGTCTCTGAGGTGTCTATCCCAGTCTGTGCTGAAATAATTGCCCTTTCAATCATGTCTTGAAGAGGAATAAAGACATGGTTGTATTTAAACCCATCAGCTGGCAACTTGTGGGGATGAGATTTCCATTTGGGGTTTTTAATCAAATCCGTTCTCATGCTGTAGAGAACATTGGTTCTAATTGTATATGAAATGTGTCTTGGAAGGAGACTGCTAGAATCTTGCTTCTTGTCCTTTGGTGTAAGGAAGATGATACCTGACACAAGAAGAAAGGAAGCTTCATAGCTAAACTTATATAATTTATGCTATTTCCATAGCTAACTCATGGCTACTTACCGTATTATATAGGATACGCTCATCTGTCAGGGCAGTCTCTAAACTTTCTTGATCCCCAGACCAAAAATGGCAGGTTTCAGAGACATATTTTCTATGTTCATGAATATGAAGTGTAAAAGATTATTCATTTGATAAATGGGTTTGTAAAAATCATTTCTATCTGAGGTTATTAGTCTTTATTTTTTTAATTCCGTTTTCTCTTTGAATCTGGATTTAACCCTTTTTGGGGGATTGATATCAGTTCCACAGTAAAAGCAGCAGCTGTAAAATTTGTCCATCAGAGGATAGCAACTTCCGTAAGAAGATGACAAAGTAAACAGCACCAACCCACTAAAATTTACTCTGATGTTAATTTTCAAACCAATTACAAAACTTCTGGTTTAGCACAGCAGATTTTGCATGTTTGTTTTCTCTAGCTATGTAAAAAGAAAAAACAACCCAAACAGATGAAATTTTGATATGTAGCTGTAAAGATGAAGCCAAATACAGGAAACTGATTCTGTTCTCTTTTTGGGTGACCCAGAATTTTTGGAACTTCTGGATGAATGTGAAATGTGGCCCTTTTATTTCTTATCTTACCTACCGTCTGGTTCTCTGAAAGATAATAAAATATAGAATACTTTACTGCAAAGTTTATTTCTTTCAACTGGCCAATCTCATTTTCCCATTCATGCAAAGAGCTGATTTTCTAAGACATTCCATGAGGCTCTGAAGACCACAAACAAATAAAGGAAAATCCCATTCCAATTTAACATATTTCATATTTTCTGTAGGAATGTATGCTTACATCAGAGAAATATGTCCATTGACATATTGGACACATTAGGTCCCTTAAAATGCCATCTTCTCTCTCTCTAATAATTGAAGATATTATAAGGCCAGAGTACTAAACAATATTCATCTGAAATGTCTTGGCTTGTATTTGCATATGACCCTTTCCTAGGTAAGCGGATCTAGAATTTGATAATTCAGTTTTCTGAGAGCCAAGATTTATCTTTCCATTTCTTTCCTTGAAAGGACAAACAGTTTGCCTTTTCCAAAGTATTCCTGAGCAATTTTCCTTATCTCAAGGTATGGCCTGTTAGTTTTATATTGATAGAGGGTGGCCATTGTCAGGGTACTGTGAAGATCACAAAACAAGCATAGGATTCCAGACTGAGCAGTTTACTTCTCTACAAGGGCTTTCTAACATCTTCTCTTGTACACTTACGGGCATAAGG
Organism: Grantiella picta; assembly: GCA_013397955.1. Classification (NCBI taxonomy): domain Eukaryota; kingdom Metazoa; phylum Chordata; class Aves; order Passeriformes; family Meliphagidae; genus Grantiella; species Grantiella picta. The sequence goes on from VZRM01002768.1 coordinate 560,630, forward strand.
GAGGCAATAAAAACCAAAACAACAGTGGGAAAATGTTGTGGAACACTTTATATAGACTTAGAAGGGCCTCTCTTTTGGACAGGCTACATGCAATGTACAGCATTTTCTGCAAGACAAGTGTGTATGTTAAGGAAAAAATTCTTGCCTTTTAAATTCTTTTGTAAAATTGATTGATTCTGAGCAATAAGCATATAATAGAGGAAAAAGACAGAAAGCGTGATCCCAGGGAAGAAAAGGCATTCTTTAAGAATTTATTTACTCTGAATAAACAACCCAATTTCTCTGAGGTGTTGGTTTAAGAAAAAATTTTACAAATACCCCTTTCTTTCCTCCTCTCTGAAAAGTCAAAAATATAAAAAATAAATTTGGAAAGGATGTAAACTAGATTAAATAGATGATATTGTCATCTTAAGTTTCCTCAGTGTTCCACATTTTTTCATCTATTTCTTCTTCAAATATTTATGGCCATCCTTTTAAATATTTTGTTAGAAATAAGAGACTCTAAGGATTAATTTGGCCATTCTGCAGTTAAAACAATATTAGTCTTTCTATCTTACATTAGAGCATTCAAATGTGCTTTATTTTGACTCTATTATACGTGATTTAATGCATGCTTTGAAACTCTGTAACCTTAACCCACAACAATTACAAAGTTTGAAATTTTCTGAAAAAATATATTTTACATAAGGTACTTACTAGCTAAGAGATTATTTTCCTGCATGAGTTCATGAGCCTTCTCCTCCAATTTCTCAATAGAGTCAAAAGGTTGGAAACGGTCCAGTAACACACAGGAAGAGATATTTACTACAAGGTGTGTCAACAGGTCAATCTGTTTACTTGCTGAGCTGTTAAGCATCTTGTTCATCATAGTTTCTAAGATGAGGAAACAAATTGGACTTCCTTAGTTTTAATGATCAGAACAGATAGAAGTGTTATCACTTGCACCTCCTATAAGAGTAAATCCTCTTTGTATTTAAAAAAAACCCAAAGTTTAAAAAATACAGACATTTTATTGTGAACTTGTGGAAGTGCAGTACATGCTTCTGCGACTTTTACAAGCCCTCAGCTACCCTTCCCTTCAATTTCAGAGGAACAAAAACATTACAAAATCTAGCAAAGTTCTAGAAAGAGATCACACACTTGGAGCTGTAGGACTTCTAACATTTTCTTACATTTCCATAACTACTCCCAGAAATACAAGGGAATTACTGTACTTCATACATCACAATAGATATTAATCTCTCACTTAGTAATGTATTATCCAGTTCTTTTCTCCTTGACACCGTAAATATTTCAAGAAACATGTTATATAGAGCATAAGCATTTTGACAGAAATCCTACATTTAAAAGCATCTGAAAAAAGCTTAGCATTCTTTACATTTTCACTTTATCTATAGATCCAGGATGATCATATACCTCAGCCAAAACCTGGTTTCCAAAAAACTTAACCTTTGGATAAATTCAGATCTTCATCCGTTGGTAGAGAATGTAGGGATAATGCTATACCCTTACGTTTGAGAGAATAACCAGAAGGACAGCATGATCTAGAAACAACTCCTCTGGATTTAACAAAAACATATGAACTTCCCAGGTAATAAACAATTCTATAAAACATCCAACATAATTTTCCATCTTAAACTTTTCAAGATTCACTTGAAGATAGCAGCTTTAAAAAGAATGTATGATGACCTCCTTTGACAACAGTGGTGACAGACAAATCCTGGATCATAGATGTTACTCAGCATCAGCACAGGAAATATTACAATAGGAAGGCAGATAGGTGGAAAACATATGAAGTAGTCTGAAGAAGAGGTATGATTAACGGTGAGAAAGGGTAAAGTGTACAAGAGAAAAAGTAGAGGAACTGACAGTCTAAAATTCAAAAGATAGGCAAACAATGACAGGGTGAATTCATAGGTTGAGAGAAACCAGAATCAAATAGAGAGACTATATGTCTTATTTACGACTATCCTTAAGGAGGACAATAAAGGAAACACCTATGCTGCTCTAGTTTTACAGTATTAGAGAGAGCAGAATATTCCTAACATTAAGCCCAAGCAACAAGGTTAAGTTTTCATATATATTTTTATATGTGTGTATGTAATTATATATAGCCCTATATACGTTCTTCCTTGTGAAAACAGGCTGAGATGGTTGGGTCTGTTCGACCTGGAGAAGAGAATGCTCCAGACAGACCTTATAGCACATTCCGGATTTTATTGTGGCCTTCCAGTACCTGAAGGGGGCCTACAAAAAAGCGGAGGAGGGACTTTATACAAGGATGTATAATGATAGAACAAGAGGGAATGGTGTTCAAGGCCAGGCTGGATGCAGCTCTGAGCACCCTGGTCCAGCAGATGGCCCCATGGCAGAGGGGCTGGAAACAGATCCTTAAGCCCTCCTACTGAAGGCATTCTATCATTCAGTGATATATACACACACAAGTCGTTAATTTGAAATCAATAATCATCTAAAAAAAGCTTCTCTCATAAGTTAAACTGTTGAATATTTTAGCACAAGAAATAACATCTATATTGCTGTTGGCTTGGGGTGTGGCCTAAATACCTAAATATTTTTGGAAGAAAATATTGTCTTTCACAATGTGCATGAACTTCTGTACTCCATCGTAGAAATAACACATATATGAAAAAATGCTACCTACATGAAAGTTTTAAAATCAAAACCTATAGAGTGGATGACCTTGGGTTTTTTTTTTCCATTTAAAAATGTAACAATTATGAATTAAAAACTTGGTAAATCTGTGTTCACTATTATCTTCCTATTTTGTTAAAAACCAAGTCAGCCCTCATCTTCCACTCAGCTTTTTTAATCTACCATTAAGTAACTGGGAGGAAATATAAATGATTTATGTAAAACCATTGGGTAGAAGTGCTATTTAAGTAAAAATAAAAGGTTGCTGGAAGAATAAATTGGAATAAATCAGGAATAAATAAATTTAGTTCAGAAGTTAGAAGAAAATTTCTAGTTACCAGATTTGGGTGGTGACACATTTTTCAGTGATGACGTTGCAGCTACTTGTTTCCTGCCTTCTAAATACACACAAAACTATTTCATTACAATGGGGGCAGCAGAGAGGTAGCACAAAGGAAAGCTGCTTGTTTTGTGTTTTTTATACCCTGGCTGTTAAGTATTGAGTCAAATGTAGCCCTCTGTAAGGGAGAGTCCTTGATAGTGAAAGAAAAACTTCCCCTCTGGGAGAAATCACAGAAGGACAAGAGAGAGACTCAGCAAGAAAGAATTTAAAAGAGTAACCTGCAGCAACATTTCCTCCCACTGTCTCCTGAAGGTTTGTAATAACTGCACCCAACAAAGGGCTAACAAGTTGTAATGGGACAGGGTTTTATGAAATCAGTAGGAAATTATTGTAAGTTGCTAGGCTGCAAAGCAAACATAGAGGAAAACAATTGCCTTGCCCACACACAGCTAGCTCAGAAAGGGCTTAAAAAGAAAACCACAAGCTTTTCAGCACTCAGCTAAATATTTACCTTGCTCCACATCAGTAAATCTCACACAGTAAACCTGTTAAAGTTTTACAAATTGATGACTTTCCGAGGTTTTGCAGCACAATGATTTTATAGAGCCATTGGAGGAGTTCTACATTTATCCACTCTGTACATCACACTTTACAGCAGGAATAGCAGGGAGAATAACATCACTAAGTCTGTTAGCATATTTTATAGCATTGTAGAGAAATAAAAAAAAATACAAACACAAGCACCTTGTATTTGGGGATAATTAGAAGTCAACTGAAGAGTGTGTAGATGTGATAAAAGAAGGGAATATTTGCTTTGGTTAGAAGACATAATCACAAGAATCAGAAGACTTTAGAAAACTGGAACTTTGGATAAAATAAAAGATTTGAAGTGGTAAAACAAGTAACATATGTAGATATATTCAAGGCATTAACTGGATGCAAGCGACTTAACTACAGGACTAAATAGCTGATGCAAGATTAATGAAATTAAAAAAAAAAACCACAACCAAATAAAAGCAGATTTACCGTTAAGTTACACATGATTATGGATTAATAAAATGAACAAAAAATACACAAACTAAGATAAAAATAAGAGTGCATATCATTTTTGAAGAAGTGAAATGACCAATTGAATCTATACAAAGAAGTATAATCAACGTGTAAATGCAGAGGAGTGCTCTGGCACTTTGGAGAGATGAGTTTCACAAAGGCATAAATGCTCTTGTGATCTATAGCCTATATTGATTCTCAGTTTTTTTACAATATTAATTTTATCAACTGCTTTCCTTTAAAATAAGGACATTCTAGTTCCTTAAGCCACTCTACTTAAATCATATTCTGTCTTGACCATCCAAACTATTAACCATTTATTACATATTATCAAATGTCCTTAGTTCTGTTACAAAGCTAATGCTTGAGAAATACAAGTACAGATTTCTGTGATGTTGTCTGCATCAGTAAAGATGGATCTGATCATTCCAGAGACCATGATATCTATTTAATGGAATATTGTTTGTCCATAACCTATCATGTAGTCCTCAGTGTTAAGTGCACACAAACAAAATCCAGCTATTACTTAACTAATAGATTGAGATAGCTACATTTCCAGCAGTCTCTGCATTTTAAGAGTCTTGCTCTTTCCTCCATCCTATAGTTAAAACATTGTGATTCTGTGGCCTTGTTTTTTACTATATTATGATCCATCTTCACCTCAAGGGGTGAGCTATGCTTAAGCCAAACTAGCCAGCAGTTCACTGGCGGAGAAAATCATCTGTAGAGAAAGCAGATGCAAATTTGAGTCCCTTGCCTAAGGAGGACACAGAGCCCAAACTATTTCCAGTTTGAATTCCAGACACCGTTTGCCATTTTTCTTAGTGAAAGTGCACACAGCCAGTCCTAGTCTTCAAACACAGGCTTCAAACCAAGACCAATTTCAAATAGATCTCACAACCTGTCTGTAAAAGAAAAGCCACACCAGCTCACACCATGACTGCATCAGCTCAGGGCAGTAGTACAAATTAAGACTGAGAACACAATTAATTTACAAGATCTCAGGAGCCTCCATGGATTTTGTCCATATCCTGCCTAGAGGCAGATACTGAAAACCAACAAAAGCCGTACTTCAGGTACATTTATTTGTTTTAGCTGTAGTCTTAATTCTTTGACTGTAAATCAGACTTAATAACCTGTATTTCCGTAAAGTCCACTTTTTCAAAGAAATGAGGGTCACGAAGTCCCTCTGTGGGGGTACCTGAGAGCTCATCACTGTGCCCCGCCAGAAAGTGACTTGAACAGATTTGTGTCTAGCTCATAATTATCCTAAAACTCAGAGATCTGAAACCACACAGCTCTGTCCTTTCTACCACAATCCTCCTCCGGGAAATACCCTGCTCCCTTTGTCCTTGATGTCACACTGTCTGTTACTGCATTTTATCCCACTTTTCTCTCTTTCTGATCCTCAAAATCATGAACTTTTCTTAAATGACATTGGACTCTGCTCTGGTATAGACTTTTCCTGCTGGCACATGCTGGCAAGCATTTTAATGATCATGCACCTACCTTACTGACACCTGGACACACTGAATTATTTTTCAATTATCAAATTCTTATAAAATCATTAAGTAACTTAAATTTACAACATAATCCTTTCTCTTCTCCTACCTAAATGCTTCAATATCCCAAATTAAACAAAATAATTATTTCTCTTCTCCTCCATTAGGAACCATTCTCCTTGGGCTTTCTATCTAACCCTGGAGACTCTCTATTTGACTGTCAGGGCTCAGTACCAATGCAGAAAGGGGGAAGCCAGGGATGGCTCTGACCCAGGGGGAGGCTGCTGGACACCCACTGCAGACAAATTAATCAGGGCCACTCCTTTCCCACCACTTCACACGTGGTTGTGCACCTGGGCATGGACCTGGGCCCACACTGCTTTCCACAGGGTGATGGTTCTGCCCTCAGCATCATCCCCATGGCCCCACTGGGTTATCCCAGAGCCAGGACTGACCCTGGTTGCTTCCTATTGACAATGCAGCTCCCTGGTTATAACCTTCTCTCAGGCTTTTCCTAGGCTCGAGGACACCACAAGCAACTGATTCTCAATAAACAGAAAAAAAAAAACAAACCAAGGAGTTTTTGATCAAACACACAGTATCCAGTCTCATTTTCTATTTATTTCCTTCAAAATTTATTACAAAAATATACTTCTATCTAATGCAACTGTGGCTACTAGGTTTACATCTCCTTTCATTCCTTTTAGGTATAGATTTTATGTTTGTGACTCTCCAATGACATTTTGCCACTTCTGATTTGTTACCAAAATTGTTTCAATATTTGAAATAAAAATTATCTAGTCACTCAAAAAAGACAATTAGAAGCATTTGAGACTAACTCAAGAGGTTAGTCTCTTTTTACTTTACTTAAGTATCAAAGTAGGTAAAACATTTGATTTCAACTAAATGTAGTTCTAAGTTGAAGTCTAACAAGGCTAATCACTATATACACTTTTATGTACATACCATATGCTTGCATTTCTTTAAGGAGTTTTTCCATGTTGATATCCAAATTACTTTCTATGAAATGCTTTATGAAATTGTTTTGCAGTGCTTCCTAAAATGAAAAGTGATAGATGTTACATCAGGTTTATCTTCTCTAAATACAAAAGGAAAATAAATAAATACAAAGAAAATACAAAATATACATATTCATTAGTGTTCAACTTCATTACCAAGATGTCCTGCATAACACTGGAGAAGTCATTTAGCCTCTCCACGTCTTCAGTCTTCCCCTCTGAACAGGTTGTCAGAACACATTTCAAAGAAATGCCAGGGGTATGGGGAAGGGATTTAGGAGAGGTGAAAGGGGAAGACACAAATATATAGAGTGGAAAAAACCCCAGTGACAAGAATCCCTTTCTTCCTTTATAGTCAATATTTCCCTTATCAGCTTTTTATGTCAGTTTCACATTTTGCTGGCGAACATGAGTAATGAACAAACAAGACCCAAAAGAATTTTATTTTCCCTATTGTTCAGGGATACCAGAGTGATACTGGGAATAGTGAGGCAACATAGTGTTTAAGTATTTTCACATCAGAAGTTTCTCAGCTAATTCATAACCTAAATCTAATCTGCCTCTTTTTCAACCCTTTTTAAACCTGATGTCAGATATATGGGTAATTTTTATAGAAATACAGTCTAGATCACACAGCAAAAATTTGGAAAATAGAAAGATCTCCCATAGTTCACCAACATGCAATCGGGAGACTGTGAGAACATTTCTACTAGTTTTGAAAACCTCAGACATCCTAAGCCATGTCTCAGAATAAGTCTTCAAGTTCTCCACAAAACTAAAAGTGAAATTAGCCTGGGAAAAAGAATACATGGAAACAAATGAAGCAAAAAACATGCACAGTAAATCTTAAGAAACAGAAAAAACTTCATACTTTAGATCTTCTGCAACTCCTTGCCATTTTGTTTTTAATGTCAGCAGTAAAAACATACATGTTTTCTTTTTTTACTTAAGAAACTAAAAGTATTTTTTTCAATACCAAGCAAATCAAAGTATTCTTGTGCTCCGTATATTTCACACCTGAAGTACCATAAAGACTTATTTCTTTTATAGTGTCTCTTTCATACAGAGTATCATGGGGGTGCTTCAGAAAGACAGAAAAAGATATAGAGTTAGGACATATTCAAAAGAAAGCCTTTGAATTTGTGGGTCTTTTATTCAAACTATTTTGATTGAACACATAATAAAAATGAAACTTGGAAGCACAGTTTGGACAATAAATTCAACTGATCAATCAATCTGTTTCAAAATACTCTCACAGGGAAAAACTTGAGTAAAGCAAAATATTTTCTGTCACAGTCAAACATAGGTTACAAGTTCTCTCTTAGTAAACAACCAGCAATTTTTTTTCCATCCTGTTTTAAACAGATCACAAGTATACTTAATAATAGAAAATATTGCATTATCTTTTTGTTTAAATTGGTGTTATCAGTCACAGAAGTGCATTTAAGAACAATCCAGCATGGCTGTTATGGTAAAAATTGTGACTTTTTCAGCAAAGAGTGTCTGCAGTGAGTTGTAAACTCCAGTTTGGAACTACGCTATTTGCAATAATTTCTATTGAAAGTATACAGGTTCTGCCATAGTATTTTAAGTGCCTTTTTCAAAATCCCACTCTTAGCACAACATGAGAAAACAATTTGTGGTGGTTCTTTCTTCCTCTTTGTAACAGAGAAGGCCCCAAAGAGACCTTTCATGTAATTTTGTTTCCCTGAAAAACATTATACATTTAACTTCTAAGAAATTCCCTATTCCACTTCAAAGAGCAATCATTCATTAGGAATAAAGAGAAAATGATCCTAAATGTTAAACTAAATCTGCTGTCAAGTAGACTAAACAGGTTCTGCTAAGAAGCAACACAGAAACCTCATGGATTGAAACTGCAGACCAGGCAAAATGGTGTCAAGATGGAGACCAGGAAGTCTGCAAGGTTGGCAAACAGCTAGTCTGGGAGATCGCTCTCTCCCTCGGACAGAGCAAGCAAAGGTCACCAGAACACAAGGAAATCAAACTTTCAGACACCACTAGAAACTATTATATCAAGCAGCTTGTAAGGTCTGGGCTCAGCAGAGTTTAGTGCTTCTTGACTTGATTCTGAACAGCACAAAGGAATAATTTTTGTGCTGAAATCACTTTCAAAGAGCTACAGTAATTATAATGTGCTTGCATTCAACCTCCTTTTACAAAAAATAAAAATTCCAAATTACTGCAGCAGCATGGATTTTTGGAAAAGATGAACTTTCTATAATGTAGGCACTTATTTGAAAGAAATTAAAAGCAGCAAAGTGGTAAGTTGTGTGCAGAAGGTACAGAGTCTAAGGCAGCATAGAGGAAACTCTATGAACTCAGGAAACTGAATAAACACTGACTGCCTAGTAAAAACAGATTTGAGAAAGACCACATATACACATACACACACTACAAACCAGGAAGCCACTAGAAAACTTCCTTTCAAAGGAAGGTTACATCCGATACAGAAAAAAAAAAAACCAAACAAACCCTAGGGAAAAAAAAATACAAAAGGCGGAATTAGTTTAAAAGTGGTTTTGCTTTTTCATTCATGGTAGTAGGCATTTGAGAAGTTCCTGTGTCAGAAGCCTCCCACATGCAGAACACTTTGGACAATCTGTCTCTAATTGAAGATGCAATAAAAAATAAATTCATACAACTTAACAAAATGAAAAATAAACAGTTTCCAGGAAAAGATAATGTCCAGCCAATAATTTTAAAGGCACTCAAGGATTAAATAGCTGAACTGCTCACTGTAGTGTAACCTCCTGATTAAAATTCCCTTGTTATGAGGGAAGTGGAAAATAACAAATGCAAAGCTATTTATAATGATGCTAGGGGAACCAGAGGATTGCAGACTAATAATTCTGGAATCTAAGTAAGCTTTAATTTTTTGTATGCTAATAAATTACAATAAAGAGTAGTAGTATATAGAGAATATAAATAAATACAGCTGGGAGATAAAAACATGGAATTTTAAAATAGAAGGTGCTGCTATTTGAAAGTGGAAGGACAAGCAAGTGAAGAAGTGGTTGATGCAGAACAACTCATCACAGGCACAAAAAATACTAGGAGTTCATATAACCCAAGAAGCAAGTGGAAAAAAGACAGCCACAAAGTCCTGGCAAGCCCAACCCCAAAGTTTTTGGAAATATCAGAAAGTTCTTCTAACGTGATTGAATATAAGACCAACTATGAGAATCTTCTGAAATCTTCCATAAGATCAGTATATCAGTGGCAAAAAATATAGTTAGGAAAGAAAAAATCAAAATATCACACGTAGCCTTCTAACTCAATTGGCACTGAACTCTTTTACTGTCAGTCAACACCACAGCCTGTCTCTGGGACTGTCACCATTATTCTACATAGTAGAACTGTTGACTTCTCTGAAACTAAAACCCAGTAACCTCACAATTCAAAGTATGCTCAATTACACAGTCTCAAAACTAAACAGTTCATATAGAAAACTTAGAAAATATGGCAGAGTATACAAACATCAGTGTTCTTCGAAACTGTAATCGTCTACTTTTTTCTTTTAGTACACAGATGACATATGGCCACACAATCTAAAGACAACTAGAACTGTTCCAATTTCAAAGTAGGAGATTAGGCTTGCAAGGTCTGCAGGGTTGGGGGTTAGGAGCTATGTTTGAGATGCTGAGGGTAATATTTTGCTTTTAAATTTTGTTTCTGTTTAAGCAACAGCTGAACAATTTCAGTAATAAAACCAAAGAAGTAAACTTCCCACTAGTTTCATATATATGCATAAACAGATACCAAATCATAACTGCTTGTTAGATTTACAGGATTAGGGAAAGGGGCAAGAGTGTATTTACTCAGATTTCTGAATAAGCTGATGGAACTTTTGTGAACCTGAGAATATATAATGAGAATGAGAGCTTGTGTTAGAGGCATCTACTGGAATCTTTGTATTGTTCTAGTGCATTATACCCCACCCCACAAAAACAACCAATCAAACAACAAACACAAAAAAACCAACCCATAAGCAAACTTCTTTCTGAACTGTACTATTCAGTCCAGATTTCACTAAAACGTCTATGGAAGAACACATTGTATGTGAAGATATTGATATTTCTTACAGTTGCTTTTAAGAATGGAAGTTTGGCATATTAATTTGCAAACTAATGTGAAAATGTTTTAGGCGCTATATTCTAAATGCCATGGCATCATAGAATGTAATTTCAAGAAGATATGTAACATTTATCATTTTTTACAATTCGTTCTTTATAGAGTTTCCATCTATAAACATCAGGAGCACCTTCATTTTTAACTGACAAAAATTTTAAATTAATTATACTGAACTCCAAAGAGATAGCCTGTTCCCCAAATTAAGTTATTTAACTGCAAAATATGAAATCGCTCAATACTTGTTCAAATTCAGAACAGAAACTGTAATGTTACCTAGTATCTGTTGTCTAGAATTGGCTTTTTGGCTTAGTTTTCTTACTATCTTTTTAGTGCACAGGTCAGAATATCACAAAGTTCTCCATTAACAGAGAATATAGTTATCATCATATTTGAAGTTACTATGGTCTTCTTGTGTACCACTTACAAGCAACATTTTTTTCCCCCCGATTTTAGATTAATCCAAATTGTCATCTGCGCAATAACTAACATTGCAGGGTAAAAGTCCTGAATTTAGAAATTCAATGCAAAATTTGCACTTCTAGAAATCTAATGTGTACTTGAAACAAGTCATTAACCCTTCTCTGACAGAAGCGCCTCTAAGCTAGGCATGAAGAAACATGTCATTGTCAATAATCACGCTTAGGACAGAACACCAGCCATAGCAGAACTGCAGAGACAGTAAAACTCTTTAATACCATCATCAACATCCACACACAGAGCACGTCAGTTACCACTGGTCACTCAATTACTGGTGTTAGAAACAATCAGGAAGGATGTAGATTTCTTAATTTTTTTTTTCTTACATTCAGCTCAGTGACTCTGTAAGAACAAGCTTTTTTCCCTGGGGCATCCCTTCTCACATGTCTCTATGCTGCCCCATTATAGTTCCCATCTTAAGAAAATGTTGAAGGCAAAAGCTTGCCTAGAATACATGTACCCTATGCCTCAATTCAGCATGATTCACATGACACTTCTGCAAATGTATTCTTTTTAATCTTTCTACACAAGTGTAAAGGACTTTGAGCAAAACTGCTTTTCGCACTGAGTTGGAACCACTGTAACAAGGATGATAAAAGCTAAGAGAAGTATTAAGTTTAAAGTGGGAAACAGGTAAGACCTCAGGGGGCAGGTTGGATCTATTTTTCTGAAAGGCAATTATCCAATTGCTTCTGCCTACCCTGAAAGAAGTGCACCTTTAAAATTAAGCACAAAGACAAAATCAGTACACAGAAATAGTGGGGCTTTTTGATACTCACCTTCTCCATCACCAGGTCAATCATGTTGATGTTTGAATTGTACAGTATCTTCCCATGTAATAAAGGTTTCAGGAAAGTCCATAGCAAAGCCCCATTAGGAGCCTGCAAAATCTCCTGATAAATTTTCAAGCAAAAAGGAGCTGCAAAAACAAAAACAGACATGAGTTTAAGATGGACAACACAGGTGAGATTGGATTTTTTTTTATTCAAAGAAAAACTTGAGTCATATTTTAGTCTACCACAGTGCCATGCCAACTCCTTTTAGCAGTGTTTTGGTAACACCATCCAACTGCCACTAAGCAATCACTACAGGCCCCTATAGAAATTGTTTAACCACAGTTTATGACTGTGTTGAAGATGAAGAACTTTAAACATTTAATAGAAAAAAAAAATCAGAATGCAAACAACTCCTCACATTTCTGAAAAGCAGCCTGTGAATCCCATCTGCCCTAAAAGTTACATTAGTGCATTTTGGAGCAGAAGCACATATGCAAAACCTCTGCCCACAAAAGGAAATTTAGATGGAAGAGCCACCTCAAAAGAGAAAATATCTCCTTCCACCCCTTCCATTGTTCTGCAGTTTTGGATTCCTGTATAAAAAATCCTATATAAGATTCCTATATAAAAAAGACAGGAATATACAAAATCCTTCACAAATACAGACTTTTCTATTTGTATAGTCTTATAAGAGCCTACTAAAAAGACATACAAAAAATTTTCACGACACTTCTTGAGTTGAAAAATCTAATCATCTTTTCCCTTCCTTAATAAAAAAACACATTCCTACATCACATGGGATTATTAATACATTAGGGTTTTTGTCTTTCAGAACTAGGATCTAAGGAATAATTTCCAAGATATCCCACTCACTGCATTTGTACTCATGTAAAGGCAATGATTTTCCTATGGGGAACATTCAGATTTTTATGCCAAATTCATGTTTTTGAGGGGTTTTATTATTTATTATGAGTGGTTTCAAAATATCCCATTTTGAGTGATGTGAAGAAATATTAAATAATGTCATTAACTCCTCAAGGAAGACAAATATTTCTACATAATGGAAAACTAGGCCAAAAGCATTTAAACTCCTGACAAAAGTCAAAGAAAGAAGTGTCAGAAATTATTCATTAGGAAAGGCCAGTTCTTTGTCCAAATCTTTACTTTCTTGAATGAAACAATAATTACTAAACACAACCATTGCTAAGCAATAGTAAAAAATTAAGAGGTTAAAGGCTGGCCAGTCAGAAATGTCAATAGGCTAAGGACACAGAAGACTTGTTAATCTGAGTTTGCTGTGATCTTCAGAAAGTCATTAGGAAGTGCTTGGTATACACAAAATACATACAAATTAATGACTGTGAAAGAGCATGAATCAAGTTTCTGTGGCCTCGATTTTTTTTTTTTTTAATTTTCATTTTCCATTGCCCCATATACAAATTTGTAAAATATGGGCAACAGTATTAATTCACTCATGGGAATCTTGGAACTAACTGATGCCTTAAATATTTCTGAATCCTATGGTAAATGGTCTCACAGCACACCAGAGTTAAAAAAAAAAATCAAGAAATAGTGCTTCTGGCCTAAACAGCTTTTAAAGAGACTAAGTTCCATACAATCTGTCTATTCAGCCATCCTGCTGACTTCATTCTTCCAACAGGTAAGAAAAGCAGAGCTGCCTGTTTACCACTACATCCCACACACATGAGAAGGCTAAGGCAGAGCTCTGGCTCTTTCCCAAGGGTCCCAGCCAAGCCAGGAGCAATTTCTGGCTGTAGAAACCAATAGATGACAGAGGCTCCCCTAGTGACACTCTATCACTGTATTCTTCTCTTGCACAGGCCCACCTGAGGCACTAACAAGGTTATTAACAATATTAAAATTAATCAGGGTAAGTCAAATGTGTATTGAGGAAAGAGAGCAAAGGTGAAACTATATGAGAGCTAAGGGATTTTTCTGAGCACTTAACAAACAGAATATGAATATCAACCATTAAAAACCTCATTCATCCAGAAAGTTTGCATATTTTGCTGCTCAATAATACCATAGTTCTGTGTTCACAGAAGAAAGGCAAGCAGCAATACATTCTCAACCTTGTATCTCAAAGATATTTTTTTAATACCTAGTGCTGTAAAAATGTTAATAAAAATGTCTCAAAGGTAGGACAACTCTTATTTAGCATTTGCAAAGATAGAAAGAACAGAATCATTTCTGTCTCACCCACAATTACCTCTTAGCCACTAAATTTTTATTGATCAACATCTTGTGCTCAAAATGATGGTGTCAACTGAGATGTCAGTGGGTATATAAACATTTCCATTTAAGTGGGAAAAAATTCTCTTAACTATGAATGCACACTGCAACTTGTGATTAGCATTTTTTCTTACTTGAGTCTTCAGGAATGCCATATTTTGCCATATCATCCTCCAAAAGTCCCATGATTCTGGGCATGTCTATGAACAGCTTTGCATTGCTGAAAAATGAAGATTCCTCTTTACACACTGCCTTGATTATGGACTCCAGGGATCCAGCAGATGAACTTCTGAACTGCCCACCATGCAAAAACTAGAACAAATGAACAAAAATAAGGATGAATTGAAGTTGCTTTAAGTAGCTTCAGGGAGTAGCCCTCGTGTTCTGTCAATATTGACATCTAAGGAGACTGACAAAATTAGGCTGTTGAAACAGCCTATAAGGACGAGGACCTGCTGTGCTCATTTCTGTTCTTCTGATCACCATCGTTATGGGGGAAAGTAAAGTAGTTTTAGTTGCCAGAATACTCAGTGAAAGACAGTAGTATATGTACTACCATGAACTTTGAAAAATACGATGTAGCAGTTAGGCAGAAGAGGAATGAAAACATCAAGACAACTGGACTATGGATACCATGAGTCCAATGACAGTTTTCACAAACTGTGATCTTTTGGTAGATTATTTCTGTGTCACAAAAGCAGCAGAAACAACCAGAACTATTTTGCTATGAATGTTTGCTGGTAAGACGTTTGCTAACAAGAAAAAAATAATATTCACATGCACATGCCTTAAAAGCCAAATTTCCAAGTACATCTTTTAACTTGTTAAATGTGTTTATAGTTTTTGCACATCTTGAGTCATGAGCAAATGGCAATAATAAATGCTAGCATGACTAGCATACTTCTAATGAGGAGAGAGAGCAATCTGACTGCTTTTGTGGCTTAAGCACCATCATTCACCACATTCAAAAAGAAAGAAGAGCAACAATAGTCTCATCTTCTGTGCAGCTCCACTTTTCAAATAATGTGCTCGATTGTAAGCGATAATTCATGGAAGGCTGCACAGGTGCACAGCTCTAAGAGGACACAACTGCAAGGCATTGTGCTGCTGTGGTACAAATGGAGGGTGCACTGGCTCGTCTGATATTCCTTGCTATTGCAGATGCTTCTCAAGAAAGGCATAACTAGACTCTCAGACATCATTTGAAGACTCCACAACTGGCAAATAGAAAAAACACTGTGATATGTCAAACACACACATTCTGCATTGAAAAAAATTAGCATTTTATCGTTGGAATTTTTTTTCCAAACAGAAGAGTCAATTTTCAAAGTAGTACAGCACTTTACATAAAGACATAATCACATAAAGTTTAGAAATTGCGCTGTTAGAAACAGTTTATCCTGATCAATGCATTTACTGAAGTGCCAGGTGTTTCTTTAGTAATACAGGAGGAATATTAGTAAGTGCCATTTAAAACTCAGTGTTAGCTGCTCCCAAAATCTTACTTTCAGAATACAGTTTCAGCACAGAGCATAGTAAATAAATAATACCCATATTTCATAATACAATCATCTACAAGCCTTGAATGAATCTGCTGGCATGGACTTCACTGGAGAAATAAATTTTATTTATGCACAATGCTGTATAAAATTGGTTATGAATCTTTATTAGTGACTATTTGCACTAGAGGGATAAATGAGTCTTATTTCAGTCAAAGAGCACAAACTTGCTAATTAATTCCAGTTCCAATCAAAATAACTTGAAATTCAAATAATGAATATTTATGCGGTAAGCTGCCACTAACAGGCTGAATCTACTTACTGTCTTTCAACTAAATACCCACTCACTCAAAAAGATATGTTTCTTAAAATTTGGCTTTGATAAAGTATAGGAAAGATATAGTATGGATGTCACCAAAAAAAAGTTATCTTTGATCCAGTTGTTCTAGTTTAAACTGTATAATGTAGGGCTGTAATCAAGACTGATGAATCCAAACAACCAGCTCCCAACAAACAAAGAAATCAGTCAAGCAAGTCACTGTAACAAATTCATGGAAGAGAAAGACTGGTATGGAAGATTAAAAGGTTATTGGGAGGTGGATTTTCAAATGAAGGCAAAAACCTCATAGCATAGGAGCTTCTGACCTAATGGAACAGTTGTATGCCTGAAAAAATATAATCAATCAAAAATTCACATGGAATAGAAGTACCAGCTACTCAAAAAAAGAAACTTAAAAGCCATACTGGGCTACAGCTTGCACATAAAACTAAAATACATTCAGAATCATTACATTAGAGAAAGAAAGAGAAAAAAATAATGCAATTTTCCTGGAAAACTACAAGGAGGTGAAAGATAATTCAAAATTTGATGGAACCAAAGGACTAAAGGAAACAAATTCAGAGAATTAGATACTCCTAATTCTGAGAAAAAACATAAACAGAACAAAGTCTTTATTGTCCTGAAATTGACAGAATCAGGGGGATAATAGCAAAATCGTTGATTTGACCAAACAGTTTTTCAGAAGCCTATCAAATTTAGATAGCACTATTTGAAAAGCAGAAAAATCTGCTCAAGGAGTAGTATAATGATGCAGGAAATAATGGATATCTGATTCTCATGTTTAATTGGGAAAAATACACAGTAATTTTTAAAGTGGAGAACATTAAAGACAAAAAATATTTCAAAAGTAGAATTTAATGCATTCTCAAATTATCATTCCTGACCAACAGAACATATTTACATGGGAGGGCAATTCCTTTTTCCCCAAAAAAGATATGTGCTGTCTCAAATTGTGGAGCACTCTAACCATCAATTAACATTCATGTTCTAGAAAATATTAATCAGCATTAATCCAATAGCTGATTAATATTGGTGGGTAAAAAATAGCATTAAAAAGTTATTGCACGGAGCCTGTTAACAGGCAAGAAAGTACTGGATTACAGAAAAGCTATTAGTGTTATTCCTGCGAGCCCTGAAAGAAGCAAATTGTCTAAATTTGCCAATCATTTAATACCAGAAGGCATTGCAGGAGAAAATAAGATCAGAATGCAATGTGGCAAGAAACTAATTACCTAATTCAAAGCAAATTGAATAGAAGGATAACCAGTGCAAAATGTTATTTATCAACTGAAATCATGAGATTTTGTTATAAAACGGAGCTCACCTGAGTATATCACTCGTCATTGATTGTGTGAGAGACCAATGTGTGCAGTTCATGAAAAAGTTGAATGCAAGTTTAGGAAAGTCATTTTAGTAGGTATAGACAAGAATGAGAAGGCTAAAAGAGTCATCAGTCATAATTCCCCTCAAAGACTGCACACATTTTTCTTCCAAACATTCAGGATTAGCCTTAACCCAGCATGCAAAAACGATGTTAGGCTGTCTTAAGCAACTGAGAGCCTGTAAAACAGATACTCAAATAAGTCTATTCAACCTGTCAAAACAGCAAGGGACTAAAACTGGCCTTCCACAAACATATGGGCAAGGCAGAGAAGTTAAAAATGCTAGAGAACATTTTTGATACAAGAATAAACATACTAGCCACAAATAAACTTAAGTCAGAATTTTATATGCTTATAAACCCAACTGGCTGTTCTGCAATGACAGATAGAGAATTCATTCAAGTTAGTGGAAGGATAACAGAGTGAGGCCACCTCTCATAATTAACAGCATTCAGAAACTCAGGAAGTCCCCTGCAGCTTATCTGTTGATGAGTGACAAGCATTCAAAAAATAGGAATGGAAATATAATTTCAAACAGCAAAAATCATGATTGAAATCAGCAGTGTTTTTCCTCAGGGAGTTATCCATTCACTCAGTGTTTTCAAAAGGACAATGTGGCACCACATTTCAATTGCTGCTGATGGGTAGATACTCAGTTTTTACATAATCTTTTATTACAATATGTGTAGCTTCTCAATTCGACTTCACATTTTACAGATATATTAAAGTTAATTCTTCCTTTTCATTTTTTCTTTCAGACAGAAATCCATGTGCATAGTTGAAAATTATTTTATTACTTCTATCATTATAGAAGTAATTAAAAAAAAACTTTAAATATTTAATATTTTAAAATATATTTTAAATCCACTTCAAAATTGACAATATGTCTTCCTGATAAAGGTCCATATATTTATACAATATAAATATTTACATTCTTTATCTGATAATCTTACTATGTCACTGAATTACTTTGCTCTTGGTTATCATGAAAAAAACATCCAGAAGGATGGACTGTCTCAGAAACAGAAGAAAACTTTTAAGGGGGGGAGGTGTATAAGCAACATCTACAATTTAGGGGAGAAGTTATTCAATAGCACAAGTTTGGCCATCGCAGAAAAGCAGCAAAAAATAATCAATAGTTAAAACTATTATTGGAAAATATAAAAAAATCGAGTTAAACGTGGGGAAAAAAAGACACTTTTACTAGTCTTAAAAGTAAAATTAAAAAATTACAGAGACAGAACAGCTCTTGAAATCAAAAATTGTATTTATTAACAAAATAAATAGGCACTGTTTATTTTAATCCTCCACAAATTATTAGGTGACCAAAAAAATCCAACCATTCCACAAGAAAAAGGGACTTAGCAAAATATTAGAAAACAAATATTGTGTCAAAAAGAGTGAGCAAAAAATGTTAGAACTAAGAAAGAACAAAAATTCCAAGGTTAAATCTATGGTATATTACAGAATAATAGGGGGAGCCATAGACCAAAGCTTAAAACTGTGAGCAGATGGCCCTCTGCTGTTCCGTTTGCTCCTTTGCAAACTTTCTTTGTAACAGCACCTTTTGAGACGTTCTTCAATCAAACAATGAACTTTGGGATTTCAGTCCAAAAAGAATATTACATTTTTTGGAAGGAAACTCTGACAGAAAAAGAATTATTTTAAGGAAAGTAGAAAAGATGTAAATATCTGATGAAAGGCACCGTTCATTGCAGCAGCCAAAGAGATACCCCAAAAAGAGAAGCGCAAAAGCAAAACTAATATATGCACCAGAACAGTATTTTTCAACACGTCTCTGTCACACAAATTAGAATATCTTGAAAAATATATCACTAAGGAAAAATAGTACTTCAGGCAGTGTTTACTCTGTACTCTAGCAATAACGCTCTTACAGATTGTTAGAGTTTATTGATCCCATTCACCAGGGCAGGATCTTTTACAGGTTTGCAAGTTTAAACCAGATTCAATCCTCAGGCTTCCACTAAGGACAGCTAACCCAGAAGATAATACCATGGGGGTCAGCAGGTCTTCCTATGGAATTGGGACCTACTTAGAAATAGAAATCTTTTTGATCATTCATTTAACACTAGATCCATCACTGCGCTAAGCTGTAGCAACTGCCCATTAAAGGCAGGAACAAAAGAAATACCCTCACTCACACTTCATGTCACTTTTTTAATGTCAAGCAGAACTATCACACAAACTCCTTAGGTGACATCATCAGAAACACATGGCAGATAGAAGAACTGCATAGGTTGTCTTGAAATCATATCTTTTAAAAGAACTATCTTTTTTTTTTGTAAAAAAAAAATCCCCTCATAAATTTAAAAAATAAAAAAAGTACACTATTAGCAGAAGAGGCCTGGCTAGCTATCTCCAAACACAGATAATAGATGCTAATGTTAGTCAGCTGGCAAACACTGAAGTAACTTAGGCAATGATAAGTCAATAAAAAAAGAGATGACAGAAAAAACACATCAATAGTCTCAGAATTACCAGAATGCTTGAAAGACACCAAATGAATTTTCCTTGGGTTTGTGACCTCTTCCCTGAGTTCCCAGATTTCTGGGAAATCATTTTTATTAGTGTGCATCCTTATTAAGCACCTCACAATGGGAATTAATTTTGCATTTTGAAATCCTACATATACCTGCTGCAATGTGGAGGTGTCAAGCACACCAATATTTTGAATTCCTTGGAGGAATACTGGAAGCTTTTCCATGACCTGGTGGACTCTATTGAGAAGTGAGCTGATACTGGAGACCACATCCAGTAGCAAATTTAATATATTGCCTATCTCAGGAGGTATCTGGATCTTGGAAAAGAAGGAAAAAAAATCACAACAATAAATTCCAGTTAGAAACAAACTTTAACTTTCAATGAAACACTCAAAATTATTCAGCCTTTTTCTAAAACTGATTATACGATGATTATTCCTACAAACCACGTTTAACAAAACTTCTTTTGATATAACTCCCCAGTTACTCTCAAATTAAGCCAAAGAGAATTTCTCTGCAATGTAATGTTAGATGGGCTTATGACAAATCATGAAATAAAATCTAGAGAACATGTTTACACCTGCCAAGCTGAAGAGAGCTCTCCAACCCAAGATACTAATAGGATCTGCAACATTCTATCCCCTAGAATTCAGTGTAAATGGAAACTTTTCCTTCACCAGGTTAAATATGTTCAATGCAACAATTTCATATTTTAAAAATAATTTATTAGTTAAATTAAATCTAGCATCAGCTTTTATTGCTTAGTATGACCCCTAAAGTAAGTAACTTTCCTGCCACACTCTTCCTGCATTTGAATTTTTCATACATACAATAATTGTGTGCATTTGATTCCCTTCTTGACCTGAGTTCAATTGGCTGTTTGCTATTTCCACCATGCAAATTCATCATTACGGATATTCTCTCTGCTCCCTTTGCTTTTGCGGATAAATTAGACAAGACCATAATACAAACTGATTCATTGTTACCTGCCTATGCAAAACAATAAAACCACTATAATCTCATTATGTAGTTTCAGTTCCTTCCTCTGATTATCTTCACTTTATCCCCCTTTATTTGTGTTCATACTATAAAATGTCTGTTCTTGATTTTCTTCTCAGACTTCACCTGCTTTTACATAGTAAAACAAAATCTTATTCAGCTAAAAAAGTAGCAGAACTTCCATTATAATTTAGGATAAGCTGACAACATTTTGTATTCTTTACTAGGGCTTAATTATGTTTCAGTGGAGTTTGGTAGAAACACCCATCAGAATAAGCACTGGTTTATTTTCTTTTTTTTCCTTCTAGGTTTGCAGATAATTCAGGAAGTAAAAATCTTTTTTTCTCTCTCTGATATCTTTACCTGTCCTGGGAAATTTTCTTGGTTTTAAAATTCTATTTTTAACCTGCTTAACTGAGCATGTAGCATCCAGAGTACAACCAGATACCTATGGCTTTAGAACAAACTATTTTTCCTCACAAAGTTATAAATCTATTTCAGGTATTCATGCTTACATTTTATGTTCTGTTAATCAATTACCCCCAAAAGAACTGAAATAAATGTCTTCCATCCCATCTAGTAATTCTGGTCTTACAAATAAAACCATTATCTCACTGAAAACCGATACTAGATCCCAGATTATCTACAGTTGTTCAGATAATACAGTTGTTCTACAGACTTTTGTATCCAGAGTTATGAATTCTTTCTAGAAAATAATTTTGCCATTCTTGTGATGTGAGCTCCTATGCTGGTTTTAGTTCAAATGATGTCAGATCAGTCTTCTACACTTACAAATAATGAAGTGACTAATTGTATGAACTGTAAACTCTGCTAAAGAATAATAAAACTATGTCTTTGACCTCCTGTGTTTTCTGTAAAGCTTTCATAATTAACTTCTTAGTGATAACTTTCCTGAAGAAGCAAGAAATGGAATTCAGTAGCATCTATCAGCCCCATTTTTCAACTGTTCTATTTTGTGGAGCTAAATGAAGACAAAAAATTCGTATGTCTACTGTTTGTTTTCATGGAGAAAGAACATCTGAAGAAATAATAGAATTATTAATCTATCAACCTGTGTGTTTCATACTACCTTCAAAAGAAAACATCTTACCTTGTAAATGATGTGACGTACGTTCAAATTTTGTATAATCAATACAAACATGGTATACAAGTCCAGTGCTGGTAAAGAGCATAATTCTTCCACTACCAGGGAAGTTTTAGTGTTTTCAGGCAGCTTTAGCAGCAGGCTAAGTACTTCTCCATTGCATCTTCCATTTAAAGCTACCACAAAGGCACTGTAAAAAACCTATCACAATGAGTGTGTATTAAAATATTTTCTCCCTGAAATGCATCACCTTTTTTATAGTCAATAAGGTGAACGTTTGTGTCACAGTAACATGACAATTTGCAAGACCCAACAGACCTGAAAAGATAGACCATACAGCTTTATATCAGATTGGTATGTCCTTTCTTTATACTCCATGTACATAGTGTATTTCTTACAAGGATTTGCTTTCATTTTTCACAGATCTATCATTCATTCTTGAGCTTTCCTACCATAAGCAAGAATATTTACAATATTTACAATATGGTCCTTCCTTCTTTCAAAGGACTCACAAATTGAATGCTTGGGGATGCCTATATGGTATAATGTTCTCTCTGAGCCAGCTCACATTTCCCAGTTAAACACTGCTTTGAAGTGTTATTTAATAGCAGATGAAGGGACAAATGCCTAAGCAGACCTTGGGTGAGACTATAATAAAGCCATCTTGGATAATGGCAAGTGCTTGAAGCCCAGATATCCCAGGAGTTCTTGGCTACGCATTTTCAACAAGTCCAGAAAAATTACAATTTTTTGTAGGAGCCTATAGGAGGTAAAGTACAAGGCTCCATTGCACTGCTTAGGACAGAACTTGCCTCCACTGAATTCATCTCCTTCTGGTAACAGTACCCAAACAGGGAAAGGATCGGAAAGATAGTCAGAATATACAATTTAACTCTTTCATTCCTATGAACATTTTATTTTCCAACTTAATAATTTGAGTCTTGATTTTTATTCTGGAACACAATTTTGCCTCAGTGATTCTAAAAGATTTCCTATATATTTAAATATTCACTTTTTTGTGTGCATTCGAGGAACAGAATATAATTCTGCAAGCAGCATAAGATGATTTGTACTTCTTGCTGGTGAGGAAATTTGACTGTGATACAATTTGAAATTTATTTCCTTGTGCCTCCCAGGAATATCAACATTTCAGTGCAGTTTTAACCCATTCTGTGTTTCATCCCCTAGGTTAAGTTCCTTTGAACTTTCCTGGCAGCTTTCTGAGTACCAGAGTTAATCCAAACTCCTACACTCAGTAAATGAATGCTTATAGTCCTCATGTTACAGATTTTAAGCAATTTCAAATATCTTCATCACATGCCAATGAGCATGGCCAGCACATAACATTGTGGCAGAAATTATCGGTAAGTGCGACAAGCACAAAAAATTCCCAGGCTTACTCTTATCATTCCAGAGGCAAGCACAGTAGTAGCATACAATCACAGAAATATAGGGCTACAACGGGCCTACAGTATCATTAGGGTTATCAGACAGTGGCTGTATAGACAATAAATATAATGGACATGCCTAAAATATAGATCTAAAAAGTACTTGTGCAGCTTTCACAATCAGTAAGAGGCACAGGCTTTCTAATGCTCCAGTTGGACTGGGGGAGGATTTAAGCATTAAGCAAACAAAAAATTTTGTATACTTATTCAAATGTGAGACGTGTATATAGCTAAGCTCTACATATAACTGGCAAAAAGTGAGGATGGAAAGTAATTTGACAATTCAGTCAATTAGCATTATTATTCCAAAGGATCAAAGGTGCACCGAATCCCATTTAACTGAATCGCTTTCAGATGACTTCTCTCATTACCATTTAGTGGTATCACAATAACAAGTTAACAATAAAGGCAGTTACACTGCCACAGAAGCAGAAGAACAAATCATCTCTAAGTAGTTATGATGGTCTGAATTGCTCTTTTAATGCTGCACTTTTCACAAACAGATCTTGCCACTGTTTCTGCAAGTGGAGCATCACTGACACCCAGTGGCTGCTGACTCAGTTGATCAGTTTACAACAAATGTACCTCCAGCTCTTAACAGTCATGCAGACACTCGCTGAAGAGAGAACCTGTTAGTCAGGTGGCATTTCTCACGACTTCAACTGATCACTGGGATCACAAGAAACAGCAATGGTAACAAACAGTCTTTCACTCAGAAAACTTACAATTCTCAAGAGTCAACTACTCAAAGTGAAAGTAAAGCAAGATAGTGGTAAGATAATATAAGAACAGTGAGAAACACACAAAGGAATTAAAAAAAAAAATCCATAAGACAGCTCCCTACTTCAAGGAGCAGAGGTGGTAAGGCCCAAAATGGTATCTCCAGAAACCCTCATCTTTTCTATAATACTAAGACAGCAAAGCTCCAACTCTGTTTGAGCACAAGCAGATAAAACACTGCTGAAAGTAATGAAGCAGTGCCATCTAGACCAGAGGAATAGTGCTACTATAAATTGATCCCTTGATGCATCGCATTATAATTAATTTAAAGTCCTAAAACTCACAAAGCATTTCACATGGAAGTGATAAGTGAAAATATAAGATTCCACACAATTATTTGTTTTGCTTCAGCTGGCACATCATGCTATAGGTTGGCCAATTAATTTGACACCTCTTTTTGATCTTTTACCTCTGAATGAGAGATGCTGGCTTCCAAGAGGGCATTGACTGTTTCTTCAGAAATATTGACAGAAGAACCAATGTCCAACCTCAGTTGAGTAATATTCTGCACAAAATCTTTGACTTTCACATCTGGAAGAGAGGGAGAATAGTACCAACAGCATCAATTCGATTAACTAGATTTCCTATAGATTGTAGCCTTTTCATCCAATTCACTGTGAGGAACAATATTGCCTTAAATCAGTAGTCTCCAAAAGCAGTGTTCCTTTGAACTTGAAAGAACAAAGAAACAGTTATTGTCCTACAAAATTACACAACAGTGATTTATAAAAAAGGTGAAGAAAACTGAAACCCACCATTCATGAGATTAAAATTGCTGAGGAAAGCTGCTGCTGGATTTTCCGACAATTGTAGCTCCAAATTTTCAGTCACCCTGGAATGATAGCCTTAGTTTCACAAGTTATCAGAACTAAGTTAATGGCATTTCGATGTATGAAGACTAACATGAATAATGAAACAGCCACTAAATGAGGCAATAGGGACCCATTATGCTCTGTGTGCACACACTGTGTATGCAGTAAGCACCTCTACAGGCCTTCTCAAGCTGCATTTATATGGTGCAGTGGTCACCATATTTCATGCCTAAATGAGACTGTAAATGTAGAGATCTTCCTTCCCATAATGTCTAAGGGCTCTAGCAAACAGTAGCTCATGGAGAAGGACAGATCTAGCAAAATCTCACTTCCATGTTTCTTAGTGAGCACACATTTTTAAAACCTGGAGACACAAATCACTGCAGTTCAGGATGAACAATGTCTATCTGATTATCATTTAAGTAATAAAGAGTATGCACACATCTGATATGATTTTTTCTCTTCAAAACTGGACATGGGTCCATGGTCCTTAGGAGCAGCATCTAGGCTCAAGTTCTTCTGTATTATTACTATACTTCACAGAAACAATTCAAGCCGCTTACGAAAACAATCCAACAGTCAAACCAATACAGTAACAATTATAACAATGTCTACTTCTAGCTGATTGTAAGCTTGAAACACTCAGTAGCAGCAGTTTTACTTGAAATCTAATGTTTTTCCTCAAGCAAATAGCAACTATCAGAAATTATATGGAGTTCAATGCCATCGGTTTACAAACACCATACTGTATTTCTAACTTTTTGAATGGCTGAACTGATCTGAATGCTTAATAATTCACAAAAGATATTCAGCTATTGAGAGGACCAGCTATATCAAAAGAGCTGTAAATAAAAAATTTTGACCTAACCGATGTCACAGGAAATTGAAAATTTTCTTAGTTGTGATCCAAAGCATTCAGCTGGTAGAGCAGCATGATCTGCTGCAAATGCTCAGCAAAAAATGTATGGGCTTTTAAAAATATCAGAGTTTTTCTAAATTACTTAAATTATTTGAACATTTTATCCACTCAGTTTTCAGTTAAATGAACAAAGCTTAGTAAGACCGTATTTCTCCTGTAATTACTTAATTTAGAACACAGACAAATGCACAGAATGTCATCACCAATGATGAAGAACTATTTGGGCTACCAAAATGTAAAAGGCTTTACATTTGCAGTCGTCTCTGGATGCTCCCCAACATTAGCTGGCATTCACAGCTGTCACTGCTGGTATTCTGCAAAGCTCCCACAAAGCTTTCAAAAGTATTGGAAAGTTTTTGGTTGACATATCCCATGCTCTCACAATCCCCCTCGTTGAAAGCAGGCCAGTATCTTCCCACATCCTGCAAAACATGGTGATCACATGGTTAGTAAATTTATGAGATTGTATTATAGCTTGAAATAGCACCTCTTGGCAACTAGATGACACATATTTTAAAATAAGAATATAGGCAAGGTAATACTCTCTTACTCATCTTATGATTAATTGAAACTGGATGAAAGGTTTTCAAGAACCAAGGAACAAAATTCAAATATTTGAGTTTTGGAAACAACCAAATTGGGAATTTGAACTAACCTGTCAAGATTCATCCACTAACAGAAATGCCAATATTTTAAATTTGTTTCAAAATGAAAATGAAATGAGGTTTTTTTTTTAGGCTGACCATTTTTATCTTTTTTGTAAAAAAATTGTTTTGAACATCAGTTCAAAGGAAAACACCAGTTTGCATTCAACTAATCAAAATATCTCCTCATATCCAAAGTTTTTTCATTCATTATGCTCTGTATAGTATGCACTTTAATATTTTTCCTGAATATTTACATTTTTGATTTTAAAAGGCTATTTTAATATTTGCAGAAGTAGATCCTAGAAGGGTGGTGACTACAGAAAAACATTTCATCTGCAAAAGTCTGCTTTGAGATATGAGTGATGTCACTTTTCATCTGTTTACTTTAACACATCGCTGCTCATCTCAGGAAAATGTCCAGGTAGCAGCAGAGTTATTTAATAAAGAGAAGGAAAATTCTATACTAAAAAGCATGACTTTAGTATTCTGTCTGTGTGCACACATATGTGTTATCCAAAGGCCTGCTTCCAGCTCTGGATGAGTCTCTATATGCCAAATATTACTCTCACCTGCTGGAAATTCCATGTTAGAGAAAAACAGACTGAACCCAATTGTTAATCACAACTGGTATTTTAGCTGGAACTCTTCTGACGAAGAAGTTTATTTGTATCTAGTTTAATTTCAAAAATGTTCCTGTGAAGATTTAAAAGTATAAGTGTACTATAACTCCTTAAATTATCAGAATGACAATATTTAAAGAAATTTAAAATGGGCTGCTGTTTGATTCTGATTGACAATCCAATTACTCTAGTTATAGGACTTCTAATAATTCTAAGTCATGTTTACAGCTTGTAAAGCTCACCAATATTTACTTAAGGAATTTATTCTGGGTATCACTATCAAAATCAGAGCTATACCTGTACAAACCTCAGCTTTTCATAGGCACTGTGGGGACTTTTCATTCAGACAGTGGGGGGAAAAAAGGAAATTTTCACTGGTTTCCAATGTTTAATTGTTCCAATGTTAAGTGTACAAGTAAGGTACACTTGTAGGTAAGGGAATCATTCAGACCTGATAATGATCTTGAATCACAGCAATCCCTTCAAAGACAGCAAGAAGCAAGTGACCCATTAATCCATCTTTACACTTTGTAATGGCACAGAAAATGTTGCCAAAGACAACAGGTTCTTCTGTAAGAGAAAATGTCCAGATGTAATCAGTTTAAAAAAAACCAAAAAACCTTTTAATCAAATTAAAAATTAGCCAACTAGTAAGGGACAGAAAAGTTTTTAAAAGCAAGGAAAGTATGATGCAGTAAGGCACAGAGAAATATTTCTAGCTAAATTTCTGTATCATTTCAGAGGACGAGAAAAGCTGGTTTGATTAAATTTCAGTTACTCTTCTCCATTACGCTTTCCTGATCAATAATAAGAACATCTGTACCTGCTACAGAACCAGAGAAGAAATTTCCTATTTGCTCTTCACGAGCAAGAAGCACAACTGTGAGAAGCTGAGTATATTAACCACATCTACCTTCTCCTCCGACAGGTTCCCCTGATCCTATTCCCCTGTAGAAATACCAGGGTGTTACCAACCCTCCAGTGAGTAGTAACTTTCAAACCCAAACTGCAAGGGGAGGGAAACAGCATTATATTAGCATTTTCCATATATTGGGACAATGAGCTCATACAGAGTGATTATATTATCACCTGATCATCCATGGAGGCAATTTCTTTCAGCCCCCATATCCTTGGGAAAAAGCTCCCTTCTGCTGCCTGCAGTGGGTTTGTACATGGATAGTAGTGAAGGAGTTTGACTTGACTGCTGAATTCTGATTTATGACAGAATCAAGGTAATTTTTTCAATCATACTTTTTTTTCCTTAAGTTTGGTTCATAGGTCAAGAAGGAAGAATAATAAGCATTCACCACTGCTCCTAAAACAATCAAACCTTGATATTGCTCATAGAAGTAATACAATACAACCCAGGAACTCAAACCAAATCAAGCAGTTTTCATCTTTTCTCACTAGGTTCCATAATGTATTCTGTAACAAGTGAAACATTATGAAACATCCCCACAGACAGAGTATTGAAATGACATTGACAAAAATTTAGTTCCCTAGTCTCAGTTCTCTCAGTAAACAGACTACTCTTCAGAGGCCAAGGACAGAACCCAGGTACCTGGCTACACATTTTCAGTATCACTTATTCTGGTTCAACGTCGCTACTGTTTTACTTTTTATAACTACATCACAGGAGAATGGCAAAGATTATCAGAATTGGGTTGTAGTCACATTTTACGCTCTTTTTGGAAAATAATTTGGTGTTAAGACCACAGATCTCATCCCTTGCTCCAGAATGGTAGGTTAATGCCTCTTAACTGCTCTTTGCAAACAATTCTGGGCATGGTTGTCTAAACTATGAGGTTTGAAAAGCACTGGCTTTTGTTTTCCAAAGAAAACATAATATGAAATTATACTCAGGTCAATATAGAACTTTTCTTAAATTGCACAGCTTGGCAGCCTATACATAAGGAATAAAACAAAGTAACACATTAAAATTTGCACAATTTGTTGAAGGTGAAGTTTTTCAGCTTCAAGTAGCCAATTCACTAGCTTGACCTGGAGAGAAGCAGGAGGTGCTACTTCCTTTAAATACTTGCCCCATTTTTCCTTAGTGTTGGCTATACGCTGCCCTTTGGAAATTTTGGCTCATTAAAAAAACCCCTGTGACTTGACTCAGCTCACTAACTGAAAAGGAGCATTAAGATTTGCTTTCACTGGCATTTTAAATCAACATGAATACTCCAGAAAGAAATCATCACTTCGCACAAGCTTCATCAGAGGTTTTTTTGTGCCTCTGTTGGTAAAATTTCCAAGCATCAGTATGCTTGCCTTGCTTGGTATCACCTAATTTAGCTTACTTGCTTAAGTTTGCTTAAAGTCTTAACTTTACAGTACTACTACATACAGCAACTCACAGAGTAACCACTGTGGTAACCAACCTGAGATGATTTTGAGAACACTGAAAAAGGTAAATTGCAATTTCTGCAATAGCATGACACTATCAGGGTATAAATGTTCCTGAAGAATCTTGCAGATTTTAGATGCTCTGTAGAAACATTAGTAAGAAAACATTAGCATTACAATGGTACAACAGAAAAATTAATCAGTGTTAAGACAGCTAAATGCAGTTTTCAATGAACCGCACAAGGATTTCAATATTACTGGTTATTACATTTGTATGATCTATTTCAAAATCAAAATATAATACTTCCACGTTAAAAAAAAATACCCTAGGAGTGTTAGAAAGTACTTTCACAAAATAAGCAAAATCATAATGACTTCAAAAAATACTGAGAGCCCACAGAATATGCTGAGTTGATGGCAAAGAGCAGAATACTCCAAATCTCTGATAATAGAAATAAACCACTTTTCTAGTACTTGCTTTTGATATTTTTCAACAAGTAAGGTTAATACTTGACCCTGACAGACAATGTACTTGCATAAAATTGATCATAAAGGTCAAAATACCACATCAGAGCATAAATTTCACAATGTCATTTCTCTGCTGGTCTATGTCAGGAAGACCAGTAGCTCCACCAGCAAGATACCC
The DNA here is from genome assembly GCA_013397955.1 of Grantiella picta. Taxonomy (NCBI): domain Eukaryota; kingdom Metazoa; phylum Chordata; class Aves; order Passeriformes; family Meliphagidae; genus Grantiella; species Grantiella picta. The sequence continues at coordinate 590,904 of VZRM01002768.1, forward strand.
TAGGTGCTGTTTAGAGCAACCAACTTGTGGGCTCATCCAATTTTGTTTAAATGCAGCAACTGCAGTTCAGCAGCCATTTTATTAAGTTAACCATCAGTAAACATTTTTCTGAATCAGTTTCCTCTGCTGCTGGATTACATTTGATCTGAGTAATCGGGCAAAAATGGTCTTGGGCTCAAGATTCCTTCAGAAACTACATTTGTTAAACTGAACAGGTTAACACAATAGCCATAGCATAAGACATCAACAAATTTAAGAAATTTTGTATAGCTATATTTGGATATTAAAAAAAAATTAAAAATACAGACACCACAAAGAATTATTCCCAAGCTTTCCTTAACATTTAATTCCATGGGCAAAAATTACTGTTGTCCACCAGTCAGTGGGGGTTCAGTATTCACACCTGCAAGGATTTTAAAACACAGGTATCTTCAAATAATTGTTTCTGTAATAGTTCCAAGGAAACCAATTTAAGTATCAATATATATGACTAAATCAATATATATGACTATATATGACCATCAATAATCTGGTTCATACAATGTAATCTGATACCAAATATGGCTGGTCTGAACAACATACATTGGAACAAATCTGAAATGAAACAGTAATTAACTTTAAAAAGTCTTAATTGAGCTGTTCATAAATAGAGAGCACTTCTGTCATTGTCAACACACTTACCAAAATGAGTACATGGAAAACACTAACCTCATTTCTGCCATTACATCTTTGTGCAAATCCATTAGTAAGAGTTTTATTTTATTCTTGTCATGTTCTGCAGTAGACTGAAATATTACTTCCAAAATCTCTTGCATAATCTTCAGAGTTCTGTTTTCAGACTGAGTAGAAGTTTCTCTATATGATGCATTATTAAAAAATGAATCAATGAAGTCAATTATATGAAGCTCAGTTTTGTTTGTATGCAAAGCTTCTTCTATAACATCAAGATCAGCAATTATATGAAGGAGGCTGTTTAGCAAAACTGAATTAGCAGTGTGAATATTATTCAATTTCTCGCTGCTAAGATGACCATCACCAAACAACACACCAGTGTAGTCTTTCTTAGACTTATTTTGGAATAGCTCCAGAAAGTCAATAATGTCTTTGACAGCCTGCAGTAGGTAATTTGATGAACTTTCATTGGTCATAAGGAGAATTAAAGCATTCACTATTTTAGAATAATTTTGATTGTTACACTCACATAGAAGGCTCTTCATAACATCTTGTATATCCTCAAAATTTCTTAATATAGAATCTACAGATGATGTCTTAAATTGCTGTATTAAAATATCAGGAGCCATTGAAGAGGACTGTCCAGTAGCTAACTTTAGCAATTGAAACTCTTGATCTATCACCACGAGTAAGTGTTTAACACTAAAATTCACCAATAAATTTTCTATGCCTACAATTACAGGAAACCAGAAGTTGTCAAAGTTGTCAGACATATTGATGTTCCCACTTAAAGCTGATATTGTCATAAGCATTGAGTGTGTCTGGTTTCCAACAGATGACAGTGTCATTAAAGGCTGAATTGCAGAAAGAAAAGAAAGGACAGCTTTGGTATTCAGAAGTCTAGAAACTTCATTTGTCATATTCTTGACATTAATAAGAACACCCTTAAGTGATGTTCTTGACTGTCTGTTCCAACTTAGGCCACCGTAAAGATCATCCAGCTGTTCAAGAAGACTTTTGGCCATCTCCATTTCTACCCCTGAAATGCTGCTCAGTGTTTCTATGATTTGTAAGGCCATTTGGCTCTTTGCTGTGGAGGAACAATTGATCACATGTGTATTATTCACTTGTACAGGCACAACATAAAGGGACAGCTCATTCCAAAAATCTAGAAGCTCTTTGAGAACTGAGCTATTTACATGCTGGAGCTCAGAAAACTTCAAAAGAATTGAGTTCCATTCTCTGATCTGATGAAAAAAGCAAGTCAGATTGCGGGTGATATTCATCTGAAAGTCTTCCATAGAGCAAGCAAAACTGGCATCCAGAGTGATGAGTTTAAGGTCCTTAATGACTTCAATGACTGCACTGTAATGAAGAGTAGAATTGCTATGCACAAAGTCACAAGGATTTACAGTGGGATCACTGTGAGGTGTCGCTGTTGTGAGAGTCCAGCAGAATGCTACAGAAAAACAAACAGAGGCCTCTCCAGGTTCATCAGAGATGTCTGCCAATGTCTCCAGTAACATTAGAAGATCTTCTACATGGTTAGAGAACTCCTCCTTAGTAAACATTGAAACTTTTTCTTCCTGAGTCAGTATGAAAGTATATATTTCAGTTAGTGCTTCTGTAATGTTTCCATGAGCCACTCTTTCTGTAAGGCTGATGACATCAAAGAGGAGGTTGAACACATCTTCCATACTGTAGAGCTCATCTTGTTTGAAAAGCTGTGTTATTTGCCATATGCCAGTCAGGTTCCAATAACGCGAAATGTTCTCAAATGCATCCCACCAGTCTGTTAAAGTACCTAACTCAGAGTTCTCAATAGGAAAAGGTTTGATATTTTTAAAGAAATTTTCTAAGTTTACCTGGACCTGTTTGAATCTACTTATTAAAAACTCAACATCCATGTTTCTCATGTTTTGCAACAAGGCTACCATATGCTTTAGAAACTCGTTTTCATCTCTTAAGGGAAAGATAGTAAAAGTAGGAGACTTGAAAATTTCAAGTGCCTTCCTTAACAGTTCAATATTCAGACCTGCTGTTTCTATCAGTTTCTGAGGAAACGTTTTGTGCTCACTCTGCAAGTTAGAGTCAAGTTTTCTAATCATATATTGAAAGAACTCCATTAGCAAACTGATATTTTTCCCATGCAAGAAAGATTCAATCTCATTGTCCAAACGAGAGGAGCTGTTTTCCTGGACTTCAAAAGTTTTATTTTTCAGAAGATTTTGAATTTCTGACAGAAGTTCCACTGATAAAAGATTATTGTGGTGAAAGGGATTAAGGAGCATTTTCGAAGTCCTGTTAAAACCATGGTTTGACTGACTAAAATGGGTCTTATTTGACATATACAATGAACTCCCAACTAAATCACTGATAACCATTTGCATTTGCTCTCCAGAATTATTTAAAAGTTTAAAAATAAATTGAAGCACACTGATGTCATCTTTTACATAAAATTCAGGGAGAATAAACTTTAAAGTTTTTGTTATAATATTGTAATAAACACTTCCACAAATCACATCAGAACCACCTAGGGAACATTCAGGGAGTGTCAAATTAAAAAACAAATTAACAAACTCTATCACATTCATTAGCTTAGCATCTGTCTCAGCATTTCCCAGAGATTGCAGGAGAAATAAAATATGTTTTGCATTTTCAAGGTGGGAAGGTGACTTGTATTTTTCAGTGAGATTACTTAATCCATGTATCCATGTGTTACAATCCTCTGCTTCATCCATCATACTATGAAAGTTTAGAAAGGAATTAAGATGAGTTGAAAAATTTGTTTGCAAGTAGCTTATGTCTTTCAGAGTATTGTCCAAAATTAGTTTGGTAATATTCTGGAAAATGTTGATACAAACCATATATTTGTCTCGAGGTACACTTTTTAAAAAATCAGATCTGTCATTTATCTCCGTGAGAATAATTTCAAGCTCCTTTTGGGAGAGTTTGAGAATAGTAGAAAGGGAACTTCCAACGGAAAATACACCAGCACCCTTATCTTCTCCCTCAGATCCTCCTGAGATGAAAGCATCAAGCCAAGAATTCAAAAACTCTTCATTAACAATCTTTTGTATAGATTTCTGCAATTCAGTTATTATGAATCCCATTGTCTCTAAAACACTTTCTAAACTGCTATCTTTAAGCAAGTTTGCAACATCAAATGCATTGTTAATTACACTTTGAAGATTAGCAAGGAAAGCCTCAAAATCTTTGAAGTCATTTAAATGACCATGTTCTTGAAATACAGTTTGTAATATTTTCATTGCTACTCTTGTATCTTCAACAATAGCCATAGCTGTGTTATTGCACAGTTTGTCATGAGTTGCATCTAAAAGGCTTTCAGAGAGATATGCCAAATCATTTCTTAGACAGAGAAAACAGGTTGAATTAAAATTTAAGATTTTTGATGCTTCTTCAAAGATCTCTGTCCATGTTTGAAGCCATGTAAAAGTGCAGTGCAAAGCAGAAGGCACACTTACCTTATCTCCCCCGTTTGTTACATTAGACAGGATGCTGTCCAATGGGAGCAGAAGTAAGTTAAAAACCTCTGCTGAATGTTCTAAAGAAGTCATATTTGCCAGATAAAAATCAGTACATCCATTATTTACCAGGCATTCTGGAGACAAATCAAGAAACTCTTCCAAATAACATAGGAGAGCTGTTTGGAGCTCTTCATCTATAAATAAATTTTTAAGGCTGCTCAGAGTGTCATAGACAACTTGTATCTCTTTTTTTCCACTCTGTGCAAGAAACTGGGCCTGAAACTCTGTGTAGTTGTAAATTAATAGTAACTTTTCACAGAGAGACTTACTGGTAAGGTTCCAGAGAAGATCAAAAGTTTCAAACAGAAAATTAAAAACTATTTCCTTATTTTGCAAGTCATGCCACACTTGAAAAGATGACATACTTTTTGAAGTCTCATAAAGAATATTTAACAGGGTGTTATTGGTCTTAATATTTAAAACCAGGTCATCATTCTGATACAGAGAGAAAACTTTTGGAATAAGTGAGGCCACAATAGTACTGTTTAATTTTTGGATATTTCTGAGGAAATCATGCACAATTTCTCCTAATTCTTGTACCTTATACATAAAAGTTGCATTTGAGAGAAATAAAGAGGAGGTATTACTCACTCCAGGAATTGTGCTTAAAGACACATTGACATGATCACCAGACAATGATTCAACTTCATAGAGATTTCTTTGGAAGTATCCACTTAAATGTTTTAAATGGTTGAAAGCAGTAATATTTAACTCTGGCCAAGCAGTCAGGATATTTTGGAGCAACATCATACTTCTATTATAGATTTTATTTTCTGTAATAAAAAATAAAATTCTAGATAAGGTCTCAAATACCTCTTCCTCTTCTACTTGACTCAAGTGAAAAAGCCTAGAATCAAGTTCATGGAACAAAATTTCCACTATAGACCACAAAAGTTCTGTCTTCTTTTTTGTCCAGAACCTCTGTAGCTCATTATGGAACTCAGAAACTGCAAGTGAGAAATTGGTGGGATATTCCTCCCCCTCAGCAAAATTTTTTATCCATATAATTGCATTATTCAAGGCATTTTCAATTAGAGACTCGTTTGAAGAAACTGAGAAATCAAACATTATAATTTCTTCTATGACTTTTACGAGATGAAAAAGATGATCCATTTTCTTTTCATCAGAAATCCTTACGTTTTCTTCTGTCTTCAAAAACTCTTCGAAAGGTGTAAAAATCCTGAAACATTGATCGTAAGTTTTTTCTAGTTAGTTATCTAGCAGGCAGACAAGAATTTGTTAAATATATATTATATAATTTTAGAATCTAAATTTATTTACTTAATTCAATGAAATTGTAAATAAAATGTAAATAGCAGACACAGATTAATCACCACAAAATCTGAATTAACACAAATTGACAAATGCTTTGGTTTTCATAAATGTGCAAAAAACCCCACTGGAAAGTTACAACCTCATTCAAATCAAAACCTGAATGTAGACAGCAAAGATGAAGAATCGTGCATTTTTCAGTGCTTATAATTAAGCTTGTAAACCACAAGAGTCAAACACCTTTGAGTACATCACATTTTCAGCCGCTGTAAAGAACAAAGCTTTTATGGTCCACACACTAACTATTTTACAGACAGGAATGTATCAATAAAATTCATCAAAATCTCTGATTTCCTATGAATTCTAAAGAATTTTTTGTTTTCTCATAATTATTGAAGGCTAATACATTCCAGTTGACTACCTGATAGCTGGACGGTGCTATTTTAATATCTACAAAAACATGAAATCACAGTGAAAACTGAATGCACCAACTGATGTTTCTACTGTGTCAGTACTATTTATCAAAAGAAAAAACAACTACTGGCTCTGTAAGATGGGTCAAGAGGAGGTACATGAAAAAAAGAGCCTTTGAGTGCAAATGCCTCAAGTTGAAAATATCCTCTCCTTGAATATATTTTCTTTCTCTCCAGACACTCCAATCAACAAAGGTAGAGCAAAAAACATTGTGTGAGGCAAGCAAAAAGGTAAAACTGCTAAAAAAAATGCTTGTAGTTTCTCACAACTGCAGAAGTACAGGAGTTTCCTTTTATAAATAAGAACCAAATTTCAAAACACTACTAAACTGTTGAACAACTTGATTGCAATCTCTCTCCTCCCAGTTGATAATAGATTGTATATTTCAAATTTATCCTCAGATGTTGATTTGTATAGCATGAGTTATATCTCCTTCAGATACGGTGATTGGTATGAACAAGTAATTACAACCAATGCCAAATTGAGGCCGATATTATAACTCCCAGAAGCAATGCAAGTCATTCAGTGCGAAGTTAAAACGAGGGAAGTATCAGTTCCTGTGCTCTGCCATAGACCTTTCTTGAGGCCCTCTGTAGAGCCTTCCAGATCAGGAAGATTTGAACAGCTTGACAAAACATTTCATTCTTAATAAGTACAGGACTTACAGCCATATCTGCATATAAACTGTTTACATTTGCATTAATTGATAAACCAAACAGAGAACTTGAAACTAAGAAAAATTCAAAAACATGAAAAGAAATCAGAGATTCAGAGTGCCCTAGATGAGATTGCAAACCACATATGTACAGCTAATTCTTCATGTCAAAAATTCTGTTTTGCATAGGCTGTAACTCTTGCTGTAGGCTTCTGTTATCCTGCACAACTGAATTTAACTTCTACATGTACTGGACTTGCTATACATGAGAAGTATTACTGAGTCACAGTAACTGCTTGTGGGAATTAAACTTTGCAGAACAAGATAAAGAATTCAGGTCCTAGTTCAAAACGCCAATTATCCACAGCTGCTGATTCTTGTGGTCCTGATCATGTAGTTATCAGTTCCTCTGCTGAACCTGTAAGTAGTTACACTCTGAAGCACAGACTTATTTCTTTTCCAGAATATGTCAGCATCAGCACAATTATTTGACTGTATACAAGGTTTGAACTACAGAATAATAAACAAAATCACAAAACAGACAAAAATCAAAGAATCAATTAAATGCAAAGTGAAAATGAATATTCAGGTTGATCTACTTTTATAAAACAGGTTGCAGAAAGATAACTCACCAATCATGAGATGAAACATATCCTTCTAAAAAATAGGGATCTGATTTCTCATTCCATTGCTGCATAAGGGTATTTATCTCTGAAAGAAGTTCCCTGGCTTCCCTATCACCTAGAAACTCAGGCATTAAATCAGCCATGATTCTTCTAAATTCCAAAAGGAGATTCTGAGAGAGACTGCTGCTGCTGAGCCATTCCTCAAGTACCTAGTGGATTGAATGCAAAACAGAACACATCATTTGAGAATCAAAGCTTTCTTATTTAGACAATACACAGAATTTTCATGCCTTTAAAATAATTCACACAATTAACAATGATAGTAAAACTTCTCCCTAATGATCTCTCTAGACTCTGAACTGACTGACTAGACAAAGGGTGGTTTTCAATACAGTTTTGACTGACCTCCAAGTTGGCAATGTAACATGCTACATCATTCAGACAACTGACATCCTTTGTGGAGCTGACCTTGTCCAATGACCCAGGAATTGTAAAAAGATAACCTGAGACTGAAACCAACCAAAAGCTGACATCCAAAGCCAATTACTCAGGCTTCCTTTACCAGACTTCTGCCTACACTTCCAATATGATGGAATATATCAGCCTTAATGTTTTTGGAGTCCCATCACACCAAGAGATGGTGAAGGAGCCTGCATGCTCCCATTGTGTAGCCCAGAAAAAAGCATACAAAGGCCTGGCCAAACCTACTGACTGCTTTCCTTCCCCCCATGACTACTTTTCTTTTTAATGCCAAGTGAATTTAACAGATGTACTCTAAGACATATTCTGTTCATCAAGAAAATTCACAGTGGTCAGCAGCTTCAAATTCCCATCATAAGAATGTCAACCCTTGCTAAGAGTTTTAAAATCATGACTGAAATTATTACTGGATTTTCCTACTTAGGAATTAGTGAATTAGTTTGTCAATCACTTTAAATTATTACTTCAAGTCATCATACAGTAAGGAAACCGTAGCAAAGATTATATTTTTGAGGAAATACACAGGAAGCCCTACATGTTTGCAATATCATCTAAAGAAAACATCTCCAGAGCAGCTTGATACTTTTTCTTTTCAATGCAAAAACCAGTAAATTTTACTATAAAAAAAATCAGTGTTAAGACAGCTAGGTGTTTTTCCTTAAGAAACATCTGAATGTTTCACCCTTTTCTCCATGCAACTACACATATGCCATTATAGACACTCCATGCTAAACAGTTCTGCAGACCAGAATTTTAAGATGCTATACTGGAGGTTTACTTTCCCCCTGCTTCAGCCACCATTGCCAGAGACACTGAAGGGCAATAATAAAAAAATTAATTATATATCAGTGGAGGCCTCTAATCAGCTTTCAGTTTTGCTCAACACTCAGTCTCAGGTGGGACATTAAATGGGTGTTCCCTCAGACAGGTCTCTTCATTGCAGTATATTTCACTACATTCCCTATTAGATTTCAAATCTGAATTTCAGTTAATGAGAAAATCTGATTAAGTGGACACTTGATGATAGATTATACTTCCACTGTAATGGCAGGATTATTTCATTTTATTAGCAAGAAAGTTCATGAAAAAACCATTCCATAGATAACTTGGATTTTTTAACCGAGTTACTGCTGACAACCTACACGCAAAAATTAGGAATTCAAGCTATTAACTTATTAAAGTTACCTGTGCATAGAGTCTGAACTTGCTGACTGCACGAACAAGATACAGTTTGACCTCCTGCCGTGCAGAATTACAACCCTCTCCCTTATTTTCTTTGTTTTCTTCATCTTCTGGCACAGCAGCCAGAGCAGAGCACACAAACTGCTCCAGTGTCTCTCCTGTGGGAATCTGGCAAGGACACAAGGAATTGATGAGTATTTGAAGAGAGCTGCTGAGTGTTATCTCTCCTATCAACTTATCTAGTGAAAATAGGAATAACACATAGCCTCTTCAGTGACAGCAAAGCCCATTTAATCCAGCCTCATATTCCAGGGCACGTACTTCAAAGTACCCCACATGCAGGCTGCTGTGTAAAGTATCAATGGCCCCATTAAGGTGCTCCTACAGCAGGCAGAATGATGAGACCTGTATAGGCAAGGAATTTTCACCTGGTAGCTAAACTAGTGTCGCTACTTCTACAGTAATTTGTGGGCTGGTGCTGAACTAACTTGACTATGATGCAGTACCCCTACAGTAGAATAACTATATTGAAACAACTTCACAAGTATAAAAATTACTGATATAAAAAGCACTTAGTACAATGATACATCTCAACTAGTGATTACATGCAGAAGACTAGTTTTAAATTGAGGTTGGTGGGTTTCAAGAGAGTGGCCAAGAGAACAGAATTTTTTCCTCATAGACCTAATTTTTAAATTCTGTCATGAAAGATTAAATATTCCCAAGGCTATAAATTTTATTAAAGCTTACAAAAATAGTTCCACACATTTTAATTTTGTTATTGCATTTCTGACACACTTCACATGCTTGTTCCTTTCAACTTTGACCAGAGAATTTATAAAAAATTTTGCAGATGTTTTGACACCAAACAAAACAGGGCATTAGGTACAGAACTGAAGTGCTCAAAACAAACATTATTGAAGCTTCCATATTTACTTTCACAGATTTTTATGATCTTCAATGTCTAGCACAAGCACAAAATATTGAGGTACTAGCTTAAATAGTTAGCAAGTGAGTAGCCTGGGATTTCACAGTCAACCATAGCTACCAAGCTGCAGTTTAATTCAGTTCAGTTGATCAAAGAGACCATCACTGATATTTCATTAAAAGGCCACTCAAAAATTAAGGGTGTTTTATAATTTATCCATTAGTTTAAATCTGCTACTTTTACAATGAGCTCTTCTGGAATATAACTCTAAACTGTACTGCTCTGCCAAGAACAAATACATTTCCAAGAAACACCAACACATACTACTAGAAAAACTGTGGACTTAAGAAAGAATTCAAAAGACGTTTCAAACCAGTTCAAACCAGACTGCCACAACAGACCACTCTGGTCTAGAGGATCGGTTAGAAATCCCTCTTGGAGGAAAGAGATTTTCCCCTAAATGTGATACATCACCAGTGTATTTGATTAAGCATCACTGAGACAACTCGGTCTAGTACATTCCTATCAAGACTGCACAACTGAGAAGAAAAGACTCGTGGTGTGCCTTAACTTACACACAGAAGAGACAAGCATTCTCTGTCCAGCAAACCAGATGAAAAATGCTACCAGACAAGCTAATCCTTGCAGATTAAAGTCACGGATTTGGGTTAAAAGCTTAGTGGAGCAATGCTCAGAATTCTTTACGGGACTGGATAATAAACTGAGGACTCTGCCATACACAGTTGTGACTTCAGGGAAACATAAATTCCTTAGTGTACACAACTAGACCTATCAGTATCTTCATATGCAGAAATTTGAGCTGAAGCTAATTACTTTTCTTTTGATGTGAATGAAGACAGGATATTTAACAACCTTGTAGCTGCTTCACAAATCTAAGCTTCTGTAACACAGAAAATCCCTTCAAGGTACAAATAAAAAAAAATATCGAAGAGAATGCCATTGAAATTTTCAACTGATTTACCTCTGTTAATTGTGCTGTATAACTTAGCAGCTTCTCAATATGAGGACCATCAAAACCAAACCTGGATTCAAGTTCTGCCTTCACAGTGAGAGGATTCCACAAAATATCCCAGAGAGAAAGATTGTATTGAAAACCTGAAAGAAAGGAAACTTCTTGTTTATGTAATTCCTTTTTTTTGTTCATGTTGTTTCTTGATGGTTCATACTTGTTGCGATCCAAGTACCGCGTTCTCAGCTTTTCAGTGGGGTAGTAAGAAGTGTGTACCTGAACACCAATTTACCTAGGATAAAAATCTGTGGTTGCACTAGTGGTAAGGTCAGTTAATGTGAAGGCAGTTCAGCAGTTGATATATTGATGGTGAGATGCCCCTGCACAGTGATTGCCAGCAAACTTAGCAGGGTGCCATTCTGACCTGCACAGAGTCATGCAAACATGTGTATGGACTGGATGTGAATTATTACTGAGAATACAGCAACAGGAGAATACCAGAAGTTCCTGAGAATTCAAGTTCATCCTCTGTACAAGAGCTCCAGTACATCACCTTTGTACCACTTCAACCTTCATTTGGCAGGTGAAGTGGGATTTAGACTGCATATTAGCTTAGCTTGACCTTCCATGCCAAGCAGACAGCTGCACCTATATGTTGCATGCTCCAGTTTGCCCATGAAACTTGTTCCTGACCTTTTCTTGAGGAGTTTTCCTGGGGCCAGCCTACCCTCTCCAATTAAATTCATCTTCCATTGTGAAGCAGCAGATGGAGAAATGTAGCCCTTCAGCTGAGAGCAGAATTTATGAGAACAGAAGAATGAAGCTTAAAGTAAAGTAGTCATAATACTTAACTTGCATGTCCAAAACAAAATGCTCTCCTTCTAGCAAAAGGAGGAAACTCTCTTTTGTATTGATTTAGCCTATCTCCAAAATTCATCACTGAAAGACTATTCCAAACAGTACATATTAGACCAATGTGCTTTATCTGATAGTTGGCAGAGTCTGATAAAATTTTATTTTTATTATTATTAAAAAGCAGATCAGTAAAGAACTGGGTTAGCACTACAGCAATATAGTTCACTTCGTGGACATCAGGAGCTTAACAGAAGCTTCAACAATTACTATCATATATTTCCAGCATGCTAATGAGGTACTTCAAAGAAAATCTGAAGCAAATTTCTTACCTTCTAAGTTCCTATCCTGTACTGATGCAGCAGTTAAATTCAGTGCTGCTTTCACCACTTCATAGAAACTTTGGCCCAGTGGCATCATAGCTAAATCCTTCAATGATGCTAAGGTACTGAAAGTGAAAAACAAAACAAAAGTCAAGCTTTCTATACAGCCAAAAAACCTGAAAGGTCTTGCTAGAAAGAGACAACCTTCATTATATTTATGGTTATGCTGTCATGTCCTTCATATATGGGTGGGTTGGTTTTTCTGGTTGGTTTGCTGGGTTTTTTAATTAGAAATAAGTTAGTAGGATGCTAAAGGATGACAGAACAGTGCAGTAACTCTCATTCATTGGGTATTTGGGCCCCTGCTCCCCCACAAGCTAAGGCTGGTGAGGTACATGGCCAGTCTTGCACAGGCACCCAGGTTCAGAGGCCTTCTCTAGCTTCATGACTATGTTATTTGGCTACAATGACAATTACCTATCAACTATTAGAACAAACTGCCTACTCTGGCAAATACATTTCTGACTTTTACCTAACAATTACCTTATTTTATGGAAAATCCCTGTAGATGTGTCTTGGTCTATGCTTTGATTCTATGTCTTCCTCTCAAGCCAACTGTCCTTTACCTAATTCAGAATACAGCCTCTGGGGCTTTTTTGCCTACTGCTTCATTTCTTGCAAGAGAACAGCTAAAGCTATCTTGATAGCAGGAGGGTTAAGAAACAAAGTTGAGTAATTCTCCTGATATTGACCAAGTGCTACATACATTCAGATCTGAATAGGATCAAAACTATTATTTTCCTATATTCATATATATATGTTCTTTCTTTCAAAGACCCCCAAAGTACATTACAAAGTTCAAAGCCATATTATGTGATGGGCTAATTTCAGGCATTGCTAACATGAAGCTGCTTATCAAACACTGCTGTAGCATTTCTGTTGAGTTTGGCAGAGATTAAAAACACAGTTATAAATGAAATAGTGTGGGTGAAAACTCCGAGCAGAGTTTTCTAAAAGCCCAGTCTGGTAAAGAGAAGAAAATTTTAGCCTCTTTGCACTGAAGGATGCTTATTTTTTTAAGTATTTTATTAGGCCAGTGAGAAGAACACAAATTGCAGTTAAAGTTTTAAGACAGAATACTTTAAAGATATAAAATACTTACTTTTGAATTACTTTTAGAAACTGCGTTAAGGTAGCTAACTCATCTTCTGTATAAAAGCTGTTCAGTTTAAGATGAGGGAGTGAATGTAGAAGGTTCCAGAAATATGGTTGCTTGTAGAGATTTTCTGCTCTAGAAATAATTTTCTCTGCTTCATTCAAATCCATCTTTATGTGGGAAAAAAAAAATTACATGCAACACTTCCTTTAACAGGAAAAAAAAAGCAGCAGGTGCAAAATCCTCTTGAATTTTAAATCATTCCAAATATTTTTCTGCAGTGGCAACATACCTCTAGATTTGGCAATATTACACATTATTTTGGTGGTACTTTGAACTTATGGAAGCTTTGTTTCTGATATGTCTCTCTGCTCTCATGGAAAAATGGAGCTGGAAGAAAAGCTAAGGAATCTCTTTCTTCCCAAGTTCCCAAGAGAAGGATTACCTTTGAGATCTCAAGCACAAGGAACTCTTTAGCCCTGCAGAGGATTTCTAAGTCCAGAGGAGACTGCCCAGGCCATGCCATCCTTGCCTCACAGCTACTTGCAGGGTTTGGAGGAGGGGATGTGTCTCAAATTATAATTTATAAGAATGACTCTTTAAAGGTGAACTGACTGTGATAATACAACTTCTTTTCTACGACTACACAATAAAGTGCCTATGAAAACATGATTTACACATGTTTTAAACATATCACACTTGTTTATTACGCAGTCTTTGTTACTCTAAATTAATGTTTCACTAGGGCTTTTTTGCATCATGATGACATGAGCATGGTTATACGAAAAGAACCTTGTATGTACAAGCTCTTTTACTAATAATGATCAGCTACTGTCAACTAAGTATTTTCTTAATGTTGTGAAATACATTCTTTCTATTCTATATTCCACTCCAGAAATGAAATTTCATGTTGATATGGCTCCTTTCAATCAATTATCTTATGAGCAATTGGAAAATGTTACTATAAAAAGGTCATCTAATTTCAAGTTATAAACTGGAAATCTAGGTTTCGTGAAGTAGCAGAAACAATCAATCAAATATGGAAAAAAATACCTCTGGCAGATGCACTTTAAAATTGCTCCTAATAAAAAAATTGCTTTCAAATAGTTGTGAATTTTAGCTTCTAATGACTTAGACTAGTTTAAATAAGTAATCTAGAAACAACTGAACACCTATCAAAGTTATAAGACATGATTTTTTCCTTCAAATGCATTTTTTTTAAAGACAGTTTACCCAAACTTGACAGGATACAACTCTAACCACTATAATAAAGATTCCTCAAACCCCAGAACTGTAATCTAGAAATAGACTGTAAAAAATACTTACAGTAAAAAAAGTGGTGATGTTATGAAGCCCTGCAAAATTAAATATTTTCCTTTAAAGAGAAGCATTATTATCTTTAGAAGAACCAATATTATAAGCAATAGCAAGCAGTGCACAAAGGGTATTTCTACAGAAGTAAAGGCCCGTGGAGCAACTAATATCCCAAAGATAGGGGTCCATTTGATTTTCTGTGCTTCCCAATACTTCTACTGTAATGACAAAAAGCAATTTAAAAGACATTGCTTACTTTTTAGTGAGGCAAAATCATCATATCAACACTAGATGAATATACCAGCTGCCAGATGACCAGGCACGAAAACTACGATTTCACCAAAATCACTCTCCTTCAAAACTCAGCCAGAAAGGCAGGGTAATGGCAGATCTTCAGTGCCCCCCTGCTACAGCAGCAAGGCTGTTCAATACTGGTAGAAATGGAACAGAAGACTCAGACCCTGGCATTTCTAGTCTCACTGTTTCTGTGCAAGACTGAAGGTCATCAGGTGTGAGCTACTGTTGTTTCACATTCTTATACTCTTCAGTACAACAGAAAAACATGGGGAGGGAGGGCTAAATCTTCATAAACTACTTTTAAATGTATGGCACACCAAGTAACCTTGTACCCTGACTATAGTCCTTACCTTTTAAGCTTTCCTATCTGTGTTTTCTTAACTCTCAAGAACACAAGTGCACAGTTTTAGAAACTATTTTTCTGATAATTTTGATGGCCACAGTGATATTAATCATAAAAGTGGCTTTTTTTCAGATCAGCTAAAATTTTAGTTGCCTAATTTTAAAAACCAAACCATTCTTTCACTTGATGACTATCACTATCTGATAAGAAAAGAAATTAATTTTTAGAAAGATCACAGCTTACCCGACAGCCTTGAGTTTTCCTCCCATAGCTTTTCTAAGGCCATGGCTTTCTCTGTAGTATTAATAAATTCCTTTGCAAGTTCTTGTATCTCTTCCATGAAGTCTAGATCAGGTCCAGTGGCTCCCTCTGGATCACTTTGGGGGCTTGCACTATTTTTGACAGCAAAAAAAGGGGACAGGTGAAGTAATACACTGAAATCAATTAGCTGAAAAATGTGTATATACTCACAGTAGTATTCTGATCTTTTTTAACAACTATGCATTTATACAATTTCTATTTAGTTCAATTCATTAGCATGCAAGTTGCAGCACTGAGTCTCAAAACCTCAGGAAAGAGGGCAATGAAAAATTGCTGAAGTCACCCATGCCAATTCTGGCAGCAGCCAAGGGCAGACGCACCCAAAAAGTCTTTAATGTTTCTGAACACACTCAACTGTTCTCCCCTGGTTTCTCATGTATTCAGGTAACAGTTCTTTGACGGGAAAATTCGAGCTTTCCTATTGCATCTAAGGTACAAATTTTTAAAAATACATGGAGCAACCTATAAAAACAGTATTTTATTCTTACTACTGGCTGTCTCCTGATTTTAGCTTGCTGGCATATCCCTGGTAAATGTTACCTCTGTTGTCTCTATCACACTGCTATCTGGTGACTACTCAACAGCACAACTTTCTAACAATACTTTTAATTGAAAACAGAGTCATTTAAACCCCTCTTTACAGGACAAAATTAATGACACTCTCCTAAAACACCATAAAAAAGGGAATAATTATATTTAGCATGCTCCTAGGCAGTTGAAGTCTGTTTTATCTTATTGAAAATTCAAATGATCTTAAGAGCCAAATCCTGTCTAGCAAAAACATTGCTATTTTGCATTAGAAACACAACTAGCTGTCACAGAGTAACAGAAAGGGTCAGGCTGGAAAGGATCTCAGTGGGTCATCTGGTCCCACCTCCCTGCTCAAGCAGGATCATCCTAGAGCACATGGCACAGAATTGTGCGCCGATGGCTCTTGAATATCTCCAGTGAGGGAGACTCCACAACATTTCTATGCAACCCGTTCCAGTACTCATTCACTCACACAGTAAACAAGTTCTTCCTCATGTTCTGGTGGAACTTTGTGCATATGAGTTCCACCCATTGCCTCTTGTCCTGTACCACTTACAAAAACATAATAAAGAGTTACATTCCTTTCCCTTCACGCTTATATGCCAATGCTTGCTTTCAGCATAGTTTTTACTTCTTGAAAGAAAAGCCTAAGTAGATCAATTTACAAACCAAAGAAAACTACCAGCCACCTCTTTCTCATTCTCTCATTTCTCTTTTTCTCCCTCCCTGATCCTCATTTGTTCAGACACCCACAGAGCTGCCTGCAGCTTCAGATTAAGGGAAACAAAGAACATTTAATCTTAGAACAATCAAGTTTTTAATTGTTTCAGTGCAGCTTATTTTGATCCCAACTTGGCTGACAGACAGTAGGATTTTGGAAAATTCTTTCACCATCTTTCAAACTTCGGTGACTTAAAGGCAAAACAATTCCTCAACACATATTTTTCCCTTTTAGATGGAGTTTTAAAAAGAAGGTTTCTGTTGTTCAGAAGGTGGATTTTAGGGTGATTAGAAGTTGCACTTTAGCTACTGTCTTTGAAAACTATCACATAAATTCCAATATTACTGACACTCCCACTGGCCAAAAATTTCAGACTGCTGAGAGCCCTCGTGTTTGGCAAAGAACTGGAATACTATCTACATACTGAAAATGTCCTAGCACTCTGCTTTTTTGAGCATGAACAAGAAGCCAGCACTTGACCAGAACAACAAAACCACAGTCAGAACTTTAAATAACCAAAACCCAAGCTCAGCCTTTGTGGGATTTTTCAGAGGTTTCAGTTGTTTTGGGGGAAGTTTTGAAAAAGTGGTTGTGTTGGGTTTTGTTGGGGCTTTTTTCCAATACTTACTGAACTTAAAATTGACTACTAAGCTCTACTAACAAGGTCACTTTAAATAATAACAAGTTTCAGAGGAGTAGAGTACCAAGGGCAGGATTTGAACTCACCTTGTTTTCCCTCCAAACTAGTTCCAGGACTTGTATCTCCATCTACAAATGTCCCTGTTTTAGAAACATTGCAAAAAACAATGCTCTGGGGAAAAAAGGCCACCTGTCTTATGTAGGAGCACACAGCAGGATCTAATGCTGTCTCCAGGGACTGCTGGAGCTTCCTGGCCTCCCTGTCTGCAGCAGGGGACATAGATAGCAGTGATGAGGAAAAATCAGTAACTCCCTCCCCTCACCCTCCATCACTGACTCTGCTGCACCTTTGATCTGCAAATCTTGGGTAAATAAACAGCAGAGAAACGACAAAAATGTCCTCTTGGCATCTAATTTTATGTGCTTTAACCACCTATTTGATGCATAGAAGAAACACACCAGATAACACAGGCTGAATTCACAGCACACTCAGCTGGGCTGTCCTTTAACTGCTCTCAGGCTGAAGGACTAGGGATACAAGCTTCTGCCCTGTGGGGTCCCACAGAGTACATGGGGCAGGGGAAATGGTACCGGGCAAGATACACAGACTAGAAACTTTTAAGAAAACAGCTGGCAGCACTCAGAGCATGGTGGCTCTGAAGAGCTACAGGGCTAAGTGCAGGTGAAAGCAAGTTGATGATGAAAGTGGAGAGGGAGCTGAGAAACCCCAGGGCAGTGTAGATATTTAGGGTATGGTGAAAGGAGCAAGTCCCAGGCATACGGCCCACTATTCCAGAAGAGGAGGCACACATGCAATCTGAAATTCTGAAATACAGAAGCGCTACTTTCACAAGCTTCTCAGCAGGACAAGAGCAGCTGTTTGGACATGCTGTTTGTGAGCTCTGTGAGCTATTAGTTTTGTGGGGATTTCCAGGACAGAAGCCATGTCAGCCAGCTGCCATTCACGACCCTCTTTTGGTCTCATTGCCACAGTCCTTCCTCTGGTTATTCTTGTAGCTGAGCACAGCCTCCTTTGGAAGGGGAAATGGCAATAGGCATGATACTGGATATCAGGCTCAGTTTTATGAAACCTTAAATTATTACAGAGGTCTTATTTGCTGAATATCTGTGCTAAGATTGAAGGATTTTATATACTTTCAAAGTGGTAATGGAGAACCACATTTATCTCCTAATAAGAGTGCTACATGTTACTACCGATCTCTTAATTCAGCACAGGTAACACAAAATTGCAGGATGATGTCACCATCTTGCCAGAAAGACAAGAAACTACATTTCCAAAACAGCTGCAGAGACAGTCAAGGCAAACAACTTTCAGATGGTGTGCCAACAAAAATACTTTATTGTTGTACTGCTACTCTCCCAAGAGGCTGCAATGTGTGCTTTCTGGAGCAGAAGGTGACATTAACTCACTTGTGTGTGTGTGTGTAAAGGAAGTCCAGCAGTAGTTCCAAGGAAACTCCTAGCAGCAGTTGCTAGGCACAATAAAGAGGACAAGCACAGGATAAAAAGGACAAAAGGAGGAAGCCAGTAATTTGTAGGCGAGGACATACATAATTAGAATTGGGGTGTTAGAAGAACGGTTTGGAGAGTATATATATAAAATTTCATTACCGTCCATGCTAACTCATCCCTTAACTGTACAGTTCCACAAATTTAATAAGGACAGAAATCAATCTAAAGACATACATTGGTGCAAGCTTTGACCATGACAAAATGCTGAAAAAGAGCAAAAAGGCTCTATCTCTTTGAGCATGTAAAAGCAATTGTGATTTCCTAAAGCCATGACTCAGAAACATTAATTCTGTCCAATTTACTCAGTTACTCAGGATGACAAAAAGAATGTTTCTGAGTTCATCTGAGACCTTAGCTATGATGTGAAATGCCATTTATATTGGTGATTTTCATAAGCCTCTCAGCAAACTTGTCTCAACCTCACCCCTGTCACCACATAATAATTTCTCTCTAAAATTGCAAAGCCCCAGCTGGCTTCCATTCTGTGCCATATCAGGACAGCCTGGAGACATTAATACCAATACACAAACTGGACAACAACATACTGTGTGTTTCTCACAGAAAAATATTTCTCTTCCATGCTGATACAATTATAACCTTCCTAAAATGCAATGGATCAAAATATATAAAGAACTGGAAAAAAATATTCTTCTCAATTGCATATGAAATGGAGAAAACTCATGTTTAAATTTCCTTTTCTCCCCAAAGATTGCTTCTCTTTCTGTTTTCCATCCACACACCCTGAGACTACAAAAGCTGGCCCAGATAGGGTTAACACTGCAGTAAGTTGCTGCAGCCATAAGCTGTCTTGCAGAACTATTTCTTATTTGAAGATACACCTCATTAAAGAAAAACCTAACCCTTTAAGCAATTCTTACACAAATACTATTGCTGATGCTTAGCTATTCCTTGATTTTGTTCTTCCACACCTGCTCTTGTACATGAGCTCCTCTAATGGAGAACCACAAAGGCACAGGTATTGATAAAGCAAAAGGTTTAGAACAGTAAGAAAAAGGGGGCTGGCATGAGCAGGGCTGCTCCAGGAGGGATCCAAGCTAGCAGCTGAGGCAACCCTGGAAGAGTCCATGCCCTCACTGTCACCCAGGACCCCAGCCAGTAGGCAGACACAGGGGAGTGTTACAGGCTCCAGAGACAGCCCCAGCAAGGCAGGGTGAGCCCAGGAGCCCAGTTAGGTAAGAAAGGAGACAGAGCTACCTCGTGGGTTTGGGTGGCCCATCCAGCAGAAGTGCCAGAGAGAGTCCTGGGCCTCTACCACATCTACTGGGTGAGGCTGTTCAGACTCCTACTATTTAAAGATAAATAAAGAGAAGTAAACTAATGTGCTTAGAAATAACGTGTTAGAGTCTTGCTTTCATGATCTTCGTGGTTCTGAGAATAGCTTAATTTTATTTTAGGAATTGAGAAGTCTAACTAACATAGATCTAGAGGGCTGGACTGCAAGGGCAAATCCCACCATGTCCTGCGAGACTTGCCATGGAACCCAGAGTACTGGGAAATCATGCTTCCACACACATGCATGGAAATGTGTGTGTGTAAGGCCATAGAACCCTGGGCTGTGTGGTTTTTATCTTATTTGCACGCTCTCAGTTTTACACTGTCCTCCACTAAGACGAGGTGGGGAGTGGAGCATTCAGGAAAGAGCTGGGAAAAATGTCCTTTGTCATGGGAGCTCCTGAATGCTTCCTTACTCCTTTGCTCTGAGACATCACTGGGTGTCATCAGGCTAGGGAATCATACCAGTGAGCTGCCAGCAGCTTTTGCAGTCATTGAAAACAGGAGAAAAGAGCAAAACCACAGAGCTCTTGAAAAATGGATGCTTTCTGAGGCACCAGAGGAGGTGGCAGGTCTTGCATAATTAAAGTTAATGTAGTTGTAGGCTTCCTCTGGCTCATCTTCTCACCATATCACAGGCTGTTATTGCCTGAAGGGACAGGGGCACATCTGTGAGGGTATGGCCTGCACCAGGATAACTTCACCCCAGGCTCAGCCCCCCTCATGGTGGGGGGGCTGCTCACTGACAAATAATTTTGGGTGGCTTATGGATTCCATGAAGGTTAGAAAAGAAGTCATAGAACTACTTTCTACCAAAGACAGCTACAACATTTCAAACTGATAGCACCAATGTGGAACATACTGTGAAAACAAATGATTAAGTATCCATATAAATTATGCACAGTATCTGATTCACCATTAATAAACACAGTATTATCGACATTAAAAAATGTTCCTATATCAGACTTATGGTTTGCTATAAATCCTTAAAGGGAAGATAATTGATATTACAGTTCCTGTGCCACCTCATCTCTCCAGTCAACAGGCACTGGATTCAGTTATGTTTTACTGATCAAACTGACAGTTTGTATTTCTAAGGCTGTTGGCAGCGAGCATAAGTCAGAGCAGCCCTGAGGTTGATTTAATTTATACTGATGGACCTGGTGGAACAGACTGACCTCAGAATGAACTTCATCCTACCTTTTTAGCTTTTTCCCTTACCTAAGCTATATGCTGCACAGTGTAGCCTCCTGAGTATATAAATATGGATACATGCATGCATTTTAGTTTTCATTTGAAAAATTGAAAGACACTGAATAATTTCTCCTATTCTTAAGTAGGTTTAAGACTGCCTCCAGGAAATTCTTTCCTGATTTTCTTATGAGCTGAAATATAAGTTGGGCAGTTCAGTCAAAACAGTGTAAATAATCATGCAGAGCAGTCAATATAGTTCATATTTTCTAGAGATTTAACACATTTAGATGGCACCTGAACTAGTAATGTAAATAAAAACTATCCTTTTAGGGAAAAAAAATTAAAAGGCCAACACTTACTGCAACTCTTCAACTCAGTATTATAGTATTGCTACTGCAAGTAACTGGCTACCGGGTTTGTACTGAGTTAGAAAGACCACAGCACAGGGGTTTGCCACCTTTGTTTTGCCAGAACTTGTCTTGTTTTGATTTTGACTTGGGTTAGCTTTACTTTTTTTTTCCTAGCCAGATGACTCAGGCTATTTGCCATATTTTCACTTTTCATTGCATAATGTCATCATAGTTTTATACAGATAGAAGTAGCAAGTGACCATTCAGTGCAAAATGAGATATTTACAATTAACAAAGCAGTGCAGAAGAGCACTGGCCCAGTATAATAGTAGAGGCCTTGAGAGGTGAGGATACAGATGATCTTCACTGGAGCGTGATACTGGAGCATCTGGGATGATAAGAGGTGGGGCACAGGCTGGCATGGAGGACCCCATGGCTATAAATAACTCACCAGAGCTCAGTTAAAATTTAGAACTACAGCTGGACAAAGCCCATTTCTAAGTATCAAGAAAAAATAACAGGCAGCTAACATATGAGATACTGTATACGTTCAGGTGTACCACAAAAATTTGAATGTCTCTCAGAGATGCAGACCAATGGAAAACAAGCAAAGTATGAAAGCACATTAGCAAACATAAGTGACCCCAACTGCACCCTCAAGCGGAAAAGAAGCCATCAACAGCACATTCCTCCAGGTAAAGGACTATGGATCATGACTTGCCATAACCACCCCACCACCACCCATCTGCAACTACTGACATGACTCAGAGCAGCAGTGGGAAGGTGACCATAACCCCAGGAAAAGGACTAGAAACTCAGTGGTCATGTAACAATTTTAACTGCATTATTATTATTATCTTAATATTGGTATTTTTGTCTGTAAGTATCTTGTGTAATAACACATCTTGACTAATAGTGTCTTAAATTGTTAAGATTTCAATTCTACTAACAAATTCTTGCTTTATGTAGAAAGTGTTTGTTCCATAAACAAGATTTTGCATGGCCTTATGCTCAGTCAACAATTCTCTACATTACAAATAACTGGAACACACCATCTAGATCAATAGATAAGTATTACAGCCTATTACTGTGATATTGAAGCTTTCCAACTTGCTGTATGCTGAATTTATTGCTACCAATAAACCTCTAAAATAATAAACCATAAATATTTGATGCTCTGACACACCTGGCTCAGACCTCTAAGATCTTTTGGTGGATATTCTCTATTTTCTAAGACTAAACATACAGATATGAACACACATATTCTGATCAGCTCACCCTAATTTGACTTCATGGTTATATAGTTTGAAAGGTTGTTTATGACTACACTGTTCAGCCAATTTTCATAAGTGTCTTTGCATCTTAATGCTCTTGAACATTTTTGAAGCAGATGAAATTACTACATTTCTTAAAGAAAAATTTCAAATTCAAATAAGTTTTTTTTCTGCATTCTAGGACCCTATGACAAGGCCTCTTTATGGATAACTTTTTCCAAGTTCTTTTCTATTCCAGAACTTCTGCTATTCCTTTTTGGCTCTCTTTGGGGTTTAATGTGAAAGTTACTCATTTTGCTTTTCTGTGTTCACTTTTCCCACCATGTATGCTCTCAAACAATTCAAAGTCTAAATCCATATCTAATACACTTTTGAGGCTCATCTTTAGTCTCAGGTAATAAAAGACTTTCTACTGAATGATAAACTTAGGCTTTCACATGGCAGCAGTAAAAAGGCAAGAATACGACAAGGTACCTCTACAATTTTACCCCCAGTGTTCTCTATCCAATAACAGCATGAAATGCCTGAGGAAGGCAAAAAAAATTAGGAAGAGGTAGGACTAAGGCTTTACATCTTTTGCATTCATAAGAACACTGAAGGAAACTTCTAGCACAGAGTAACAATGCTCCTATTTTCCCTGTCTACAAGGCAGTAAGAAATTTTACTGTAGAAAAAGATGCACTGTGATAGTGACAGCTCTGTCCAATTAACATAACTTACCTAAAGCGGCTGTGTCTCTGTGTTGTGTAACTGGTATTCCTGCATTTTGAACCAACATTACAGAAAAGGGTCCGCATGAAAGGATAAAGGCCCCGACTCGGTAAATCACGAGCTTCTAAATAACCTAAAACCAAGCAGCAGCAGAATTAGGATCAGTGACAATGCCTTGCAAACTACCATCCCATTGTGCTCCCTTGTCCTAAAAAGCCTCTTTGTCACCTGCAAGCAATGAAGTTGTATCAATGTCAGGTGACTCATTTAAAAAAAACTCAGGCACGTCAGCAAATGAGTAACGCCTATGTCAGACTGTGACAACAAGGTACATATGATATTTGAGAGCAATCTTTGAAAAGCTGATTTTCCTGGTAATAACACTACTGCAGTCTCATGTGCTTGCTATCCTCTCTGCCCAAAATCATGTGACCTGGATTAGAATATAGATTTCTTCACAAAATAGCATTTACTCTTTTCTCACATCCTTTCATAAGATGAAGGAATTCATATTCAGCAATGTTTGAACATACATCAATCAAGACTGTCTAAACAACCACTTTCCCGTATCTCTGGAATTAACCATATCTTTCCATTAAGTAAATGTATATAGTGCAGACTAGATTCTCTTCAGCTATTTCACTCTACAGATCTAGAACTGTTTACCAAACTGATTTTTTATGTAACTAAAGCTAGTTAGTACCCATTTTACTGACATTGGTGACTAACAGAATAATAAACTGAATAGATTATAATATCATAAATAATTATTTTCTAAATGAAGTTATATTATGACAAGATAAAAGAAAAAAAAGCTCTATAAGGTGGAGGAAGTCATAACAAGCTCTGAAGTGTTAAAGGAAATGGAAGAATCTAACAAAATATTAATTCTTAATCCCAGGAAGTGGATAGGGCTAAGGTTCATCTTGTCTAATTGTAAAAATCTACCAGAAAATTATCTACCTCTTAACCAGTCATCTAAACTCTATTACTCAATAGAAAGGAATAAGTGCAACTAAAAACCAAGTAATCCACCTCACTCCAAAGCTGATGTCTAAAACTTGTCTGACAAATCAGGCCTTAAACTTTGTATCTCTTTTCTACCTAAATACAGTTTGTTCAGATCCATAGCTGGACCAGATTGAATCCCACTGTAGGACTCTTTCTATTGACTCCACTACATTTAAGTCCCCCCTTCTAGGATGTCTTTAGTGTTTGCTAAATACTTCTAAAAGTAGAGGCAACCAAAATAGAACACAGGTGAAACAAAACATACAGTTTTCCTTGTATTTTGGGGGCTCCTGGAAGCGGATGGCAGCTAAAATCAAGAAGAGCGCACATGGCCACAGAATTTCAGTGAGAGAGAGGACCTGAAAAAGGAAATCAAAACATCATCAGGCTATAGAAAACAAGGTTTGAGAACAAATCATTAAAATTCTTATGTCTTCTAATTTAAAATAAAAATATTAAATGTTCTCTCCACAACTACATAAGGAAAAATAAGATTAATAAAGCAAATTAACAACTGACACTTCTATTTGAAATATTTATAGCTTTGTGAAATACACTTCTTTCAGAACAGGAAAGTAGTTTTCATTTTGATTTATAGTGTTTGTATATACTTTCCTCAGGTCAAGACTGCAGCTCTGGCAAGGTGATGACATTGACCTTCAGCTTCCCCATACCTGAGCCTCCTAAGAAGCCACCAGCATTCCGCACCTTTCTGCAATTCCTCATGCTCCCCTGATCCCTTCCTGGTGGAAGGGCTCATCTCCTTCTCCTTCCCAGGCTTCCTGGCTGCTGCCATTACACCCTTTCTGTCACCTGCACTCAATGCTCTCCAAAAGCCATCTTCGTCACCTCCAGGAGAGGAGATCGAGTGAGACCAAGCTAACAGGCCTGAGACTGCCCACATCTACGCATCTCATACTCCAGTTCCCATTTCCAGGGCCACAATAACAAGGCAAACAAGACAGTGTGCCACAGGACTCACAGATTTTGAGTGTGTCTCCTCTGAGAAGATTGCACATACACAGTGCCTCTTCACACCTCTGTAGAGAGGACACAAACCCTCAAACAGATTGCACAGAATTAAAAAAAAAAAAACTCAAGGAAAAGCAATTGTCTTAATTGTAAGCAGCAGAAAGGAAGAAACTGCCACTTAGCCAATTTTCAAAAGACTCCTAGATTCACTGATAATAGTGCTAGGAAACTGTGAATAGGGAACTCGGTATCAGAAACACAGTAGAAATGACAGCCACACTGAAGATCTCCCATTAGAGGCTGTTAAATTCTCTGAAGCGTACTGGGAATTTTGCTTCTAAACTGTCAGAGTGGAACCAAATTCTGTCACAGAAGAAATTCCTAAACTTGAGCATGTCAGAAAAATGCCTAATAACAGTAACATAATGCTCAAAAACAAAATCCAGTGGCAGAGTCTTCCCTGTGGAGACAGACATCTGTGCAGAATGTAAGATGAGGAGGCAAAGGTTTCCTGAAATTTATGGAAATTGCCGTATATCTAAACTGATCATACTCAAAACAATACAGGAACCAACCTAATAAAAGTGAGGATGGTGCTTTCTGTCTTTTAGGGATCAGCAAGGGCCAGCTGCTCCCCAGGGTGCGGGGATCTGTCCACAACAATGCCACCCAGCAGGGTAGGGGACACATCCCAGGGAGGCCAGAAGGGCAGGCCCCGCTATCACAGCCAGCCTCCAGGAGTCCAGATCCTCAGTCAATGTCACAGGAGGTCAAGCCAAACAGTGGCCAAGCACAATGGCTGATCTGGAGAGTGCTATCCCTCTGGCTTCTCCCAAGTGGGAGTGGAGGGCACAGAAGCCCCATTTTGGCTGGGCCTTGGGCTCCAGTGAGGCTGCTCACAGACATTAAACTTGGCAGAGCCCCAGGGACCTGGCAGCATCCTCCCATCCTTGGCATACTCATCCCCATTCCTCCTGTCTAGGGTCAAATGGAGGGCCTTGCTGTGGAGCAGAGCCATTACTGCAGAATATCCATGGGCTATCCCTGGGGAATGGAGCCAGCTGCAGCAGCTGAGGGAACCCGGGGCACTGCAAAAGAGACTTGCAGGGCATGTCACCAGGCTGCCCAGGAGGGGCTGGGAAGGGTCCAGCTGTCCCTGGGGGCACACACCACCATCACAGCCAGGGGCTGGGAAAGGTCCCACAAGAAGCTCAGATGGGCAGTGGGAGAGCAGAGCTCAGGGGGTTTATAGAGGAAGGCCGTGGACAGCCACAGGCTGGGCTCCCTGGTGCCACCTCAGGGCTCAGGGCAGGCCCAGCTGGCAGCCAGGGCACAGCACCAGCCAGCTGCTCCCTGAAGGGCAGGGAGCCAGGCAGGATGCCAGGGCAGCAGGATAGGCCTGTCCCGCAGGGCCCAGGCAAGGCGACAGGCCCTGCTGGGAGCCTGGGCCTCCAGGTGAGCCAGGGCTAGGGCTGAGCCAGGAATCCAGCCTGCAGGGAGGGTCAAACACAGCCCTGCCATCTCTGGCACAGCCCATTGCAGCAGGATACAGCTTGGACAGACTGCTGCTCCTGCTGACAGGAATTTGGGATAAGGACAGAGAAGGCAGCTGCAGAGGCAAAAACAACAGGTTGGAGGATTCAATGAACTACCAGCATGCTGCAGACATTAAGCATGCAAAATTGATCTTAATGAGAAAGTTATTTGTAGTAAATGTGGGAAAGTAATGCTGCTGGATATGGCTTATTTGTGTTCAAATAGGAAAAGTGCCCACAGAAGGTCAAAGAGAGGGCATTTGTGAGATTGCAGGATTGCAGTCCTCATGCAGCTGCTTTGCCCTGACACTGAGCGGAACTGGGGCCTGGGAGCTCATGACATCCTGGGGATATGCACTTGGGCAGAATGGGGAGTTTTGGTAACAGATTTAGGACCCAGCTGACTTTAATTCCAATTGTCCTCTAATTTAGGGCATCAGAATTGGGGAATCACATTTCATCCTCTATCTAGCAACAAATTTGGGTGGTAATAAACATTATTGAAACAATAGTTAAGAAATGCACTGATGGAAAACGAAAGTAGTACATTTGCCTGGTAGTGGGTATCTCCTGAGCTTCCAGAACCTGTAGTTCCAAAGCAGAAGCTTCGGAAAACAGAAATGAGACTATGTCTTTGGCACAAGTGCAATTTCAAACTCCAACAAATCTCCAAACATACAAAATAACCTGTCCCGCCTTTGAACCGTGTTGATAGGAGGTGCTGATGCCAATCTGGATTTCAGTCAAAAGACTTGTTCCTTACAGAACTCTTACATCTGTCACAGCCCCTTTGCCCTTCACTGTGTAATATCAACTAATGCCACATGGCACTCATGACACTTTGTTAGTTCAACAGCCCTCACTTGTCTATCAGCCCTAATTGTTGATAAATAACCATGAGGAGAAAATTGTCTTATACAAACAGATCTGCATGATACAAAACAGAGCTGAAGCACATCAGATCTTTCAGGCGGTACTTCTCTCTTCAGATTCACAGGGGTCTGACCACCTCTGCATAGGTATATGATCCACACAGGTTTCTCCTCCCATGACTGCAGATGGAGCACCTTTACACCTCAGTGTTTGCACAACAGCACACAAGGAGGTTTTGCAAGTTCCTCAGGGCAGCTTCTGCCTCTCAACAGGCAGAAATAAGTTTCCTTTGGATCACCCTTGTAATTCCTGGCTTGAAGAAATCTGCATCTCAGTGAGTTCTCTATTCAGGAAATCCACCAATTAGGCAAACTTAAAACTTACATAAATTAATATTTTGTCCTTCAGAAATACATGAGGGAAAACTACACAGAACATGAAGAGAAATAGATCCATATGCAGGAAAACAGGAGATACTGAGGAGCCACTTGATGCACACCAATTGAACATACAGAAGTGTTCAGGAACGGACTAAAATACGATCAACAGTACCCTTCCCCCAAAAATATATTTTGTATTAAAAGCCATCACTTTCAATAATTTGGAGAAGAAAGTCCTCTCTAAATCACAATTTTATTAAGGTTAAATATTTCTGAAACTGAAAGCTGTGTGTTTATTTTACTGAAATAATCCTATCCAAAGCAGCCAACATGCTTCATTGCAAATCCTCAGATCATTACAGACAAGTGAAATCAGTGACCTTTTTTTTTTTCCCAAAAATGTTTTCTCATTTGAGAAAATTCACTTCCTTCTATCCCAGAAAATCATTTCAATCACAGTATCTAATTTTCAACATTTTAATTTTGACTTCTGTTGAAGTAGCTGCCAGATTCTCCTGCATGTCGGAATTTGAAAGGTTAAATTAGGCTTTGGAAAGCAGATAAGAAAGGAAATTTAGAAGTTTATACCATTTTAATACACAATATATTCCCTGTATCTAGACTTTGATCACAGTCATGCAATCTTTCTTATATTACCTATAAGCACCTGTAATGTGAAGAAAATTGATTTTCCCCCTTGCCTCCGCTACCAGCACTGCTAGTATCTAATGTTAATTAAAAGATAAGATGTGGCTCTTCAAAACTTCTATGAGATTTCTGTCTCATTTGCAAATTAGGGAGCATTTCTGTATTCAGTCATTTCAGAATTAAAAATTGTTGTTCTTTATTTGTGTTTTCAACAATTAGGTGACCAAAGGCAAAACAAGAACCATTTGCAGCCAGCCTGTCCTTAACAATCTGCAGTGAAAAGGGAAAATCAATAGGTACTCCTTCCAGCAGATAGTAAAAGATTTAAAATATTCCTTTTTTAATCATTTCTGAACACTCACCGGTTGCCTCACACGGCAGAGCCAATTTTTCCAAAACAGAGCCTTGAACTGGTGCACAGCGTGCCCCATATCTTCTTTTCTTTTCTTCATCCACTTGCAGAGTGGCTTCTCAGGGACTTTCTAACTCAGAATCATTTCACCAAGCAGTCCAGATATGTTTTTCAGAAGCTGATTAATTCCAGCACTAGAGAATAGTGCAATAGATTTGCCTGCTTCCTGAGAAAAGATGAGATTATGTTTCTGCCTCTTGTTTTCCTTTCATTGAGGAATCTCATCTTTCTGTTTTTCTTCTCAGTGCAATGAACAGTAAGGGGATGGGTTTATATAAATGCCTTCAGGCTGCTTTACTCTGCACTTGTTTCTACTTTTCTGGAATAAAAATGGATGCAAACAATGGAGGAGGGGGAGGGAAAGAATATGTAACACACATTTGTCTTTTTCCAAAGTTTTGGGACTTTCAGTCACTTCAGCGTTTATGTCAGTTTGTTTGCAGATGCTTATATTTTTGAAAAAAAAAGAAAAAGAATAGTAGGAAGACTAATAGGAAAATAACACTGCTTCACCACATAGCCCTAAAAATATCAGTATGCTACTAGAACACCCTTATAAGTACACATCTGTTACTGTTGTGGTCCAATTGCATTATCATATGACTGTTGAATTTTCTCTTATGGAGGGTGTGTGTTTGACATTTTATTCTCCTTTTCCAGTATACTTTACCTACACATAGATGGAATATTCCAAAAAGTAAAAAAACTGTGTCAATTAATTGCCACATGCCACCTGGGATGAAAATCAGTCTTACAGCAGCAATTCCTTCAGCAACGAGGGGGAAGGGCAATTCCTTCTACAGAAGGGGAGCCTGTGCAGACCTGTGGTAGCAGAGCCACTGGGAGACCCAGCAGGAGTCTGTTGGTGCAAAGGATGACCACCCTGCCCACCAGGAATGCCACTGTGAGCAGAGACATAAACTTTACACAAGTAAACTCTTCTGTTTGTTCCACACAAATGAAATGCCTAAGAATCTGATCCCCAAAAGTTCTCTCTGTGGTCAATAGAGACACATAATCAGCCATTATATAAGGTAACTCAAACCACCTAGAATCTGAGTCATGATTCACACTCACACATAGGGCAGCATGATGCCTGAACAAATATTCTTTTCTCCTTATTATTGCTGAGTAAATTGCATCACTGCACTTTCTGCAAATGTATTCCTATTGAATTAATTTTCACAGCTATTTTATAATTAATATTCACAGCTAAAAGAGAGCATTAAAAGTAAAATACCCCAAAATATAAAAACTTTTTTGATACAGAAGACATCAAAGAGGAAGCCAACTTCCCTTAGATTTAAGCCACAGCAGCAATTAGAAAGCTAATAAGTCTGATACTTCTGCAATTAACAACTGCACATCTCCAGGTTCAATTAGTTGTGCCAATTTCCATGGGATGAGGATCAGCCAGCGTTGAGTGCCTGAGCTTCCCTTTCCCAAGCTTTGGATTTAGGTCACTCAGCAGCAGTTCTGGCCCTTCAGAGCATGTTGTAAACTTAGTTACTCCACCTTCTGGGAAACTGACTGATTAGTCTGTTAAAATCTCTGTATTTGAAATGGTGCAAATTTTAGTTTTAATTTTTACCTTTTCCATGTGCTCAAGGAATGCAATTAAAAAACAGACTGAGTAGGTGTCATGAATTCATAAATTTTACATAGTGGTCAAAATCACCTCCCAGAAAGCAGAAATCACAGATGCAATCAAGGCAGAATACAACTAGCTAAACACCTTTATTTCTCAAATATGGTGGGATTTTCCTTTCCTCCGAGACTGAAAAATTACTGAAATAATCATTTAGTTCAAATAGAAATGTGAAAGTCCTCAGGACATACTAAAAAACTAAGTAGTTTAGTGTTTACCTGAATGACGTTAAGCCCATACATACCTCAGAGGCAGGATTAATTAATACCTCACCGAGGAGCTCCACTTCACACTTGGATGGCACTTCTGCTTTTAGTCAAGCAGTGCTAAAATCCCTGCTGTTTCAAAGTATGGACAGTAATTTTACTCACTAGGAACAAAGGTGACGTTGTGAGATAAGAGTGATGCAAATTCTATGCACAGCAGAAGTATGTATTTTTAAACAACTATTTTTCAGAAATTGAAATTGAAATATTGTTAATTGTTAATATGTGTCACTTCACACAGCCCTTCTGGAAAATCAGGGAGCAGAATCTACAGAATGTAATTTGTAGGAAATTATAAATTACTTAGCATAATGAATTACAAGCAGTTACTTATCAAAGCAACAGATATGGAAGACAGTTCCTGTCAGTAGGTGTGTGAGCTAAAACAGCTCACATGAACAATTTGCCAAATTATTTGGAACAAGCCTTTCTGCAATATCTCTGCTCATCCGGCTGTGATGTGTGTAATTTATTATGCTCTATATAATTACATTCTCAAAACTGTGACATTCTATTTTTAATGCTAAACAGCTTTTCATGGTAACAGGAAACAACTATTTTGTATGCAATTATTGTCCAGTACTAATGAACTACTGACTCCACATTTTACTATTTAAGACACTCAGTAGAGAAACACCTTTCACCACCAACTTATGCTGACTTCATTTTTCCTCTTATTTATTGTCCTTTCCTATAGAAATTCATTCTTGCCTAGTTTGGTGCCCTCTAGTAGCAGACCTGTTTCTTCTAGAATGAAATTTAGGAAAGTAAAAGATATCGCATGAGCATTCCACCAAGAACAATCACTGCAGTGACATTCTGGGAAATTACTTCTAAAAGTAATTTTAGAAGATACAGGTTGTATGAGCTTGATTGTTTTATTTGGAATATCATAGAAATATGAGAATTATTAAATCAAACCATCACCCCCCTTGCCCAAACCAAACCCTTGACATAAAATATATGATAATATGAAAATGAAGCACAGAGGCAGGAAAATTAAAGGAGTACTGAATATTTTTGGAAAGACGTATCAGATATATTGCTGCCATCCTGGAAGCTCTTTTGAATTCATAGGTTTCATCAGGACAGCATCAAGCAGTATCCTGTGCAAATACCAGACTTTAAAATCCACATTAACTATATAATTATTCCACTATAAACAACAGGTAGTAGCTATATTAAGTGAATGCTTTCAGGGCTCCTTGACAGTGGCTGTAGTCAACAGAAACATCTTGAGTATTGCATGGTAAATTAGAAAGCTGTGGATTTCATCATGTGCTCCACTCAATCCTTCTGGAATGGAAAATAAACCAGGCTCAGAATTGGGTCTTTGAGTAAAGACAAGACAGCGTGACCTGCCCTTTTCTGCTTCTGCTTAGCTATAGCAGGCTTTCTCTCAGTTTTAACTTGAAACTTTATAATAAACAAGTCATCCAAAAGCACTGGGGCTGAAAAGGCAGAAAACCTCCTGCCAGCATCCAGCTCTGGTTTTAAAACTTGACTGCTTTATAACATCATACCATCAGCACGCCATGTCTAGCCTACAGTTTTAATACAATGTAATTAGAGTAGGCTGCCAAGCACTTTCAAAGAAACATAATTTTATATGTTAAATAAGTTAGAGCCCAGGGGCCAAAAATACTGTTTGGTATAGACAGGAATGCAGTCAAATCATGTGGGAATATGGCTGGGAATCTGGCAAACTAACCTATTTTCCTATCACCACCCACCACTTCTTTCACAAGGTTTATTGAGTGATCACAAGGCTTTCCTTCTAACATTAATAGGAGTACTACTTGTAAATATTTACATGGCCCAGACCTGGGTTGCAGACAAAGTGCCTGCAGGATGACACCAATTAGAAGCATCTTTCCTGGGAGACGCTCCCTGTTTGCAAAGTTAGGGCATGATGAAAAATGTTAGTTGTGGGCAAGGTCAAATAATAGGGCTGATTAAAATGGAGCTATGTGTTAAACCAGCAAGACTCAATCTCCCAAGGAGGCTGGTGGTTTGTTTGAGTTTCTGGGGAGCTCTAGGAAGTTTACCTTTGTAAAATGACAGACTTGATAGTAAACTGAAAATTTTCTCACAGTTACAAGCTCAGCGCCAACAAGAAGTGTCTGGAATCACACTCCTGTGTCATGTAAAACAGGCTCTTGTCTGTCTTTTGCTGCTGCTTCATTTTGTTTGTAGCCCAAGCAAAAGCACTGTACCTGTCAGCATTACTCCTTCTTCTATTATTGTACCACAGTCTCAGATTTAATGTTTCTCTGTTCAGCGACCTCCTTTCTCTTCAGGCAGAAGACTTTTTGGATTTGTAATTGAATCCATCCTCTGCAGCATAATATTATAAATAATAATAATATTAAATGTTAATTATTTTAGAAAGCTGAAACATTACTTTTAGTCACTCAAACACTGAGAAACATTCAGGGAAAGCAAATCTCTACATCTTATAGCAAATCTTAATAGTGAAATCAAATCACACTACTGTGCCTTTTTGTATTCAGTTTTGGCATGCAGATCCAATCCCCAAAGCCCAGTTTCCTGCTTTGGTTTCTTTCACCTGTCTTGTCAATGGAAATGAAAAACATCCCTGATTCAACCATATAAACATTTTATTTAGGAATTTATATTGAGATTCAGACTTAAAAAAATCCAGTTCTGTTACACAATGCACTGAAAATCCTTTATGGAGAAGAACGTTAAAATATGTTCCTTACTACATATATTTATTTTCAAGAAATACTGAAATTATGAAATTATTTTACTTGGTTTTTAAAGGACAGATAAAAACATTTGTTGTCAAACCACTTCTGATCATAGGTCATTCGAAAATACTCCTTTTCAGGATTTCCTACACCTTCCATTAAAGAAAGTTCTACTCTGAAATATATCAAGATGCCAAAAATAAAAATCCACTCATTCAAGTCTCTGAGTTACTGCAATTTTGCAGTCTCTTGTAAATGTAAAACCACCACATTATAGCCTGTCTTCATTAAAGTCTCAACCAATTCTTTGCCAAAATGGTAGGAAGAGGCCAGAACACCACGAATCACAGAACAAACCATTGGTAGAAACCACTTTTCTCTCCCTTCCTGCTTCCACTCTATTCATATCCTCGAACTTCCTTTTTTGCTTTTATCCCTTCTGAACTGTGGATTAAAATGCTTGTATGGTGTTTTGCTAGGTACAGAATGGCACAAAGAACCATAGCAGGCCCTTGATTTGAAACAGGTTTCTGGAGTTTGCAGGATTTGTAAACCTACCAGGAGACGCTGTACTATGTAATATTGAATATATATATGTAATACCATATATGTTTCTAAAAATATCACTACTCCAAATCTTGATTGATGTTCTACAGAAAGAATGTGGATGGATAATATTAAACCACTGACTTTCATATAAGACATGTAAATATTGTATAACTCTCTGTAAAACCTACAGGAAGGTAACTTCAGCGCCGGATGCACACAACTGACTCATTTCTTTATCTCCCTGTCCGGTTGCAGTCATAAGGAAAAATACAATTGTTCTTATCAGGGTTACATTCTGGCAAGTTTCCTCTAAAGTTAGGAAAGGTATTTTATTGCATGTCAGATGTGACTGTAGGACTGCCTCTTGTATTAGGAATACAGCATCAAAGGATGGGAATCAGCAGAAACAGGAGGATACTTGGTTTCCTTTAAATTCTAATTTTAAACTTTCATACACCCCTTTACTCCATCTGGTGGGAAGCACAGAAGCAAAATATTTTAGCTGAAAGAAATGTACAGCATCCTAAGGAACAGTGGGAAGGAGGAACGATATATTGGCAAAAGGTGAATGGCTCACCTTTCAGGGGCTTCTGCCAGGGTCTTGGCTATTGATTTAATACAAAAGTTGCATCACCACATGAATGCATGATCCTTAGCTCCAGCTCAGCCAGGCCACACGACATTTAGATTTTAGCATCTAGCACTTAAGAGTTTTCAAATTAGTTCACAAAATAGATGTGCCTACATTATCTGACTGAATACAAAAGCTTTCTAGTTTCAATTGACAGCACACACTGTTAAAATAATTCAAGAAATTCTTTGTAACAAGTTTCCAGATTCTTGCTGTCTGCTCTTTAAAAAGACAAATCACAGCATTTTAGATTCATACCCCCAGGAAAACTGTAGCAATATATTTCCCCATAGCTTCACAGAGTCACATTAGGTGTTTATTTTCTAGGTAAAGCATTTTTTCTTCTCTTTAGGAACTTCTTATTAAGTATTTCTTATATAACAGCAAACTGTCTCCTCCAGACCCACACTGGTCAATTTGGTATAAGCTTTCCTTCACTCTAGAGTGAAGCACGCACTGAAGTGATCTGCTTTTCAGATTCTTGCTACTGTTTCAAGAACAGGACCTT
This sequence comes from Grantiella picta, assembly GCA_013397955.1. NCBI lineage: Eukaryota > Metazoa > Chordata > Aves > Passeriformes > Meliphagidae > Grantiella > Grantiella picta. Next base: position 626,710 of record VZRM01002768.1, read on the forward strand.
GAAGAGAAATGATGTGCTTTGTTGCATGTTTCCCAAAGGACCTCACAGACTTCATGCAATGCCTAGGCAAGCAGTAGGCATAGTTAATTTTTTAAAATTATTATTTAAAAAAGAGAGAAACAGCCCAAAAAAAAAAAAAAAAGTGGAGCTATTCCTACCTGCCTCCTTCCCTTAACTTTAGAGAAAAAAAGATTTTCTCGGAAAACTTACATGCACTGTATATCCTGAGCAGAAATGAGAAAATTTGGTTTTAAAAGTGAAAGAAGACTAAATTTCTAAAAGTTACTAATAGGTTCCCCAGATGAAAAATTCATCAAATTTAACGAGACTGATCTTCATTGGCAGTTTTCTGTTCATGAGTCACCCTTCCTTTTTTAATGTTTCCATCACATTGCTTCCAGTCTCTGTCACTAGGTGAATGTGCCTACTACTAATATCTCACATAGTTCTAACACTTGTGCTTGTTAACAGCATTGCAGACTACAAATCCTCACAAAGAAAATCTCATTTTGCTGGGTCAGCGACAGCTGTTCCAAGAGCTTATTCAGACCTCTTGACCTGTGACCCCTGCTGGGACTGGACCCTCCCCCACGGCAGTAGAAAGAAGGAAAAGGGAAATAAAATGAAAAGGGAAATAAAATAAAAAAGGAATAAACACATTTTCTTTAACTGACCACATATTTACATTTGAACCACAGCAGAAAAGCAACAATGAGCATGATTTAAAAAAAACCCCCAAACACTTAGGCTTATGTTTGTGGAAAAAACTGCAATTACAAAAGGGGTTTGATGGCATGTACCATTAAAAGGTATTCTCCAGTTCTTCAGAAGAACTGGAAACCATTGCAACAGTGAGTGTTACATCCTGAGGATTGAGATGAATACCAATGAAAAAAAAAAGAAACAAAGTAAAAAGAAAGCAAAAAAAAAAAGGGCTACCATAATAGAGACTGTGAACATGCTGTGCATCTCCTGAATGCCTTTGGTTCCTCTTCATAAGTGGGAGCCTTGCTTCAGCAAAAGATTGCTAGGAGTTCAATGCAAAATTATTTAATGCATAAATATTCCCTGAGTATTGATTTGATTCTTTAGTTAAAATATTGTTGGATCAATAGCTAGGAAGTACAGATATTCAATAGCTCAGTGTCAAGTCCTTAATGCTTAGAAAATTCAGTCCCATACTTTGCAATTTCACGAAATTTTAATATGTGAAAATAATATTGTTTATTTGTCAAATTCTGAAAAAAAATAAACTGCATTCACTTTAAGTTTTCTTTAGAAGTGAAGCAACAAAGACAATTATAACATATAATTTTTTATAACAACAAGAAAATTATTAGTGATTTGCTGGTATGCACATACTTGGCAATAAAGTTTGATCTTCTTTCTAGTTTTTGTTTTACAGCAGGAATAAATAAAGCTCTTTCATGTATTACCACAGGTTTGTTCTTCCCAACAGATCCACTTTCCAGTTCACAGAAAAGTGAGTTTTATATCCAGTAATGCATAACTAAGCAGAACTTAACTGAAATCCATTCAGCACATTCAGTTCCCAGAGAACAGTGACATAAATGATTAACTTCCACAGACACACGGAATGCTGTAAGTTATTCTGAGCCAAAAGACCTGTAGCGCACAGAAGTCGTAACAATGACAGAATCTACTAAGGCCTTCTCCTTCTCTAAAACAAAGATGGATATTTCATACTTTCCCAAGACTTTTCTTAATGAAATATCCCACTAACTTCTGCGGCCTCTGCTGGTACTCCACAAGGACATCATGTGGGCTGCTGATTTGATCCCCTTCAAGCCGATTCAGAAGAGTGACACACACTACAGCAGCTACAAGTTGAAAGACAGCATTAGTTAGGAATGACACTCTTGCATTTTACAGTCCAAAAGCATAAACATTTGAATGAACAGCTAAAAGATCCGAAATATGAGCGAAAACAACCCACAAAAAAGGGTGTACAGTATCATATAAGACACTAGGGGACTAGCATGCTGTGGATAAGTTACAAATAGTTTAAGAGAACTGGTTGCTACACTAATAAAGCCAGAGCTCTCAGGCAGCTGCAGATACTTATCGTTGTATCATGATTGTTATGTTTTCCTTGATAGGAAGTATATTTCACAAGTACCCAGGACCTGACTGATAGGAAGTGACTTGACATACTCTTCTAGCAGAGTTAGTTACAGTCCTCCACTGAGTGCCTGTGATGTAGGTGCCATGCCTCAGGAAGCAGCAGCTAAGCTGCCTCCACATTCATGGACAGGGGATGCTTGCAAGTGCATGAGGACCCCATGGATCATCTCAGGTTCATCTGCTGCCTAAGAGCCCCAGTCAGAGCCCAAAGGCAAAATCCCTCCTTTCACTCAAGCTGAGCTCTATCACTCAACCCTATAACTCTGCTCTGTCTGGGGTTTCTGTGAGTGGCAATTTGCAGAGCACAAGGAGTAAATACACATTACAGAGCTACAAAGCAGAGACAGCAAAAGGCCTACTGAACTGCTCAGGGATAGTCCTGGTTGGGTTTTTAATCCCTTTCAAGCCAGTAAGAACTGAGGATGCTTGATATAACTATTGGCCTTTTTGCTTCTATTTCTTCATTTTGTCTTCCTTGAGCTTAAGGGAGTTTCAAAAACATCAGTGTTTTAAATTGGCATATTTCTTGCTAAGGAAAGTGAAAGAAGACAGTCAATATGGTAAGAAGAAAGACACTGTATTACATTATTTGTAATTGGTCTTTTTTACTTAGCCTGTGTAAAAAATTTTCAAACTCATTTTATGATTTGGAATGGTTTCTTCATGATGCTACTAAAAATCCTCAGCTGTTTAAGAATCAAAGTTGTAAGTCTATAGAAAATAATTCTATTTTCCATTTGATATGAAAATATAGAAAGTGAGTATAGTTTTATATATATAGTTTTATATACATAGTTTAAGTAACCAAGTGATTCTCACATATATATATACACACATATATATGTGAGAATCATCTGATTGCTTAAACTAAGTACTTGTTTTCTGTAAACTTCAAAAGCTAGCTGGAGAAAACTAACGAATGCCATAGGGTAATTAGGTACTTTAATGATTTACATGGTTGCCATAGGCTGGAATGGCAAATAACAGAAGTAAACTGTAAAAACTGTGTGAGGAAGTTTGACAAGTTGTGACACAAATGAAACAATTGCAGCAACAAAATTATGAGCACAAATATATATATATATCTATGCAGAAGGTATGCTAACATTCATTTGCAGTTTTTAGCCACAAACCCCCTTCAACACAGAAAATTTTCTATGGCTTAGATAAAGTGACTAAGTTAGCTTACCTCTGACACCACTGAGATTACACATTGCAGCAAATACAGAAGACTCCATCTCAATGTTTCTGACACCAGAATCATAAGCATTCTTCAAATACTGCAGCTTTTCTTCTTCATTATATAAGCAGATTGCACCATCCAACCTGCCTTGTCCTAGAAAGTAATATTGTGGAAGATTTCAGAGTGATGAAGTCACAGAGCAAATTCAGTTTTGTAAACACCCAGTTATTACAGTTTCCTCCATACAGTGTCCAGTTTTTACTACTACTTTTCATTTCTGTGCACAAGATGAATAGGACAAAGGGATTCTTAGCTATTGTTAGAGCTTCTACATATTACTTGTATATTTTATAATGTGAATTGTGGTAATTTAATTGGTCTTCTTCAGCTTCAATTCCCAGATTCATAAATGGAAAAATGTACATAGTAGATTCCCACATGTACAGCAAGCATCAAAATTCCACAAGAAGTTTTAAGTTGTATGGAAGTGCTGCATTTTTACTATGTTTACTGTCTAAAAAAACTACCAGGCTTGAAAATGCTTTCCTGTTTCTACCTTAAAAGCATGAACATTTTATTACTTGCAGTTTCTAATATAAGAAGTCTCTTAAGCTAACTAACTATTACTGTAAATTTTTGAGAAAAATTTTATTCAAATTACTCAAGAGTAATACGTGCTAACAAGACAGCAGCAGGTTATGTACAGTAAAGTTAAATTACACTGTATTTTAATCAGTATCTTTTTCAGTTTTGGAGATGTACTCCTAAACTATTGCCCTTGATCCTATTCTCAGCTTTTGCTGTATGAGTTGAAAATATCCCTGACACTTTTTTTTGTATTGCTTGCATCTAAACCAGTTACAAATGATTCTCACTCCTCTAATTCCCTAGGATGCTTCAGTAAATCACATAGATTTTGTGACAAATATACCAGACAGATACATGAGAAGTGTATAGTAGACTATATGTACTTCAGAGGATCTATTCAAGTTGGGGAGAAATCTCCATGAAACTAAAAGTTCAATACAGCAAAGTGCTAAATAAGGCAAGCTAGAGTAGAGAATGTATTCTGTTAGTGAATTTGAAGTTTAATGTTAATATATAATCAACATTTATCTGTTACAGCTTACCAATAGTCTTGTGCTAGTCTGTCACCAGCCTTACCTTCATAGAAATCCAAAGTGCACATGGTGTTTCCAATGACTGTATTGAACTGACCAATTTCTTTACTGCACTGCATCAGTTCCTTAGCCAGCTGTTCATCCAGGTTAGTGCTGCGAATTACTGTCTTTCCCAGAACAACCTGTTCCAACTGAGGCTTGAAGGTGGCATCTACAGACTGCCTAGTTATAACCACTGAGCCTGGCTCCAGACCTGCAGCAAAAGAAAATAGATGCAGCTCCACAATGCAGTTAACTATTTGTTTCCAGACACATAAAACATACCTCTTGACCCAACCCTGCTTCTTTTAGAGGTGGCAATTTTGCCTCTGAATTCACCAAAACAATTCTTTTCCACACCTAGCTGCTTCAGTTTTTTATTTCAAATAATTTCTGAATTTTTTTTTCACTTTTTTCTTATATCCTATTTTCATAGAGAACAGGGATGCCCTTCCTCTCCCATTGTCAGATCTTTAAGTGCATTTTCCCTATGCAAAAGCAGATGTTGCCTTTACTTTCAAAATTATGGAAGTAAAAGGATGCATCTCCTGTGGCAAACTGTTCTGACCATTAATCTCTTAACATGCAGAGAGGTGCTTTACTTTCCTGCAAAGATACTTTGGTTTGCAGAATGAAAGACAGACATCAAGAAGGGAAATACCTATTCCACCAGAGGTGCCAATGCGAATGATGGTTATGTCAGAACACTTGGCATGATACAACAGTTTGATCAGCTCGTGCAACATGATTGAAATAGAAGGAATGCCCATACCATGCTGAAAAGAAAGCATAAATTCATATTCCACATTCACATAGACAACACAAAATATACATGGAAGAAAGAGCTGGACATTATCTCTTTCCTAATACTGTTTTCCCAAATGCCACCTAACTCACTCCTACAAAACTCCCAACCTCTGGGCCTACAGAAAGATACTGAAAGTGCCTACAAATAGACTTCCACTGGCTTTGGTAGAGTGTGGATGAAATACAGTATTTCTAAAAATCATCAATTATAGAACATTTACATTCTCAAAAGTATAAAGGGTGTCCTTTCCCAATAGTTGACAAACGCACTTCATCATGGAGCATTTCCTAAACACAAGAGAAATCTCACTCTGATTTTTCACCAACCTGAAGTGCTAGCGAATAGTTAAGCTGTTTTTTTTTCAAAACACAGACGTGGTTTAGTCTCAACAATCAGGAAATATAAGTCCACATTGGCTTGCACAATATTATGATAATTACAGCTCAAAAGAAAGGGTGCAAAATAATACTACAGTTTTGCAATCGCAATTCAAGCATGTAATTCTATCTGCAAATTAAAGCTACCAATTTCTTTAAAATGCATACATAAGTTGGCAGCACCAGTCCCATGGAATGCTTCTCTTAAGCACATCTGACAGTGCCATTGCAGATACACAGCTCTGGGTTTGTTACAGCCCTTTTATCCAATACCCTACATTCACCAAGTGACCTTTTTCCCCCATTATTCAGGGTACAGAACAGGGATGAGGCAACAGTAACTCTGCTCAAAAATCTGGAAGGCCATTCCTTGGTGGTACACTGAGGAAAAAGGCTGCAAGAAGGAACGAAGGTCTTGGAGATGTTCCCTCTTACAAAAAAAGGGCTAAAAAGGAATCCTTAATTATCTGAATGCACTATTTTGAGCAGCCTGATTCAGTCTATGAAGTATTTAAAAGAAATCTGCATTCAAATTTTCTGCTTTGAACAGCAACAAAACTGAACTGTGTCCAGTGTCAGATTACGGGAAGTACTTACACTGACGGACAAAACCGGCCCCACTTTGTACATTGCGTAGCGGTCAGTGCCCGCGCAGATGTTGGGGTAGTCACAACCAGGGCTCCCAAGCCCCAGCTCCTCTGCTATATAGGCAATAAAAGCTTTCATCCGGGAAGGACTTCCTCCAACACACACAAACTGGGAAAAAGTTTGAAAAGAGACAGTCAAAACCAATTATCCCCAGCTTTGTTGGGTACTGGAAGTGACAGGAACCCACAAAGTTTTTCCCCTTTGTATGCACTCCTCAGTTGCTTGAAGGCTGACACCTTCTGCAGAAAAGCTCAGGCTTGCTAAATGAAGCAAAGCATCTTACCTTCACATCCCCAAACAATGTCGGAAAATCATGGGTACCAGTCCCAAGAGCAAAATGGTACAGGATGTCTTCTTTCATTTTCTCCAGATGAGGGTTGCAGAGATGAATAAAATTCTCTCTGCAAGACAGCAGCATTGTGAAACATATAGAATACATACAAATACCTACATTGAACAGATAATTCTTCAAAGTCAAGAAGTCAAAAGCTGGGAAATGCCACACATACGTATGCCTGCACTAACTTATTTTGGTTCCTTGAGCATTGTGTCAAAGAAATGGTAGCTTTCATAACTGCTTTATGTCTTGTAAAATATCACATATGACATTTCACATTCCATTCATTTCACAGAATGAAATTGCTGTAGAAAAGCCCAGGTTTTAGGATGCATTTGCAACAGTGTAACATTCATCTTAAACAACATTAAATCTGTGAACCAGAGTGGGTCTTTATGGTGAGCAGAACAAGGCAAGCAGGACCGGGAATTTTCAACAGACCACCTTACTACAAAGGCAAAGCTGGAAAGCAAACTTGACCTCTGTTTTGACTGAAAGTCCACCAGCCACCCAATAAAGATGGAGTGATTTGGGCTTTTTAGACAAGCACAAACTAGATTTCTGGCAATTTGTCTTACTCTGTCATTCAGACAGGGAAAAATAAACAACCCTACGGCATGAAACTGATAATAAGGGTACAGAGTATTTGAAATAGGAAAGTGGAAATACAAAGCAAGGAGAAAACCACAGAAGTGAAAAAAAAATCAAGAAGACGGAAAAAGAGAGGAAGAGGTTAAAAGAATTCACTTCTTCCTAAGTGCTTCTTATAAGGAAGTGATACATCTTTAGAGAAAAATAAAAATTAATCTGTCTGAAGAGACAGGAAATGACAGGTTGAGGAGGGAAACCTGAACTACTTGGCCTGTGGGATCACCTTCATGGAAAATTCGATAGTGGACTAACTAAACAAGTTGAATGATTCATAAAATATCTGCCTTCTGTGCTTGATGTTTTAATTGAAACAGGTAGGAAAGACTAGTCAATAAGCACAAACTGAAGTAGAACACTTGCCAGTACTTCAAAGTAATTTTTGAGAGATGGAATCAAGCAGTAAATAGCTTCCAGACATAAGAAGATGACTTAACAGCTTAATGAAGGCTCACTACAGGAACAGCATGGCTCAGCAAATTCAAACTGCTTTGTCAGAGGAGACAAACAAAAAAGCTCACCTGGACTTTATGCAAAAAATCGTTATTACAACTCAGGAACAACTCTGAAGCCTAAACAGAGGTGTTTAACACTATTTTAGATGGTTTGGATTATCGTTATATTGGCTGCCTCCTAATGCCTCTCCAGAAAGACAGTGCTTTCCCATAGGTCCTATGCCTTATCTGCCAGTCCTGTGCAGGATGAAGGAAGCCTACAGTGGCCAAGATGCCCATGCTGAGGTCACTGAACTGTTCCTCAGAAAGCAAAAAGTTACAACCCAAATATTCTGCATATAGCAATTGTTTCTGTTCTTGACGGTCTCTCTCCAACATCACTGCCTATCCAGTAACTGCTGCTCAACCAAGGAAAGAGGTGTCATCCCAACCCACAACAACCACCTTCATCAACTGAAGGAGCTGCCCACCCAGGCAGCTGGTCCATTCACCCCTGAAGTAGGACTTCCCTTCCATCCGCCACAGGCCCCATTTGCCTCTCTTCACACAAATCCTGCCTGATGTGGAACCAAAGGCTTTAGCTGCCTTTGTTCTTCCTTCCAAAAGAGCTGTTTGACTCTGGGAGAACTAAAGAGCAGGTTTGTGGCCCGTCAAGAAGGTGTAGACAACCTAGGAGTTCACCAGCTTCTATTAGCAGAATTTCCAGGCTGCCAGTCCCAGTTTTGTGGGACTCTCTAACCAGGTCACTCACTAATGCAGATAAAATATCTGGATGTGCTGATGTCCATTGGAATAGCTTTTACATACAAATAGGATAGGATATGATTTGAAATAATTTCACAATCTGTTCTCAGGCAAGCAAAAAAACGTATTTCCTTCTCTATGAGAACACCAGCAACAAAAGCTTCTCTCCAGGAAATAAATCAGGAAAAGGCGAGGTCCCTATCAAAAGTGCAAGGAAATTCATGTGGTATGTGCCAACACCACTGTCCTCATGCCCGGCCAAAACACAGCCTCCTTCCTCATCAGTGGCTATATTCCACCCTTTTCATCTCACACCCCAGCAACAGCACTCTCCAACCCACTGCCTTACTACAGTGAGGGGCCGTTATGAACTTGTACAGCTTATCTGCACATCTGATACTACACTTGAACCCTGGGGTAAAACGAGCAATAAAAACTAGCATATTGTTATGTGTACATAGGACCAATGCCATGGATTTACAGTAGAGGCAAAGTTTGCTTGATAAAAATCTTTGGCATGCAAAGCTCAGGAGCCGAAAAATTATTTCCCTCGAGCTGTTGTAAAGCACATACAACTTCTGAGGGTTTAAGTAAATACAAATCTTAAGACTAAGGAGGCATGTAGCAGGTTTAAGTAAAATAAGCTTAAAGTATTAGAGAAACACATTGAAATATTTGTTTGAACTCTTGAAGCAGCAACCAAAATTGACATTTCAGCAGCTCATTGGATTAAAATAAAACAATAAATAAAAACAACAGCCAGCTTCAAAAAAATTCACAGTTGAAGAGAAGTTAGAATGGCTAGCCAGTAAAGTCCTCTGTGTCAGTGTGGTAGAGCAATAAAGCATCCATTTGTCAGAAGAGCTCCTATTGCATACTTGGCATTATTATCATAAACTTTATCTTAAACTAAATGAGTGTGTAATGAGTTTGGGGAGGAAGTTTAAGTGTTAACTTGGACAAAATAATTAATTTCTTAATCTTACTTTGAAGCCTGTCCATCATCAGTTTTCTTCTCATTTGAGGAACCAGGAGCCATGTATGTTTTATACCTAGAATTATATTAAAAAGAAGTTAGATACAAGTGCATCAGAATAGTCCCATCTGTAAAGCTGGAAGCATTAACAGAGAGAGAAACCTTCGGTATTGATGATAACTATAATGAATATTAAATTCCTCAAATAATCCAGCCACACTATAGCTTTTATATCTGGAGAAAAAGGAGCATCTGCAATTTTTATGGCTGAGCATCACCACTTTCAAAGCCCTTAAGCTCAAATTAATCCCCTGCTATTGCAACCCCTACCTCACCACTACCTCTGTTTTGCAGTTTGAACAGCTGCAGGTTCACGGGCCACAGAGTCATTGCTAACTAACTCACCCTCTTTCTTCTGTACCTCCCATATCAACAGTGACCGAATCAACTTCAGCCCCCTTTCACCACTGGCTCCAGAAGGTCTCCAAAGTTCAGTTCTAGCTGTCAGACACCTGAAGCTCGAGTCCAGGAGGCATCTTACTCATAATATCCTCCTCATTAAACTCCTCCTACTGACCTTAAGAGGATTTCTTTCTGCCATAGCATAAAGCAAGGAACACGAAACTAAAACATGGCTCCAAAAAGCCACAGCTCTCCAGTTTATCGTCTACCCTGAATACCTTTCTTCCTGATCCATTACGCTAACCTATAAGCAAAACCTTCTCCTTTCTGTATTCTTCTTTACATTTAAACAGGCAAATGTATCACTGAGGCTTTCGTGCTGATCCAAGGGCAGAATTATAATTATAGCATGATTAATTTGTTATTATTTTCAGAAGTGACTAAGGCAACATGCCGAAGTTGGTACTTTCTGGGAATGCCCTTATGGCAGCATTCAATCACAAAGTTTTGCTATACCCTGCCTTAAGAAGGGCCTGACAGCACAGAGATTATAACAGAGACAGGACTGTAATCCTTAAAAACCCCAGGATTACATCACAAGGAAACGTAAAGAAATCAGTCTTGCAACAGAATTACATCATATGTAAATTTTTAAAGCAGTGAAGAACCAAACAACATAAACAAGAGGCCTGCCTGTTAAAAGCCTCAGAAAAATGGAAATGTATTAAAATTTATAAGGACGATTAGTTTTCTTCATTTAACAAACATTAACCTTATATTAAATAGGTTATCAAACTTCACATATACTAGATACACTAAGCGTATACAACCATCTATACTCAAGGAGATGAAGGATAAAAGTTGCATTAATACTCAACTACTCTTCCTTATGGTGGGTATTGCCATTACACCACATACATTTCAAGAAAAATGTATCATTTCTTCCTACAGCACCACAAGTCCTGATAAAGAGGAGTTGAAAGTTAAGAAGAAAAAACAGCAAAGTGATTTTTACATAACAAAAAGAAAAATGGCTGCAAATAAACCAAGGACATTCATTCAGCTGTTGTTCGCAGCATTTTTTCTTGGTGATTTTTAAGTGTTCTTAGTTCTGTAATCCCCAAAGTAATCACAGATGATATACAGAAAAAATTAAGAACAAAGTTCTGGCAGTCCAAAGGTCCAGCATACCCCCTCCAGGAGCACCCAGCTGGAGGTGTCTTGGCAGGAACTGAAGGAAGGAGCAAGCATAAAGAACCTTTCCCATGGCAGACCCTGATAACAATCAGGCAGTAGGTGACAAGCAACCAGTTAATGTAAAGCCACAAAACTCTCACGCTGTCTAAGCAAATCGAAATTTTTTTAGACACGTCAAAAGTTTCTGTATCCTTCCTCAGCCAAAGTTAAAACTGACCTTCAACAATAACATGCTCCTGGAAGGACCCAGATCAAGAAAGGGCAGAGCCTGCTTTAAGACGTGTGTATATCATAGAATGGTTTGGGTTGGAAGGGACCCTAAAGATCACCTAATCCAAAACCCTCTGCCATGGGCAGGAACACCATCCACTAGACCAGATTGCTCAGAGCTCCATGCAGCCTGTCCTTCAACTCTGCCAGGGATGAGGCATCCACAACTTCTCTGGGCAACCTGTTTCAGTGTCTCACCATCCTAATAGAGAAGTATTTCTTCCTAGTTTCTCATCTAAACCTCTAAGTCCCCAGATTGATGCTTTAATACCATGCAGAATCCACTATAATTGCCATCTCTCATTTCCCCCCACCAGCCAGAATTTTTGAAGAAAGTCCACAGTCAACGCTTTCTGCAGGGAAAAGCTCTTGGTCGGTGTTCATCCATCATCACGAAAAGCTGAAGTCGCTGCAAAAATGATTTTACCCTGCTGCTGCCCGCGCTGCTGGCGGAGCGCTCCCCCGGCCCCGCAGACGAAACAAGCGACACTGTCCGCCCGGACACCGCGGAGCGCTCGCCCGGACCGACACCCGCGCCCGCCGCCCCCCTTTCCCTACCCACTCTCCGCCGCCATCCCCCGCAGGGGTCCCGGCGACAGGGGGTGGGAAACACGGCGGGCACCCACCACCCGCACGGGAGCTGAGCGCGGGCTGCCGGGGCGAAGGGCGGGACGGCTCTCACCGCGGGCAGCGGGATCCGCCGCTGGGAAACGAGGAGAGCCGCTCGCAGTTCCCGGGCGGGCTGCGGGACGCCCCGCCGAGCCACCTCCCGCCAACGGCGACACGGCCCCGCCCTGGGACCGGTTAACCCCCTGCGCGCCGGGGAGGCTGCGGGCAGCGCCGTGTTCCGGGGCGGGCACAGGGCGCGGCTGTGGCAATGCCGCTGATGTCGCTGTCGCTGTCGCTGCCTGTGCGGAGCGGCAGCGAGGCAGGCGGCGTGCGGGAAGCGCGGGGCTGCGGGCGCTCGGGAGCACCTTTTCCTAGGGATGCAGATACACACGCAGGTGTCGGCACGCCGAGGATAGCGGAGTCGAGTCGGGCTGTGCGGGCGTCTGTGCCCGTGTCTGCCCCTGTGTGTGTCGGAGCGCTCACACCCTGTGACCGCTGCCATGGGCGTGTGGGCACGGCAAAGGCGGTGAGAAAAGAGCAGAGATCGTTTCGGCTGCTGGAAGCGTAAACTTAACATTGTCCCCACAGTCACCGAAGACACCAAACCCACAAACCTGCATTACAACTTTAAAAATAATTTTTCGCACCAGAACCACACTGTAGTTTGTCCTAGTAGGAAATACCTGGGAGACAGAGCGACTACAACCTTCTTGGTAGAGAACTTTCTGTGTCTCAGGACGGTGAACACATTGGGCACGAGGCATTGCTGAGATGTATTTATTCCAAAATCATGTATTCGGCATTTAGAGTAAGATCTATCAATATCCTGTCGCACACCAAAGGACTTTGTATGGGAATATAATAGAGACAAATCCCTTGCACAGGTGCATTTTTAGGCATGAATGATATGCAAGAGGAATTGCTCAACAAACTCAGAAAAACGTCACCTGTTCAGTATGTTTATATTTCCAATGGGTGGAACAGAAGGACAGCCTCCTAATCCATCTTTCATTTTCCTGTTTCTTAAGTATTTGTCACGATTTCCAAGCTATAGTAGTGGACAAGCACCTTAGAAGAGTGTTTAATTCTGTGGACGAACGTTTTCCTTCAAACAGGAATATTACCTACCCCTTCATCTCAGGGTCCACTGAAAATGCTTTACCTTTCATGCGGTTTTCTATCCAGCTATCTATGAAGAGAATAATCAATGTAAAGTGCTTTTTTTGTAAATAATGTTACTATAGTTACCTTGTCTGAAATGTTCAATAAATAATGCATTTCTATTAGTCTAATAATTGGTAGAACTGGTAGTACTCTTTGCTCTCAGCTATCACTAGAAAGCTTTAAATGTCCTTATAGCTTCCTGTTTTTTTAGTGTTTGGTTTTCCATTCCATTTTGTATTTTAGTGGGAAGAATACTAATGTTGTTTTAGAATGGTGAAAAATACACAGCTACAATCTGGGGTTATAACAACAATATGCAATTGGCTTCACTTTTTAGGTTTTTATACTGCATGGATGAAAATTTGATCTATGGAAAATAAGACTGGCTGTCCTTTCATAATCAAATGTATTCTCCTTTCTGCTAACTATAAACCATTTTTACAGTCAATTGATCAAATAATTCCGTGCAGCTGTTTTACCCACTGCATTTTGATTCTTCAGTTATTCTGGATGTTTTGTATCATTATAACTATTAATAGAAGGACAAAATGTGCTAAGACTGAACTTCTATATTTCTATTTCTAGTTTTTTCACCCAGACTATAGCATAATATGTAACTACATTCTGAAAAATTATCTGCAGAGAACAGGAAAAGCAGAATACTAAGCTTTATTTACAGAAATAAATTGGGCTTTATCCTACATCTTTTACACCTCAGTCTGCATATTCAGCACAGATACAAGTATTTAAGAAATATATATGCTGAAATGAACAGAATTTTAGATCGTTGAGAAGCACACAGGTCAACTGAATTTTTGTTCGTATTGCTATGCAAAGGAAGTTAATGCATACATACCCTTGATCTCTGAAAGCATGTTTATATTTTAGTCTAGTCCAAAAAGACAGAAGTGGTTAGAATTATACATTAGGTATATATTAGGACACATTAAAATGAAAACAATCATTAGACTTCACTACAGTGAAAGGTTGTATATAAAAGGAAAATTACTCTTCAGTTGCTAAACTGCTAAGTTGTTGTTAAATCTTAATCTGGAATTCTCCTTTAAAATCATTCACATACTCAGTGTACTTGGAGGCAATTCATAAAATATAACTGAACTTTTGCTTTATCTTTGGGCTTGCAAAGCAATCAGTATTCAAAAAAGAAATAATCATCTCACTACTTAAAGGCATTCAGGGCAGAAATAGAGCACAAGACAATGAAACAAATGTTTCAGCATTTAAAACAATAAGGCTAGATTTTGTAATAAGCACCCAGCTTTTGACTTTGGCATTTCTCTGAAAAACAGAAATGGAAAACGAGAAGCTTCCACTGCTTTTACATGGAACTGCTGATGACTTTGAAAACTGCCAGCTGCATGACTGCATTGACTCAGAAGTAGCTAGAACAACATGATTACTGGGATAAGGTGAATTCAAGCAGCACACTTCCATTCTTGGGTTCAACTGGAGCTTTTTGATTTGTTACACCACTTTGACTTCATGTCCTTTGGAGAACAGGCAAGTTATATGTCTGCTGCAGATCTCTGTTATTCTACATGCACAAACACAGATTACAGGATTGCCCCCCTGCTCTTGTGATGAGAAATCTCGGGCTGTTAATATTCTAACTCATGGTATTCAAACTGTGATCCATTCAGATTCAGTTGACCAACAGTGCAGATCAAACATCTCCTTGGCTTGACTAAGGAAATCTGAGTACACATTAATGGCAATCATTTAGGTTGGAAAAGACACCAAGATCATCAAGTCCAACCTTCAAGTGAACATCACCTTATCAACTAAACCATAGCACTGCCATGTACAGTTGTTTCTTGAACACTTCCAAGGATGGCGGCTCCACCACTTCCCTGGACAGCCCATTCCAGTGTTTAACCACCGTTTCTGTGAAGAAATTCTTCCTAATGTCCAGCCTGAATCTCCCCTGGCACAGTTTGAGGCTATTTCCTCTCATCCTGTCGTTAGCTGCCTGAGAGAAGAGGCCAACCTCCACCTGGTTACAAACTCCTTTCAGGCAGTTGTAGAGAGTGATAAAGTCACCCCTGAGCCTCCTGTTCTCCAGGCTAAGCAATCCCAGTTCCCTCAGCCGCTCCTCATAGGACTGACTCTCTAGAACCTTCACCAGCTCTCTTGCCCTTCACTGGAATCACTCCTACATGTTCTTTTCCACCTTATTTTCTCCCCCCTGTCCTGCTTGGGAGTGATAGAGAGGCTTGGCGGGCACCTAGTCCAGCCAAGGTCAACTCACCACAACTGGTCAGGTTTTAAGGCTGTGAGCTCCAACTCCAGCATCCCCTGATGCACTAGCCTAGAAAACTGGATTTCCCCAAAAGCTCTGCCTTCACAGCAAAATTAATGGTTTCAATGTATCTGGACATCATCCACAACACAAATTGCAAGTGAAAACAAATACAAGATAAGTAATCTCACACATCCGTACAGTTACAGCTTGAAGTAAGCTTTTTTATATTTAGAAAAATTTACTGACTAGCCAACTACTGTACATTTATGCCTTTGCATATGTTTTAAAATTTTACTTTTTTAAACACAGCTTAGACAGCTGAATTGTTCAAAAGAATGGACAGCAAAGACAGACTCAGGTGCTCAGTCTAACAATACCAACAGCAAAATTTCCACAAATGTTTGCTGAAAATTTTGAGTGTTCAGATTAGCCAAAGGTTTGCCTATTTCCACTGAATTTTTACATCAAAGTTCTAAAGAAGAGCAGTATTAAACCAAATCCTCTAAACATTCTGTTCAAAGAAATCTATATTTAGTAATAAATTTTACAATCTTCAGGACCTGGATTCAAAGGTGTAAAATGTACTGAATGCAATCGGAAGAGGAAATTCTAAAAATTACCAGTTTACTTTTCATAGTATTAGCAAAAAACATGGTAATGAAATTGCATCCACTTTCTAGTGGACTTTATAATAAATATTTAATTTTTAATAGGATTTCAGTGATATCTCCTAATCTAAGAACATAAAAGAGCAAGTGTTAAAATATCAGTGTATCTTAACTTTTTCAAAATATTAAAATCCAACTTCTATACATTGCTATTTCAAAGTACAAACTTTTGCTAGTGTGAATAAACACAGTGATCTAGCATATAATACTTTTGTTGCAGTCAAGACTTCAGGATAGATACTTTTTTATTTAACAGCTGAAAGGGCAGACATAGGTTGCTGAGTCCATGTAACTGTTAACCAACTATTTAGCTTCTCTACAAGACTATAAAAGGAAATGCCACCAGGTCTTTATTATGTGGTTGAACACTATGACTGATCAACTAGGTCTTGTGCAGCAGGCATAGCAAGAGAACTATCCTGGAAAGCCAAATATCTGGTCTAAATAAATGAGATTTTGGGAAGAAGAAGCAGTCTTTTCAGTGAAGGCTTGACTTTTTTGCTGTAAGTATCCATACCAGTTAAATTAAATTATTTCTATTTACATTTCATCCCATACCACACAGTTCCCCTTCACCTTTCTTTGTGGCATAACTCACGAGTACAGCTGTAGCTGTACTTTACTCAGAAACTTGCTGATTTGGACACATTGATAGTGTGCCTGTGTCTAGTCAAGTCAGCAGCAATGTGGTAACCCTGTTTGAGAACAGCAAAGCAGCACAAATCTTGTGCAGGAGAAAACTTCAGTTTTGCTTTATTTTATTATATTAAGAAAAAGTCTAGGATTGAGCACTGACTGCTGTTACCTGTTCTTTAAAATTTGCTGTAATCAAGCACAATGAAGTTCATCCATTTCAAAACTTCTCAATCAGGGATGAGCTAAATTACAAAAATAATCTAGCCATCATGTAAATAGTGGACTATATAAGCAATACAAGGCTGTAGTTTCCCCAACAGTCTTTCAAGTTACTTATTACATGCCTGAAATGGTGGTTTTAACTCACTGCTTGCAAGTGGTGATTCAGTGGTGGTTCTGAATCTGCAATAGAAAGAAAAGATTAAAGTTTACAGAATAACTTCAACCATAAGAAAAAAGGTCAGCTAAAATTTTTGGTTTCTCCTTCATGTCCAAAGGCACATAAATTCCAGCACTTTTAATATTGAATTAACAAGACAGACAAGCTACCTAAAAATTTGCAGTATGATGCAAATATATATCCCAAAACAAAGGGGTTAGAGATTTACATATGGAATGGGTTATATCTCCTGCCTCATGTGCCTAGGACTTGTTCTGTGAAAGTGAGAACAGAGAAATCTCCATCTCAGAAGGGAGCTACAAGGTGTTAATGCTGCCAATTGCCTAGGATGAACAGAAAATATACACAAGCGGAGAAAAAGTAAAAGCATTTGTTCTTTTAGCAATCACCTAAAAGGATGAAAGAACAAGGTCAAAACTGAATGAAGATACACATTGGGATGAAACCATATTGTTAAGAGCATTAAAAACAATCTCCTTTTACACTGAGATACAGAACCAATCTCAATCGGAATCGCTATGGTTGCAAACAAAGGCAATACAAGCAAAGCAGGTGTCATTTTATTGAAAAATTTGAAAAAGAAAAGCAACTCAAAATTTAGATGTATCTATATATCAATCTGTGCAGCACACTGACTTTTCAGCAGCCTTTACAGTGTACCCATAGTTGTTTTCTCTATTGCCTAAGTGGTATAACCAAACCAATTTCATGATTACTATGAAACATCTTCAGGTTTTCCTTATATCTCAAATGTCTCATTAGAGGTACACGCATTCAAGAAATTAACTATCACCAAATTCATGAAATTGAGATTTTGAAATACCAAATCCTTTAATTTTACTCACAGTAATGGGGAAGAAAAATGTCAGCACACAAGAAAGTTAAATAGAATCTGAAAACAAAGAAGAATATTTAAAGTTTTCTTTCATGCGAAGGAAGAGCACTTTTAGACTCCATGGTTGAATTGTTGTGTCACTGAGCGACTCCAAGCAGCATCCTCAGCATGATCAGAGTTTGGATACTTAAGCTCACTTGAAGAGTGACTTCTAAGGTTATGTATTCTCCTTTTAGATCCAGACTGAGATCTGGCTTCATCCCTTAGTTTTATGGCATTTTTTCTTCTGAACAAAACCACACAACTTCTAGCTCTCTGTTATCTTCTGATGCTCACCTGGAGGAAGAGGTTCTGCACACAAAAAAAAAAAAAAACAACACCACAACTGTAGATACATTAATGCATTAATGGAAGATACAAAGATGAATTCAGAAAGAGCTGAAGTGTCAGAGAAATTAAAATACCTGGCCTCTAAGGCTTTCATACATTAATATATCAAGGTCAAGGGAATCATGACAATTCCCAGAGTATACAAAAGGATTCCCTGATACAGATTACAAAAAAAAAAAAATTCTGGTGCATGCAATGGGAGATCAAATAGCATTTCCAAACATTGCTATAGAAAACTGATATAGCCACCATGGTTACCAAGACAGTGTAAAAAGCAGAAGGTCTTTGACAGAACGGGAATTTTCTGACTTTTTAACCTTTATATTTGTTTTCAAGTGGCGTCTTTCATAGCTATTACTATTATGCATGGCAAAGTATGGTTT
The DNA here is from genome assembly GCA_013397955.1 of Grantiella picta. NCBI lineage: Eukaryota > Metazoa > Chordata > Aves > Passeriformes > Meliphagidae > Grantiella > Grantiella picta. The sequence continues at coordinate 645,408 of VZRM01002768.1, forward strand.
GAAATCATAGGTGAACATTGGGTAACATTTTTCTCTTAAACTTTTGGAATTCCACTGTCTTCATCAATGTGCATACATTTATTTTGACAAATTTCTATGAACAGTGATCTATTTCTTAAACAAGAGTATCAATGACACTTGTGACAGAAGTTTTCAGAAAAATATTAGGGTCAAGAGAATAGTCATAACAAAGAGGCAACAAACATTTTACAGGCTGCTTTAATTTAGGCAGGATAGCTGTGTCTCTGCAGCATTTTACAGAAACACATCACAGAGAAGCCCCTGGATCAGAACACAGAAGCCCCTGGACTGGAACAGAGCATACTGCAATTGTGGAGATGAAAACAGTGCATAAAAGCGCCTGCCTTCACTGCCTACAAACAGGAGCACTCCTTTCTTTCTGGTCATAGATCACTGTAAACTAAGCACAATAATTCAATGTGTCTCACCATATTCAGAGTGCCACACAAATATTGAGGCTGCCCTCTGCTGTTACCTTGAGAGCCCAGCTCATTTTAAAAGAAACAGCTTTCAATAACATTACCTTCGGAGTGCTCACTATTTTCTGATGTTTCTGCAAATGTTTTTTCCCCTCCAGTACACTGCTGAAACCAGTCAGTCCCATAACCATTGCTTATTAATTTGCTAAAATTTACTATTTTGCTTTTTCTCTGAGCAGGCCTGTAAATACAAATATATTAAAGGAAAAGAAAAACAAAAGTACACAAAACTTGGGACTAGGTGGAAAAATTTTGTTTTGCACAGAAAAGTCCTTACAATTTATTTGTAATTATGATGGTATTTAAAAATATAACCATTCATATCCTTATAATTTATTTATAGATAACAGAACATATATTCTACATGGAATCATCTAAGAAAAAAAACAAAAAACAAATTAACAAACAAAAGCACATAACTATGCCTGATTTAGCACTGTTAATTTACACAAGAAGAGCCATCTGTTTCATTTGAATTTCACATGTATAATACTTACAGTTCTGATCTTAAAGACAAAAAGTGCAAAAGGGAAATCCCACAAAGAATGTGTAAATAAAAAAGGCTGACAGTACTCATTCTGTGCTGCAAAAAAGTGAAATTTTGTCACAAAATTTCTCTTGAATTCATTTGACAGTTTAATCACTTATTTGGCATCATTAACATAGTTCTAAAAAATACTGGGATTACTAATGAATGAGCAATAAATTTCTGACACAGTATGCAGAAACAATTCAGGTGTGCACACAGCTGATGTGATTACATCACATCACACATGACATAAAAATTTGCTTAAAATACCTCTTCCAGGTGTTCATTACAGTATTTTTTCTCTGTCTAACCTTATATAGGCTACAGTTTATGTCTTTCCTAAAGTGTCAGTCCTACTCATGTCTCTGTAACCTACACCCACAGACCTAACAATATAGATTTTGATTTTCAACTGCTCGCTGGTATTGAGAAAAAAAACAAGACAATTCAGAATATCATAAAAGTCTGCTACATAAAGACATGCAACTCTATTCTTAGTTTTCCTAACACAAAGTTATATTGACTAACTTTCCTGTCCTATATGAGTTAAAGTACTGTTATTCTTGTTGCTTTTAAAACTATTTTAGCATCACATATGATAAGAAGTTTAGGAACAATAAAGATCCACAAGGTTCATACATGTATCCACTAATTCCTGCAGTTTCACGAGGAGCAATATTATTTGCATGCATGAATAGTCGCGGGCTCAAATGTTCAATGATTTTCATAACTGTACTACTTACATGGGTGGGAAGGAAAGCTTATTTGCTCCACTAAATTCCTTGTTTGTAGAAACAGTCAGCATTCTGCTTGGATATTTAGGGCTTATAGCTGGGAGCTTTACCTGTGTCAGAGAAATCTTAGCTTAGAAAAAGGAGTTATGAAAAAAATAACCAATTATATGACAGTATAGCCTTCAAAAATGAGGGTGATATTAAAGGCCTAAATGTGTTCAAATTTCAATGTCTTATCTATATTATTATGTGGCTGGCACAGACCCTTCCCGTGAGAATTTTTCATGTGTTTTATAAACAAAGATAAAGTTTGGATGTTATTAAAACAGTTTCTTGAGATGTGCGCAGTTTGGGCCTGGCCAATAGGCTTAGGGGGAGGTTTCGGACTGACCAATCTGAGTGACCTTTGAAAAGTCTATATAAGTTGAAAAAATAAAAAAATATATCTCTTTTATGCTATACTGAGTCGGAGGGTCTTTTCTCTCTGCTAGCGGCTCAACAGCGACATTATTACCATGAGTAATGGTAATGGATTACAGAGAAAAAATAAAAGATAAAGCAGCACCTTATTCTATATGAGGTTAGCTGTTTGCTCTCTCCACAATGTGCTCTATACAAGCCTTTCCCTCACAGTACACTTCTACCCAGAATCAAACTTCAAACTGAAACTTATCCATTGCAAACTCTCATCTTGGTCCATTTCTCTGTATACAGAATATGAAAACAGACTGGTCTTACTGAAGTCAGGAGGACCAGAAATTGACTTACGGTTTACTTATTACCTCTTTTTTAGTTTGTTTGTTTTTTTTTTTTTAATAAAAAGCATATAACATCCTATATAATAAGAAAACTGTTGTGGTACATTAATTAGAGGTTTAAAATTCAAACAAATACAAATATATTGCAGGAAGCCTACAACAGAAAAATATATTTTACGTTCTACCATCTTTCCTTTCCAATGACATGCAAAGAAACTCAGTGTTGACTAAAAGACTGAAAGATGACACCTAGAAGGCCAGGGAAATGATATCACACACACCAGAACTAAACATGGGAAAATCAAGAAGTTAAGCAACACATAACAAAGCTCTTTATTTTAATTTGGATCAAAATCAATAGCTACTAAAGGGTCAACTTACTCCCCTCTCAAATAAAAGCATGAAATTAAATATCCTCAGCAACTCCCAGGTATTTTTCACTAATAGTTGCTACGAAATGCTACGAGTTGCTACGAAATTATGAGTTAAAAATCCAGAACATCTTTAAAGACTACTTACAGCTTCCTTCATCGCATGAAGGAAAGAGGACAAGGGGGAAGTCCTGAAGATGGCATAAAATTTTCAAAGCTTATTAACAACATTTTTGTGTTATAGTAATATATCCTTTTAATTAGAACCTACATATTATTTGACCATTTTCTTTTTATACATGCAACATAGGAAAGAGTCCCATTGAATAAGAAATATTAGTTGCAGGTTATTTAGAAAAAAATCAGGACAGGGTAACTAAAAGTGAAGTGTATTGCTCTGTAAACTTAAAAGTACATTAAGGATAAAACAAACTACCCAGGGCATGTTCTTGGATTAAAGAGTTTTCTCCCTTTGCATAAAGAGGGCAAAAATAAACTCTAAAAATTACTGTGTTTATTGTAAATACATATTTATTAGTCCTGGATTCAAGAAATGTGAAAATAGAATATGCATTGTGGCTGGATGGTATATGAAGAACAATAGATATCTGCAGCCATCATGGAAAGATAAAAGTCCCCAGATGATATCCTGGCTCCTGTGTGATCAAGGACAAAACTCTAGATTACATTTCAAATCTGTCTCTGAGGTAAAATCCTGACCTCAGATGAGCAATCCTTTTGCTACAGCACATACATACCTAAGTACATATGCATATATACACAGACATTTCAGGCAAGTGCCTGAAAAAAAGGACTTTGGAGATGAAGGAGTAATTTTACTGGTGCTGCAGGGAGATTGCTTAATGCTGATGCAAACCCTGATGACACCTCCAGCTGACCTCCCACCCATGGCAAGGCCTCCCTCCTTCTTAAAGTCTCACCTACAAGATGCACAGGGCAAAAGGATCACAGAACTGTAGAATGGTTGGGGTTGAAATAGTCCTTAAAGATCATCTCTTTCCAACTCCCCTGCCATGGGCAGGGGCATCTGTCACTAGACCAGGTTGTTCAGAGCCCAATCCAGCCTGACCCTGAACACTCCCAAGGATGAGACATGCACAACTTCTCTGGGCAACCAATTCTAGTGTCTGATCACCTCTATGGCAAAGAATTTTTTCCTAATCCTTAATCTAAACCTACTATCAGTTTGAATCCATTCCTCCTTGCCCTGTCATCACATGCTCTTGTAAAAAGTCTCTCCAGCTTTCCTGTAGTCTCCCTTCAGGTGTTGGAAGGTCACTCCAAAGTCTTCTCTTCTCCAGGCTGAACAAACCCAATTCTCTCAACCTTTCCTCATAGAAAAGATGTTCCATACATATAATCATCTTGTTGCTCCTCCTCTGGACTCACTCCAACAGCTCGATGTCCTTCCTGTGCTGGGGTCCCCAGAGCTGATGCAGCACTCCAGCTGGGGTCTCACCAGAGAGGAACAGAGGGGCAGAATCCCCTCCCTTGCCCTGCTGGCCACACTGCTTTGGATGCAGCCTGAGACACAGATCTCCAGTCCTCTTCTACACAGCAACAATCACAAGGAATGGTGGAGATTTTAATACTTCAGAACAAAGCAGCACACAAGCTTAAACCTCTATAGAGCAAGGGCCCACTTGGGAACAATGTTTTCCAAACTGAGCAGAAGAGGTACCCTTAGAGGTTAAAATGGTTTTTCACTTGTTCCTAAGGGCGCCCTTTGGGATGCAGCTCCACAATTGCATTATCCATCTCTCTTCTGAATAAGTACTTAGTCAGACTGGACTGAAAAATATTTTCAATACATTCACTCTCATATACCACAAATTCTTGAAGTGGTTTGTTGCTGCAGTATCATCATGCAGTCTAATAAATTGCATATTCCTTAGAAATTTGCCTGTGGTGTTTTGGAATACATCTCCATTGTTTCAACATACAAGATGTATAGTGAAAAATCTAAAATTGAGACTGTTTGGTAGGGCTAGTTCCATTGTCTCACTTGGAAGACTCTTTGGGAAGGTACTCTTAGAGCATGGCATAGAAACCTCACAAAAGAAGATATATAAGAAATAGCTGTGAAAGAAGTACCGTGTGACATTTCAAAATACATGCTACATTTTTCAGGGTACAACAAAGATACTGTGAAGCACAGCCAAATGAGAGATGGTGGTGTTAAGGTAGAGGTAAACGTAGTGACACAATATCTGCCTATGCAGGCATCTAATGTTAAAGAAAAATATTTTTTAGATTTCAGCTTCCAGGAGAATAGTGTAAATTATATATGAAGGCCTTGGCATATTCAGAATCTGAGCTGAATATATAATATATATTCACTTTGCCTTTAGTGATAAATAAAGCACATGGAAACTTTCAGACACATGACTGAATGAAAATGAGTCTCAACCAAACTCCACCAAAACTGAAATGGACCTCAGTCTTACTTTACAAGTCAGCACATGGACTTAAATTACTCTTACTGTTATCAGTTAAATTTGAATCTTAGACCACTGAACATAATTGGTTCCTAAACACAGGAGTGAGGAACAGCACTTCCTCTCTGTCCCAGTTCAATTCCTTTAAGAGGCACTGCAGCAAGTCAAGTTTTTATTTTCAGTGTTTTAAATCTATGATTGAAAAAAAAGTTTCACATACAAGCACTAGGCAAATTACAGTTTAAACATGTGTTTCTTGTTTGCCTGTTGCCACAGATTAAATAAACACTCCCGAGTCTATTCAGTAATGAGGTGTTCCCATTTGCCCAAGACATCATTCTGAATTTGCACTAGTTACTCATCTCAGCAAAGGCTGCAGAGTGTTTTTACTAAAATGTCCAACATCTGCCCTTCTGTTCAAGGGAGGTACCAGTGCTCGAATACATCAAATGCCTTTCCAGGTATACCCCAAAGGCCTGTGGTAAGTGTGGCTACTGAGACTACAGAGGATATTTAAAAAACATAAGTCTTCAGCATCTCAATTGGGCAGGGGCAGGGAGGATGAAAGAGGGAGGATGGCAGAGAGGTTTCCATGACAAAACACTTATATCAGCCCAGAAAGGTTTGCTTTGGACACAGCTTACTCTACACTTCCTTTTTCTTGGATATACCTTTCATTCAAAGACAGCTAGTGCAGTATCCTGGGGAACTCCCTTGCATTTTAAACGAAAGAAACTCCTTTTTCAGAACAGTCTTCTTATCTCCTTCTTGCTTCCTCACCCAAGATTACTAAACAGAAGTCTCTTCACCAAGTATAAATTGCAGGGGAAATAAAGCATAAGAAGACAGAAACCAACTACTGCTTTTTATTCACACTGAAGTATATGTACCATATAATGTGATGAGAAACTGCATTTCTGGTTCTTATGCTACACCTGCAGCACTTAAAAGAAACATGGCTTTCTTCTTGTTCTCTAACTGTAATATAGTAAGTGCTTCTGGAATACAGAAACTCATGTGGATTACAGCTTCCCTTCTGTAAGAAACAACAGGCCCAGACAGAGCTGTGTTCACAAGCTCTGCAAACAAAGCATTGTCACAGGGTGCCTCTCCACCTTACCTTCTTTTTCTCTGCACTTTCTTTGTCCTCAGCATGTTGCTGCCAAACACTTTTCGCATCAAAATCAAAAGGCTTTCTTCTTGCCTCATAACTGTTACTGTGACGGTCATCAGCCTTAAAATCTCTGTGAATGATAAAATCTGGTAGAGAGGAAACAAAGCTCCTGCAGGCAAAGATTTAACACTTGTTTATTCAAGGTATACAAATCCTGCACTTTAGTACAGAAGCATGCTGAAATGTTAATATGTAAAGAGAGAAGCCAAGATGTGCTGGGCCTCAGCAGTCTTACCATGGCTCCTCCATCGCTGCGGGATTGGCACAGTGCAAATACCAGTCAGGTGCAGGACATGCTGCTGGAAGGGACTTCATTACCACAGCAGTCTAGTGCTTCAGTAGGTCTGGAGAGAAAAAGACAAAAGCAAGTAGTTTTCTGACTTCTTATCTCGTTGCAAAATCACTATATTTGTTTTCAGATTGCTGTTTTGTCAGGAGGAAACGCTTGCTTTCTTCAGTACAGAGCATATGTGTCCCTTGATAAAACAGAGTCAGAACCTTGCAGCATTCTGTTCCACTTGTACCTTGCTTGTCCTGCTTTAATGCTTTGACATGTTTCCACTGCTCAGTTAATTAATATTTCTGGATTTATCGCTCTGCTCTAAGCATGCACACAAGCCATCTGCTCAAGTTCCTCAGGCTGCCTTCTTTGATAAAGGAAGTAACAAACGAGTACATCCCCCTGGTACAGGAACAGAATATATACAGCACTGTAACAAACTGAATGTCATTGTCATCACAAAGTAATACTTTGTAAACATCTACCAAGTTTTGTGATGAGGTTTTTTGTGAAATTATTTTCGCCAGACTGCTACTTAAATAGCCCAAGCATAAACTGCAGAGACCTCACTCAAATGCAGCTAGACAGTCATCAACTACTTTGACCAAACACAGGGCAAGACCACACGTTTTGCTAAAGGGTATCTACACACAATAGACTGCAAGGATGTCTTGACAAGGTGACCTCTTACATCACGTTTTCATTTCCTCCTTTTTTCCACGGGTCAATTTCAAAATTCCAGAGGATCCTTCTGTAGCATCTATGAGCACTTTACACTGCACTCAAGCAAAGCCAAAGAAAACAAAGGAAAACCAAAGAAGCAAGACAGATGCCCACCATGCTGGCCTCCTTGCCTTGCCAGCCTCACGTAGGTTGAATCAGTCTCTTTGATCCACTTCCTGCAGCACCCAGACAGTGGCACTTCATGGGGAGCTTTTGAAAGGTCACTGAGACCCCGAATCTGAGACACTGGGGGAAGTGGATTCTCTGGTTGTTCCAGTAGCATGGAGTATTGCTGTCCTGCAATAATGGAAAATAAACTATTTATGGTAAAAGTTACCTGTTAGCATCCCTTTCTCATGCAACTTAAAAAACTGAGCCCACCTGGAACACGAATGAGGTGCTATATTTCACCTTGGAGACAAAAGAACAGGCTTGCTCATTCTGGGGGATAGAGCACAAGCAATTTCTAGAGAATCAGATTGAAAACACTTTTGGTTCAGTTTTGAAACAGCATTCAAGTTTTCCCATAAAGTGTTCTAATACAGATGATCATGCCTCTTCATTCAGAAAACTATTTCCAAGGTCACCAAAAGCAGTGAGAGGCACACAAGGTAGCAGCAAATACTTCAGCCTTTGGTCTCCTTTCCTGCATATGCACCAATAAAAGCAAAGACAGTAGCTGGCCATCGGCAGGCCTTTATTTGTAGAGCAACCAAATCCAGCCCCCAAATAAAAAAATCAGTAGAAAACATCATAAAACACCCTACCTCTCCATACATTACTTTCTTAACTTATAGTGAGCAAAAGATAGTATGGGAAAATATAAGAAATAATGGGGAAACAGACGGCAGATAAATAAAAAAAAAGCCAGCACAAGGCATTGAGCCACAGAAGATGCACAGGCACTTACCGGAGCAACTCCAGCTGCAGCTGATGCTGTTCCGTGGGTGTGAGGGCAGCAATTCCAGGCAGCAGCTCGCGGAGGAGCTCCTGGCACACACACGCGCGCCGGCTGTGCCCAAACTCAACCCCAAGAAAGAAGCCAAAGCGCTGCCTCTCCCCGGGCTCCGCCGGGCGGGTCCGTCCGCAGCGCTCTCCCGCTGGCCATGCCCGGGTCGCCGCTGCCGCCGCGGCTGCGCCTCAGACACAGCAGGGCGATTCCCCGAGCAGCGCCCCGCACTGCCCGGGAAACAGGCGGGACGGAGCCCGATGGCGAGCGCGGGCGGAGCCGGACCCGCCGGGGGCGGAGCGGGACAGCGCGGCCCACGGTACCTCTCTCCCTGCCTTTTTTTACCCCTCTCCTTTTCTTTTTTCTGCGGGGCGTGGAGCTCGGTGCAGTGCTCTCCACTGTCAGCAGCAGCAGGGGAGCAGAGCGGACTGGGGGCGGCTCCCGGTGGCTCCCGGTGGCTCCCGGTGGCTCCCGGTGGCTCCCGGTGGCTCCCGCTGCTCCCGGCGGGCGGCGGCTTCCGCGTGAAGGGGAGAGCACGCCCTCCCGGACCTTGCCGGGACTGGGAAACTCCATCCCAGCTGAAAACAGGAAAAATCCACCCTTTATTCCATGACATTTACTATTATGTACTATTTAATTTTTGCGTTCTGGCTGGTTCATATACTGAAAGTCTGCTGGTACCATTTTGGGTCCTTGAAATATCCTCTTTTGAGATTTTCTGCAGTTGGCAAGATGCTTTATCCACCATTGTTGCTTCTTCATTTTTCCATGTCTGGGACCTGGAGAACATCGAAGGATGATGGGATACAGTCGGATGGTCAACCTGGGACTCCCAGTGGAGGGATGTGGAGGGATGAAGGGACATGAATGGGGTGATGGAATATGGAGGATATAGTGGGACATAGAGGGATGGTGGGACATAGAGGAGATGGAGGGACAGAGGGGTGGTGGAATGGGGGGATGATGATTCATGAAGATGTTGGGATGTGGAGAGGATGGACAGATAGTGGGGCATGGAGATTGTGGCATGTGTGGGGACATGGAGGAAATGGAGTGGTAGAGAACATACAGGGATGGTGGGATAAGGTGGGAGGATGGGCCATGGAGGAGATGGAAGGACAGTGAGAAATGAAGGATGGAGAGATGGAGGAGACAGGTCTGTTGGGCCAAGGGGTGGTGGAGCAGTTGACGGAGAGGCCAGGCAGATGAAAGCATTTGGGACAGAAAGACGGTGGGACATGTGGGGAAACAGGACATGGTGGGTAGTGTGACAGAGTGGCCAGTGGCCAGGGGAATGCTGAGGCCAGGAGCAGCAGAAGCTGCATGCTTAGGTACCAGCAGGTCCCTGAAGGGCTCACCCAGGCTCTGTGCCACATGTGGAGGTACCAGATGCTGCCCCCATCTCCTGGGGCCCCTCCCTCCCTAGCCCCATATGTACCCCCAGGCTCATCTCTTCTCACACACAGGCATGGATTGGTGTGAGGCAGGTTGAGATACACTGTGAGGCAGTTTGAGGTCAAGGTACACTCCATGGGTGAAATCATATTGCACTGTGGGACTGGTTGCAACATCCTTTGGGGTGTGCCTTGTTCACACAGTTGGCAATCTTCACAAAATTTTTAGGGTTGGAAGGAACCTCTGGAGATCATCCAGTCCAACTCTCCTGCCAAAGCAGGGTCATCTAGAGAATTCATACAGGAACATGTCCAGTTGGGGCTTGAATGTCTGCAGACAGGGAGGCTCCATGACCTCCCTGGGCAGCCTATTGCTGTGCTCTACCACCCTCAATGTAAAGAAGTTCTTCCACATTTTGAGGTGGAACTTCTTGTGTTTGGGTTTATGGCCATTGCTTCTTGTCCTGTCTCTGAGCACCACTGGAAATTCTGGCACCATCCTCTTGACACCTGCCTTTGAGATGCATTGATGAGAACCCTTACTTCTCTTCTCTAGACTGAGGCCCAGCTGCCTCAGTCTCTTCCTGGAGAGATGCTCCAGACCCTCCAAATCATCTCTGTGGTCTGTGCTGGACCCTCTCCAGTAACCCCTTGCCTTCTTGTACTGAGGAGCCCAGAACTGGAACCACAGCACTGCAGAGGTGGCCTCACTATGGCTGAATAGAGGGACTGGATCATTTCCCTCGACCTGCTGGTCACACACTTCCCAATGCACCCCAGGAGACCAATGGCCCTCCTGGCCCCAAGGACACACTGCCAGCTCATAATCAATTTGCCATCCACCAAGACTCCCAGGTCCTTCTCCATAGAGCTGTTCTTTCATCTGATTCAGCAGTGGCCCCATATTTTCCCTAATCTCCCTTTTGCTGCTGGTGTACCTGATGTATGGTGATGCCCTTATTATCCTTTGCCAGACTCAATTCCAAGTGGGCTTTGGCCTTCCTCACTGCACATCTGCATACTCTGACAATGTTCCTATAATCCTCCCATGTGGCCTGTCCCTTTTTCCACATCCCATTAATTTCTTTCTTCCATTTCAGATTTACTAGAAACTTGTATAGGCTCCATCCGTATTGTAGGTGCCATACAATGGGGCAACCCCACCCTCCCCAGACAAACCCAGCCCCACACAAACTGCTGCTGCTCAATGCTTTTTATTGGCTGACCAAGCTTGGGGGGCTAGAGGGATTTGGGCACTTGGAGGTCTAGGTGGGATAGCTGCGAATTCAGGTAGGATTGTTGGGGATCCAGAGCTTCACTCCTCATTGAGTCCCTTCTGATGGAGAAGGAGAAAAGGGAGTGTGAGCATGAAGCTGTTGAGGGGCAGCCATGGGGCAGCTGTGGGAAGGGAAAGGTCCCACCTTGGCTCCGATGTCGCGGCTCTTGGCCCGCAGCTTGTTGACCTGGGACTCGGCGATGTCGGCACGCTCCTCCGCCTCATCCAGCTCATGCTGTGCCTTGCGGAACTTGGCCAGGTTGGAGTTGGCTTGCTCCTCCTGAGCAAGGAGGCAGAGGCATAGGAGTGGCTCCCACACAGCTCTGTCTGGCCTCCTGCCACCCCACCTACTCTCCATACATTTGCCTTTCTTATTGCTCCATCTGGACCACTATAGAACCAACACTTTCTTAAGGCATCCCATTTTCCAACCACCCAACCAGCTACTCAACAATCCATTTATCCATCCATGCAACCTTCTACCCATGTAAACGTCAAGCCACCTGTCCCTCCTTCCATCCATTCAGTCATCTGTCTCTCCTCTTTCCCATCTGTCTCTCCTTCTCCTTCCTTCCTTCCTTCCT
>VZRM01002768.1:662829-674957 GCA_013397955.1 Grantiella picta
CGGTTGGCATGGCTGAGCTGAATCTCCATCTCATTGAGGTCACCCTCCATCTTTTTCTTCAGCCTCAGGGCCTCATTGCGGCTCCGGGTCTCAGCATCCAGTGAGGTCTGCAGCGAGTCCACCACCCGCAGGTGGTTGCGCTTGGCCTGCTCCATCTCCTCATCCTTCTCGGCCAGCTTGCGCTCGTAGTCTGCCTTGACCTGGTTGAACTCCAGTTGGGCCCTCAGGATCTTTCCCTCCTCGTGCTCCAGAGAGGCCTGGTGTGGACAGAGAGTAATTAGAGGGCCAGAGAGAAGACCAGGACAACATGGGACCCATGGGGATGTAATTTGGCTCACCTCAGCCTCCTCCAGTGCAGCTTGGAGCTCCAGTTTCTCAGCATCCAGCTGCTTCCGGACCTTCTCCAGTTCATGGATGGTCTTGTGGCTGCCACCCAGCTGCTCTGTCAGGTCCGAGATCTCCTCTGCTCGGGTGAGATCTCATCAGTCTTGGTGGAAAGTGGTGGAGAACAAGGGGGGCAGGGTAATGACCTTGGAGGTTCTTTTTGGAGTCTCACCTTGGAGGTTCTTGTTCTCCCTTTTGAAGGTCTCGAGGTGCTCAAGTGACTCCTCATAGGCGTTTTTCAGCTTGAAGAGCTCGGTGCTGAGGGACCTGGCCTCTTTCTGCGATGCCTCCAACTCCATCTGTGACTCTTCAAACTTCTGCTTCCACTCAGACAAGATCTGGGGCAAAGCAAGGGTCACTCTCTGTCCCCATGTCTCCCATCTGCTCCTGTCTCACCATTGTATCCTCCTACCTTGTCAAAGTTTCTCTGCTTCTTGTCCAATGCAGCAGCTGCTGCATTTGACCGCTCCACATCTGCCATGAGATCTTCAATCTCATTTTGCAGCCGGTGCTTGGTCTTCTCCAGGGAAGAACACTTGGCATTGACTGCCTCCACCGCCTCCTCAGCCTCCTGCAGCCGCTGGGCCAGCTTCTTCCTGCCACAGGAGAAAACCTGGCTGTGGTGACCCATGGACCAAGTGGACCAACTCAAACCTTATTCTACACACTGGTTGGCTGAGGCTCTGGATCTCCTCTACTGTCTCCAGATCCCTAAACCTTCTCCAGATCTGACTACAGTGGAAGAGTTTCCACTCTCCCCTGCTCCACAAAAGCTCCCTCCATGGGGAGATGACTTACTTGGCCTCCTCCAGCTCCTCAGTGCGCTGGATGGCATCTGTCTCATACTTGGTCCTCCACTGTGCCACCTCAGAGTTGGCCTTGGATAGTGAGCGCTGGAGCTCAGCCTTGGCCTCTGTCTCCTCCTCATACTGCTCCCTCAGAAGGTCACAGTCATGCCGGGCTGACTGGAGGGCATGAGCCAGTGCATTCTTGGCCTGGGAGGGACAGGCAAGGAGAAGGTGAGCTTGAGCTATGTGTATGTCCTCAAACTCAGTAGGTAGTGGTATTTCTCAGCCAAAACCTCTCTAGATCATCCAAACCAGATTCAGCATGTCTTGACCTAGGGAGAGCTAAAGATGCATATCTCCAGTGTGGCCCAGATTGACTTCCCCTGGTCCAGTGCCACCCAACCGCACATAGACCAACCTAGCTTCCTCAGAACTTACCTGGTCAGCCCAACCTCTCAGCTGTTAGACCAATGCAACCCAACTCATCCACTCTTAGATGCAACCACCCATCTGAACCAGCCTGAATTTGACTTCTATTTGATGCTACCACCATGAGGGTGAAGGACACCTTGGCTTGTGGCCCTCCTGGAGACCCTCTCAGCCATCCCACAAACCTCACCTTCATCTCCTCCTCCAGCTGCCTTTTCAGGTCCTCCAACTGCTGGGTGTATGACTGCTTGCCCCTAGTTAATTGAGAGACAAGGGCCTCCTTTTCCTCCAGCTGGCGGGACAGCTCTCCTGCAGAGGTAGGGCAGGTTTTCAGGGGTGTGGCAGGGATTGAAAATGCAGGGCAGGGGCTGAGGATGGGGCGTGAGGGGTATGGTGGGTCAGGGTTCCCACCATTCTCAGTCTGGAGCTTGGCCCTTTGCGTGCTGGTGTCATTGAGGACTCGTTGTGTCTCCTCCAGCTTGGCCCGGTGTTCAGCTGCCTGGTCCTCCATGGTGCGAGAGATCTTCTCCATGCCCACCTTGGAGAAGGAAAGAATGGAGGGAAGGAATGAAGCAGGAGAATGATGCCTATGGTGGAGATAACATGTCCACCTTGGCCTCCTTCTACCTTGGCCTTTATCAGTTGCTCCATGTTGGAGCCTACATCATCCAGCTCCAGCTTGAGCTCACTCTTCTCCTTCTCCAGCTTCTGCTTGACGCGCTGTAGGTTGTCAATCTGCTCACTGAGCTCAGCCACACTGTCAGCATGCTTCTTGCGCAGTGCAGCAGCTGTGGCCTCATGCTGTAGTGTGGCCTCCTCCAGGTCCCGCCGCATCTTCTGAAACTCCGCCTCCCGCTTCTTGTTGAGCTCAATCTGCACTGATGTGGCACCACCTGCCTCCTCCAGCCTCTCGCTGATCTCCTCCAGCTCCCGTGACAGGTCTGAGCGCAGCTTCTCCACCTTGGCTCTGCCTGTCCGCTCTGCTTCCAACTCCTCCTCCAGCTCCTCAATCCGCGCCTGTGCTCCAGGGATGGAGATACTGTCAGCAGACTTGGCTCCACCCAACTCCTCCACTCAACTCAACCAACTGAGCTGGAGACTTTTCAACCCAACTCACCCCAACAAACTGAAAACTCTTCAACTCATCCCAGACAGCTGTACACTTGTCAGCTTAACCAGCTGGAAACTCCTAAATTCAGCCTAACCAGATAGAGACTCTTCACCTCAACCCAAGCAGTGGGAGGCTCTCCAGTCCAGCCCAAACAGGCAGAGAATAGATCCCTCACCTGCAGCTCTTTGAGCTTCTTCTGGAGCTGCAGAGCCAACGCCTGCTCATCCTCAACCTTGCAGTTCTGCTGATTGATCTCAAACTCTTTCCTGCAGACAAAATCAGTTAGCAGTGAGGTCCCTGCCCTTTCACCCTGACCACTTTAGACTGGGGAAAGAGGTCCAGCCTTACTTCTTGAGCTTCTCCTCCAGCTGCTGCTTGTCATTCTCCAGGTCCATGATATTTTCCTGGGTCAGCTTCAAGTCACCTTCCAGCTTCCTTTTGGCCCGTTCCAGGTCCATCCGGATCTTCTTCTCCTGCTCCAGTGAGCCTTCAAGCTGCACAGAAACATGTAAATGGGGGGAAACCTCAGTTTTTCATCATCTCTGCCCCAGTAAACTCCTCAGCACTACCCATGTTAGGAGTGGCCTATACTCACGTCATCCACTTGCTGTTCCATCTTGAGTTTTGCCTTTGTCAGGGTGTTGACCTTGTCTTCCTCTGCCTGCAAGTCATCCAGCGTCTGCTGGTGAGATTCTTGCAGGGCTTTCTTCTCCTTTGTTAGCTTGGCAATGGTTTCATCCAGCCCAGCCATCTCCTCTGTGAGGTTCTTGACCTGCAGGAGGAGAAACACCAGGCTTCCAGCATAGTACCAGAGGTAGGGCAAAGGTGGATGATGATGCTGTTGTTCTTCTCCAAGGAGGCCACTTCAGCGATAGAGGACCCAGAGGATGTTGAGTCTTGATGTAGCCCAGATCAACTAGCCTTGGATCTCCTCACCCCAACACACCCATGCTCAGTTGATCCAAATCCCCACAACTTAAGGTAAAGGCCTCTCCCCACCCTCACCTTGTTCTCGGTGGCATGTTTCTCCTTCTCCACCTTGGCCAGAGTCAGCTCTAGATCATCAATATCCTTTTTCAGCTCCGAACATTCATCCTCCAGCTTCCTCTTCTTTGCTGTCAGCTCTGCGTTCATCTCTTCCTCATCCTCCAGTCGCTCTGTCAGCTCCTTCACCTTGGCCTCCAGCTGGATCTTGTTCTTAATTAGCTGGTCACAGCGTTCCTCAGCATCATTGAGGTTGTCCTGCTCCTGTATTGCAGTGGTAGGTGAAGTAGGGTGGCCCTGGAGAGGTTCTGGTCACCCTGTGACATGGTTTTGGGGGACAGTCTCACTCACAGCCTGCACTTGAAGCTGAAGGTCATTCTTCTCCTGCAGCATGGAGACCATCTTCTCCTCCAGCTCCTTCCGCCGGGTCTCTGACTTCTCCAGGGCCTCCTTCAGCCGCCCAAACTCTTCTTTCATGTTCTGAAACAGACCCCAGGAGACCAGTAGTCACATCCAATCCCCTTCATCCATCAACCCCACACAACCCATTTTGGATCCCAAGCTGCCTTCCTCATCACCTCTGCCCACCTGCATCTCCTTCTCTGTCTCAGCACTCTTCAACAAAGGCTTGATTTTGAAGTAGAGCTTCATCCAAGGCCAATTCTTCACCCCCATAAAGGCCCTGATGTTCCACTGAATCACCAGCAGTGAGTCCCTAGAATGGAGACACAGATGCCACCACACCACATACCTGGTGATTCACCAGAGGTGCCTTCTCAAGAAGAACCCTTCCCCTCTCACCGGCGCTCCAGGATCTTCTTGAACTCAATGCGCATAAGCTGCCCTCGGGCCTGAGCTTGGATGCGGGTGATGATGCGGGAGAGGCGCTCATCCCGCATTTCCTCCAGAAGTCCCAGCAGCCCAGCCTTGAAGAATACCTGACGGAAGAAGGAGAAAAGTGAGAGGGGGGGTTGGTTGGGAAGGGTTGGTGGACAAATGGGTGGGTTGATGGGTCATTGGGAGGATGAAGTGACAGATGGTGGGGCAGATAGGCAGGTGGACACATCAATGGTGAGACCATGGAGTCCACATGACCACATGGCTGGTAGGACCACGGAGAGACATATGACCTCACCTTGGTGTGTCCAAATTTGTACTGATTGTGGTCAATATCAATGGATCCCAGAAGTTTCTCAGCACCCTTGCGACTGTCAATGAACTGCCCCTCAGGGATGGCGGCAGGGTTCAGGATGCGGTACCTGGGGGCCGGAGAGGACGTGACCCCCTGAGATCATCCCCAGCAGGGTTGTCCACCCTCCCCAAGCCCCGTCCGTGTCCCCACCGCTGGCGGAAGTCCCCGTAGAGGATGCGGTTGGGGAAACCCTTGCGGCAGATGCGGATTCCCTCCAGGACCCCATTGCAGCGGAGCTGGTGCATTACCAGGGGGTTGTCCATCACACCTGGCGGTGGATTAGAGGAGTGGTGTCAGACACAAGGCACACCTACCACCATTTTCTCTGCCCTCAGCCCTGCCTTTTGCTCACCTGGCTCCTTCCGTTCATTGGGGATGATGCAGCGGACAAAGTGAGGATGGGTGGTCTTGAGGTTGGCCATCAGCTTGTTGAGATTCTCCTGGTGAGGAGGAAAGAGGGAAGAAGCTGACCAATGAGAGAGCAGGAGAGGATCTGGGTGGCTGAAAAGGTGATCCACCATTCAGGAGGTTGTCCTCCCACTGCCCCACACTGGATCCACTTTGTAGGTCCCTCACCCGATGCAGGGCTGAGACAGTCTGGAAGGAGGAACCTTTCTTCTTGGCTCCTTTCCCCTTCCCTCCATCACTACCTGGAGAGAAGAGGGGTGGGGTAACACAGGAAAGAGGGTGACTCTGGTGGACAATGGTCTTCTTCTTCAGCTTGTCCTACCATCACCCAACCATCCATTTACCCACCGGTGTCTGCCCCAGCATAGTTGGAGAAGAGGTTGGCCAAGAGCTTCAGGGCTGATTTCTGGTAGAGCCCCACCACTGTCTCATTGAGGGGGTCCTTGTTCTTCTCTAGCCACCCAATGATATTGTAGTCCACTGTGCCAGCATAGTGGACCAGGGAAAAATGGGCCTCTGGCTTCCCCTTGACATTACGTGGCTTCCCAAAGTTGGCCGACTTGCCCAGGTGATTATCAAAGAGCTTGGCCTTGAAGGTCATGTCCGAGGCCTTGGGAAACATGCACTCCTCCTCCAGGATAGACATGATTCCCATGGGCTAGGGAGAAAAGACCTCAGTGGTGGTGGAGGACACCAAGCATAACCCTACAGGCCAACTTTGGGGTCCCTGGCAAGCAGCAACTGAAAGGGCCCTTCCTCAGAAGGGCCCTCAGCCCCCAGCAGACCCTGGGGGAGGTGGTACCTTCTCAATGAGGTCAATGCAGGCTTGGAGGTCCATGCCAAAGTCAATGAACTCCCACTCAATACCCTCCTTCTTGTATTCCTCCTGCTCCAGCACGAACATGTGGTGGTTGAAAAACTGCTGCAACTTCTCGTTGGTGAAGTTGATGCAGAGCTGCTCAAAGCTGTTGAACTGGGGAAGGAGAGAGGAGATGGCTAATGGGGTTAACTGCATCAACTCAACACTCTACAGGGTCAACACTATGCCCAATATGGTCAATGGGTGAACCTGAGCCCCAGCTGTCAACACAATGCCCAGTAGTATCAATGAGGACAACTCAACACCCAAGAGGATCAACACAAGGCCCAAAGAGGCCAAGTTTCCACCAGAGGTGAAAGATGAAGTTTCAGAAAATCATGTCAATACCCAACTGGATCAATCCAACCCCCAAGAAGACAAATACTCTGCCACACCCTCAGTCCTCACATCAAAGATCTCAAATCCAGCGATGTCCAGCACACCAATGAAGTACTGTCTTGGCTGCTTGGTGTCCAGAGAGTTGTTGATCCTCACCACCATCCAGTTGAACATCTTCTCATATACAGCCTTGGCCAAGGCCCCAATGGAGTAGTACACCTGCTGGACATTCTGCCCCTTGGTGACATACTCGTTACCCACCTTCACCCGGGGGTGACACAGCCCCTTGAGAAGGTCAGCTGAGTTCAGCCCCATCAAGTAGGCTGACTTATCGGCATCTGCAGAGCGTCAAGAAGAAGACATGCTGTCAGATTCCACCAAACCTGGTGACCCCAAGATGTATGTCGTCATCCCACATCCACTCACCTTCAGTACCATCTGGTTCTGCCTGCTCTTCCCGTTGCTTCTGCTTGAACTTCATGTTGCCAAAGTGCATGATGGCACCGGTCAGCTTGTAGACCCCAGCCTTCTCCTCAGCCGTGAAACCCAGGACATCAAAAGCGCTCTGGGTGATGGGTTGAGGGGGATGGGAGAGGGCCTTGCCACCAGCTGTGGTCATGGCTCTCTCCTGGCCATCATTTGTGTGTCACTCTGTCCTTTCAGCTCATCAACTTTTTCATCCATCTGAGGACTCATGCATCCATGCATCCATGGACTTCCGCTGCTATTTGAAGGACTTACCCATGGACTCAGCCTTCCATCCACGAATTTGTTTGTCTATCCATAGACTCACTCATTATGGATTCACCCACCCACCCATCCATCCGTCCATCTGAGGACTCATATATCCATGGATCTATCTGTCCATCCATTCATGGATCCATCCATCTGAGGATTGCATCCATCCATTCACCCATCCATGGACTCTTCTAACCATGTATTCATTCATCCGTCCATCTATCCATCCACCCAAAGACTCATCCATCTATGGACTCATCCATTCACCATGAACTCCATCTATGCATCCATGGACCCATCCATCCATCTGAGGACTTGTTCACCCATGGTGTCATCTGTCCACCTATTAACTCCCTCACCTGTTTTTAACTCCACCCACAACCTCCTCCACCCCCTGCCTCCTATCCTATCTTCTCTCCCTCACTCCACATCATCCCACTCCACTAACCCACCATCCTCCATCCTTCCCATCCTCCACCTCTCATCTCTATGTTCCTCATCTCTTGCCCCCATTTATCTTCTACCATCTCAACCATCCACCTGGCACTTCACCTTTGATTCAGCCAGGGGATGTCCACCTGCCCACCCCATCACTTACATCGGTTGCCAACAGCTCTTCAGAGTCATCAATGGAGGCCACAGTCACCTCTCCTTGGGAGACATAACTGTAGTCATAGGGGTTGTTCGTGATGAGAAGCATCTCTGCTCCATGGGCCCAGGATAGAGACAAAAACTGAGCATTTGCACTGGCCAAATAGCCCCAAATTGTACTCATTCGCCCCAGGAAGGAGCAGAGAATTGGAGAAGGAGAGGAAATAGACTCAAGGCCAAGCATCTGACTCACCCAGCAGCTCTGGCTTCTTGTTGGAGAGGATTTGATAGAAAATGTGGTAATTCCTCTCAGCTTTCAGCTGGAAAATGACACGGGACTTCTCCAGGAGGTCTGAGATGGATATGGAGAGAAGGAGGATGAAGGTTGGGGTGACTAGATGGATTGAAACATGGAGAGATGGATGGTAGGATGAAGAGATGGAGGGAAGAAGAGAGGAAAATGGACCGTCAGATGGATAGTGGGATGAGAAGATGGATCCATCATCCATGAAGGTAGATGAAGGGATGGATGTAGGCAGGGAGAGGCAAGGAAGGAGAGAGGGAGGTAGACACAGGGAGATGGAGGGACAAAGAATTGGAGATGGAGAGTCAGAAGGATGGTGGGATGAGGAGATGGAAATGAAGAGGTGACTGGATGGAGGGTGGAAGGGAGATACGTATGGATGAATAGAGTTCCTGGGTGGATGGATGAAGTTCATGGATGGATAGGTGAGTCCATAGATGGATGAGTTCTAGGATGGATGAATAAATCCATGGATAGGTAAGTCCATGGATGGATGGGTGACAGACTACAAGATACACTCTCACTGGGCTCTCAACCCACTCACAGGTCTCAATATCGGCTGATGCCAACTTCCCAGTGGCCCCGAAATGGATCCGGATGAACTTCCCCTGAGAAGGCAGTGGCAGGAGGTGGAGGTGGCCGCCCTCTTGCAGCAGATCCCACACCACAGACCCTGTCCCACAAACTGCCCCATAGATTCTTCCTCCCAGAACCCACCCCATCACTCACAAATCGGGATGAGTTGTCATTGCGGAGGGTCTTGGCGTTGCCAAAGGCCTCCAAGGCAGGGTTGGCCTGGATGATCTGATCCTCCAGGGTGCCCTAGCGGGGTGGGACAATGCTGGTTATGGACACCACTAGGGGACACTCTCTGCCGAGGGTACATGGACTGAGGCACTCACCTTGCTGCTGTTGGTCACCTCCTTCTTGCGGTCGCCAATGGCAGCAATGCTGGCGAAGTACTGGATGACTCTCTTGGTGTTGACTGTCTTCCCCGCCCCGGATTCTCCGCTGAGGGGGCAACAGTGAGATATTGGAGAACATCAAGGTGGGTTCTTCATCCCATCCCACTGCTATGGGGCAGGGTTGGACAAAGCGGGGCCTTACGTGATGAGGATGGACTGGTTCTCTCGGTCTGCGAAGAAAAGAGAGGAGTCAGGTGGCATGAAGTTGGGGAACTTGCCTGGGGTCTTGGGGTTGAGGCTGAAGTTCTCTGTCCTCCCAGCTGAGGACCAGGTCTCCATTTTTTGGAATGGGATCTCCTAGTTTGAGGTTCTCACAGGATGTCTTTACCTGTCAGCATGTTCTGGTAGGCATTGTCTGAGATGGAGAAGATGTGGGGAGGAGCTTCACTCCTCTTCTTTCCCCGGTAGGCAGCCACCACCTCAGCATTGTAGACAGGCAACCACTTATAGGGGTTGACCGTCACGCAGAAGAGCCCCGAGTAGGTCTGGAGAAAAGGACAGGTGGGTCAGAGCCAGGAGGTGCCACCCCACCAGATGGGGAAATCCTAGGTCTAGGTGGCCCAAGGGATGCGGTGACTGGATATCCTGATTTTGGTTGTCCGAAGAGGGGCTGGAGAAGGAACATCTTGGGTCTGGGTGGCCCACAACATCCAGAGATGGGACATATCATATATCAGTGGCCGAAGAGGTCTGGGGATTGGACAACTTGTGTTCCATCAAGGGGGCTATTGAACTGACATCTTGGATCTGGGTGGCCAAAGGGGTCAGGGAGTCAGCATCTCAGGTCTTTGTGGCTGAGACAGTCTAGAAATGGGGTATCTTGGGTCTGGGTGGCCCAAGGGAACTGGAGAACAGCCACCAGGTTCTAGGTGTCCCAAAGCCCATGAAAAAGCCACACCAGGTTCTAGGTGGCCCGTAGACTCTCTGGAATGCCCATCTGGTTCTAGGTATCCCAAGAGCTTTAGGGAAAGTTCGCTAGCTTCCATCCATCCAGTAGGCTGTGGGCAAGGCCCCACCTATAATACCCCAGCTGCCCCTGGGGTCGTGGGAAGACTCACATAGATCAACCAAGAGGCGTAGCGCTCCTTGAGGTTGTAGAGGACAGCAGGCTCATGGAGGAAGGTCAGCATTGCCATGTCCTCGATCTTGTCAAATTTGGGGGGGTTCTGCTGGTGAATGTCAGCTTCCTTCACTGTCACCATCTGGGGAAATGGAGAGACATGGGGGGTGGGGGTTGGGAGGTGTCCCATGGCTTCAGGGTTGCCTTGTGGGATAGGGGGTGCTCTGTTGGTAGGATTTCTTCCATGGGTTGGGAGGGGTCTCCTGTGGGTTGGGGGCACCTCCCATTGGTTGGGAAGTCTTCAGTGGGTCAGGGCCTCCACCACTATCAGCCTGGTTTCTCCCTCCCCCATTTGCTCCCCCCCAAACTTTCAACCCCCCTCCCTCCTTTAACCCCTCCCCTATTAACTTCATCCTATTAACCCCTCCCTCCTTAANATCCTTTGCCCCGCATGGCTCCTTGCACCCCACCCCTATCCCCTATCCCTTGCCCACCTCTCCCAGCTCAGTCTGGACGGTGACCTCCCCTCCTTGGCGCCCCATCACCCGCCCCCGCACGAACTCCTCTCGGGGATGAGGGACGAAGCACTCGCTGCGGGGGTCGAAGGGTCTGGTCTGCGCTGCCAGCCGCTCCCGCTCCCCTGGCCGCAGGAAGGGGGCTGCTGCCCCCAGCGCCGCCAGCACTGCGTCCCCCATCCTGCCCCACACAGACAGGAACCCCGCATCACCTGGGGGACTGTGGGGCTCTGGCCGCTGGGTCTCTCCCCCCATTCCACGGCCCCACACAACCCCATTGACCAGAGCCCATTGCCATGCACAGGCCCCTATAGCCGTGCCCAGACCCCTGTGGCAGACACTATAGCCTCAGCGAGCCTTGTAGCTGTGCACAGCCCCATGCGTGGGCCCTATAGATGTGCAGGGAGCCCTATAGCCCACTGCAGACCCACGTAGTCATGCACTGCCCCATGCACAGACTCCTGTAGTGATTCAGGGACCCCCCTGCAGGGTCCCCTATAGCCATTCAAGGACCCCATGGCGATCTACAGGTCCTCGTAGTTGTGTATGGCCCCATGCACAGAATCCTGTAACCATTCATGACCCCATGTATTGAGCCCTATAGCAGTGGGCAGACCCCTATAGTCATGCAGGGACCCCAATACCCAGGCACAGCCCCATATACAGACTCCTATACTGATGCAGGGATCTCCACAACCAGGGGCCAGCAGCCCCTGTAGTGATGCATGGACCCTGCAATGCAAAGACCCCTATAGCCATGCACAGACCCCCATAGTGATTTAGGCATCCGTGTAGTGGTGCATGGAGACCCATAGGAGTGCAGGAACCCCTATAACAATGCAGGGAACATTACAGTCATGCACAGCCCCACATGCAGCCCCCCATAGCAAAGTATAGACCCCCTGTAGTGATATGCAGACCCTGCAGCAATACATACACCCCATAGCAGCACACCCCTCCCTCCCCACAGCAGCCATCCACATGCTGCCCCACAGCATCACCCTCACCTGGAGCCTGTGGATCTAGCAGGTAAGAAGAAGGGACCTGGAGGGACATGTGGTGGGTGAGTAGGGTTGCACCCCATGGCCCCTATAGAACCTCTTTGCCCCACAGATCCCTTTATGCCCCAGAGATCCCTTTGCCACATAGACCCCATGTGTCCCATAGCTCCGCTTGTACCGCATTGGCCCCCTGAGTGTCCTATAGACCATCAGTGTCCTATAGATTGCTGTGCCCCCATAGATCTCTGTCCCCCACAGTTCCCCTCAGTGCTTCTTAGGTCCTCTGTGCATCATAACCCCATGTGTACCCCACAGGTCCCCACACCCCAGAGAACACCTTTGTGTCCCGTAACTCCCTTGTGCCCCATAGCCTCCACAGATTCCTGTGCCATATAGATCCCCCTGTGCCCCATAACTGTCCTGTGCATCCCATAGCCCCCCATATCCTTCCTCAGCCCCT
>VZRM01002768.1:675870-778465 GCA_013397955.1 Grantiella picta
GGGAAAGGGGGGAGGGACAGAGGAGTTGCGGGGGAGGAACAGGCAGAAGATGAGGGACGGCGGGACCTTGAGAACATGGAGGCACCGGGGACACATGAAGGAGGTAGAAGGACCATGGGAAATGGAGGAGACAGGGCTGGTGAGCCAAGAGGTAGTGGGATGATGGATGGAAAGTCCAGAGCGATGGAGGGACATGGGACAGAGTGCCAGTAGGGCATGGGGGGCAGGGTTGTGGGACATGGTGTGTGGTGGAATGGAGCAGCTGGTGGCTAGGGGAACACTGAGGCCAGGACAGAGGACATAAGCACCTGCAGCAGGAGAAGGTGCAACTTCAGCAGCCAAGACATGCCCAAGGGGTCCACTCAGTCTCTGCCCCACATGTGGGGGTCCCAGATGCTATCCCCTACCTCCCAGAGTCCCTCCCTCCCCACCCCTACATCTGCCCCCAGACGTGTCTCTCCTTCCACATGGATTTAGGTTGGTGTGGAGCAGGTTGAGGTTACAGAACACTGTGGGGCAGGTCAAGGTTGAGGTGTAACCCATGGTTCATATCACATTGCTCTAAGGGTTTGGTTGCAACATGTTGTGGGGCACAGTGGGCTGCATACTCGTTGGTGATCTTGTGTGGGGTACAGCCATTTTGTGGGTGCCATGCCATGGGGCAACCCCAACCTCCCCAGACAAACCCAGCCCCACACAAACTGCTGCTGCTCAATGCTTTTTATTGGCTGACCAAGCTTGGGGGGCAGGGGGTGAGGGTGAGCCTCTTGGAGGTCCAGGGGATATTGTTGGGGATCCAGAGCTTCACTCCTCATTGAGTCCCTTCTGATGGAGAAGGAGAAAAGGGAGTGTGAGCATGAAGCTGTTGAGGGGCAGCCATGGGGCAGCTGTGGGAAGGGAAAGGTCCCACCTTGGCTCCGATGTCGCGGCTCTTGGCCCGCAGCTTGTTGACCTGGGACTCGGCGATGTCGGCACGCTCCTCCGCCTCATCCAGCTCATGCTGTGCCTTGCGGAACTTGGCCAGGTTGGAGTTGGCTTGCTCCTCCTGAGCAAGGAGGCAGAGGCATAGGAGTGGCTCCCACACAGCTCTGTCTGGCCTCCTGCCACCCTGCCAGCTGTCCCTCCAGCCAACCTTCTTATTCCCCTGTTTGGCCTACCATGGACTCACCTGTCCTTCCAGACATCCGATCTTCCAGCCACCCAACCATCTACTCAACTAACCATCCATCTAACATTCCATCCATCCATCCATCCATCCATCCATCCATCCATCCATCCATCCTTCCCACCACCATCTCTCCATCCCACCATCCACCCACTTGTCTCTTGACCTATCCTCTTCACCCCTTGACACCCCACCCCTTGACTGCCCAATGGTACCCTGCTACTCCCCACATCCTCTCCCACACCCCAATCCCACCCTGTGTCCTCCTGGCAGGGTGCTCCCACAGACGTCCCCTCAGTGCTCACCGCCTCCTCTGCCTGTCGCTTGTAGGCCTTGACCTTCATTTGAAGCTTGTCCACAAGGTCCTGGAGCCGGACCAGGTTCTTGCGGTCCTCTTCCGTCTGTTGGTTGAGACAATATGGGTCAGGACCTGACCCTACCTGGGCTTTGGATTACCACCAAAGCAATGAGGGTCTGGAGTCAGTTAACAATATTGTTGGGGAGTGGAGCCTCTCTAGATCTGTGGGCAGCCTCAACCAGGGGGCAGAAAGTGTGCTCTCCCGGTGTGAATGTATCTTCTTGCTCCTGATGAGGTCGCACATGAGATTCTGGATCATGCAAAGACCCCATGGACAATGGGACAACAGGGGGGAGCATGGGTGCCACATGACCACTGGGCCAACCATGTTCTGGGTCCCACTACAGTCAGGCATAGAGACAGTGGGTGGTCCAGTTCACACATGTCTATCTGGCTGGCAGGTCACGCACATTCTAAGTCATGTACAGTATGAGACATGAGGCCCTGTTGCCACAGGGAAAGTGGATGACCTCCAGCGCTACCTCAGGAGCCCCACCTGGTAGCTGAGCTCCTTCACACGACGCTCAGACTTGCGGAGACCCTTGACACTCTCGGCATGGCGCTTCTGCTCAGCCTCAAGCTCATTCTCCAGCTCCCGCACACGAGCCTCCAGCTTCTGCAGCTGCTTCTTGCCTCCTTTGAGGGCCAACTGCTCAGCTTCATCCAACCTCATCTGCAGGTCCTTGATGGTCTGCTCCATGTTCTTCTTCATCCGCTCCAGGTGGGCACTAGTGTCCTGCTCCTTCTTCAGCTCCTCTGCCATCATGGCCGCCTGCCCGAGGAGAGAAGCAAGTAGAGAAGGAGGACCAAAGCATGCTCTCCATCACCCTCCAGTGGAAGGTGTCTGAGATGTTGGTCCCACCATGGCACTCACATCAGTGATGGCTTTCTTGGCCTTCTCCTCAGCATTCCTGCATTCCTGGATGGCATCTTCCACTTCTGTCTGCAGCTGGGAAATGTCGGTCTCCATCTTCTTCTTCTGGTTGATAAGGCTGGTGTTCTGGAGTTAGAGGAGAGTATGTGAGGAGGTGTCTGTTGAACTGCTGACCCATCCTTCTTCAATCCCCCAGTACTTAATGTCCCCGCTACTCCCTGCTGATTCTGCTGGCATCAAGGATCTGGAGATGTTGGTAACTCAGAAACCCACACCCCTGGATGGCAGTGATTTCTCTCCTTGAAGTTATGTGAGGTCTTACCTGTGAGTGGAGAAGCTGAACCCTCTCACTGGCCTCAATCAGCTCCTGCTCTGCCAATTTGCGGGCCCTCTCGGTCTGTTCCACCACTGCCCGCAACTCTTCCAGCTCTGACTGCAGGAGGTTGTTTCTCCTCTCCACGATGGCAATGTTCTCCTTCAGGTCCTCATTGACCCGTACCATGTCATCCAGCTGCAGTTGGGTGTCCTACAAGTTGGCATGGGGGAAATGGATTAATGGGGATGGTGGGGAAGGGGCTCATGGTCCACCCTTCTTCCACTGTTGGGTGGTGGGACCTATTACACCTCAACATTCTTATGGGACAGAAATCTGATGGGTACCTTGAGGTAGCCCTGCAATGTCTTCACTTGCTTCTGGGCCTCAGCAGCCACGCGGTTGGCATGGCTGAGCTGAATCTCCATCTCATTGAGGTCACCCTCCATCTTTTTCTTCAGCCTCAGGGCCTCATTGCGGCTCCGGGTCTCAGCATCCAGTGAGGTCTGCAGCGAGTCCACCACCCGCAGGTGGTTGCGCTTGGCCTGCTCCATCTCCTCATCCTTCTCGGCCAGCTTGCGCTCGTAGTCTGCCTTGACCTGGTTGAACTCCAGTTGGGCCCTCAGGATCTTTCCCTCCTCGTGCTCCAGAGAGGCCTGGTGTGGACAGAGAGTAATTAGAGGGCCAGAGAGAAGACCAGGACAACATGGGACTCATGGGGATGTAATTTGGCTCACCTCAGCCTCCTCCAGTGCAGCTTGGAGCTCCAGTTTCTCAGCATCCAGCTGCTTCCGGACCTTCTCCAGTTCATGGATGGTCTTGTGGCTGCCACCCAGCTGCTCTGTCAGGTCCGAGATCTCCTCTACCCAGATGAAAATCCATTAGAATATGTGGAAAATAGTGCAAAACACCAAGGTGGATGGGGAAGGACCACAGTCTGACCTTGGAGGTTCTTGTTCTCCCTCTTCAAAGTCTCCAAGTGATCAAGTGACTCCTCATAGGCATTTTTCAGCTTGAAGAGCTCGGTGCTGAGGGACCTGGCCTCTTTCTGCGATGCCTCCAACTCCATCTGTGACTCTTCAAACTTCTGCTTCCACTCAGACAAGATCTATGGGGACACCACCTTCTCACCTGATGATTTGCCAATGAAGAACCCTCTTTCCATCCACCTCCTCCTTTCCCCAGTACTCTCCCAGCTGGGACTTGAAGCTCTGCTGAAACCTAGCCCTTGAAAGTTGTTCACCTTTCTTCTGGACTTTTCCTGCCTTTCTTTGATTCATGGGACCCACATCTCTCTACCCCCTTCCCACCCTTCTCCTTCCACCATTTCTTGGTCCTCCCACCTTGTCAAAGTTTCTCTGCTTCTTGTCCAATGCAGCAGCTGCTGCATTTGACCGCTCCACATCTGCCATGAGATCTTCAATCTCATTTTGCAGCCGGTGCTTGGTCTTCTCCAGGGAAGAACACTTGGCATTGACTGCCTCCACCGCCTCCTCAGCCTCCTGCAGCCGCTGGGCCAGCTTCTTCCTGCCACGGGAGAAAACCTGGCTGTGGTGACCCATGAACCAAGTGTGTCAACTCAAACCTTCTTCCACCCACTGTTTGGCTGAGGCTCTGCTCTGGATCTCCTCTACATCTTCAGTTTCCTATACATTCTTCAAATCCTACTACACTGGAAGAGTTTCCATTCTCCCCTGCCCCATAGAAGCTCCCTCCATGGGGAGATGACTTACTTGGCCTCCTCCAGCTCCTCAGTGCGCTGGATGGCATCTGTCTCATACTTGGTCCTCCACTGTGCCACCTCAGAGTTGGCCTTGGATAGTGAGCGCTGGAGCTCAGCCTTGGCCTCTGTCTCCTCCTCATACTGCTCCCTCAGAAGGTCACAGTCATGCCGGGCTGACTGGAGGGCATGAGCCAGTGCATTCTTGGCCTGGGAGGTGAGAGAGAGATGAGGTGAGAAGTTGGGTCCACATCAGCTTTAGCCATCTTGGCATTCTCCATCTCAACAAGATCTTGTTTTCATGACTGCGAGCTGACCAGACTTTCTGTAGGTCAATCCAACCTAACCCAATCTTCTCTAGACCAACCCAACCAACAATCTAGTTACCAACCAACCCAACCCAACCCAACCCAACCCCCTTGAAATCCCCCAACCCTACTGAACTTCCTGAGGACCCTCAACTCATTTTCTCCCACTCTGAGGGCAGGCTCATGATGTACCTCTCAGTCACAAACCAGCCACATCCTTAACACTGGAGGTGTCTTTCAGCCCCCCGACCTCCTCAACAAAGCCCTACCTTGACTTCTTCCTCTAGCTGCCTCTTGAGGTCCTCCAGCTGTTGTGTGTAGGTGAGTTTTCCTCGTGTCATCTGGTTGATGAAGGCTTCCTTTTCCTCCAGCTGCCTGGAGAGCTCACCTGTCAGGAGGAATAGTGGATAATCACTTGCTGGACACACCCCAAAGCCTCCCCACTGGGCAGGGGATTGGAAACTGGGTTAGGGAAGAGCAAGCCCCTCACCATTTTCTGTCTGGAGCTTGGCTCGTTGAGTAGTGAGGTCATTGACCATGCGTTGGGCCTCTTCGGACTTGGTCCGGTGCTCATTCATCTGATCTTCCATGGTGCGGCACATCTTCTCCAGATTGGCCTGCAAACAGGAAGGGCAGGAAGATGAAAGGGAATCTTAAAAGGGCAGTGTAAGTCCCTTCATGGCTGGAGACCTATTTCCTACCTTGGCCTTTATCAGTTGCTCCATGTTGGAGCCTACATCATCCAGCTCCAGCTTGAGCTCACTCTTCTCCTTCTCCAGCTTCTGCTTGACGCGCTGTAGGTTGTCAATCTGCTCACTGAGCTCAGCCACACTGTCAGCATGCTTCTTGCGCAGTGCAGCAGCTGTGGCCTCATGCTGTAGTGTGGCCTCCTCCAGGTCCCGCCGCATCTTCTGAAACTCCGCCTCCCGCTTCTTGTTGAGCTCAATCTGCACTGATGTGGCACCACCTGCCTCCTCCAGCCTCTCGCTGATCTCCTCCAGCTCCCGTGACAGGTCTGAGCGCAGCTTCTCCACCTTGGCTCTGCCTGTCCGCTCTGCTTCCAACTCCTCCTCCAGCTCCTCAATCCGCGCCTGTGCTCCAGGGATGAACATGTGTTCAGCAGACTTGGTTTCACCCAACTCTTCCACTCAACCAATCAAGCTGGAAAGTCTTTAAGTCAATTCAAGTCAACCCAACCAAACATAGACTCTTGATCCCATCCAGTTTTCTTCAGTCCAGTAAAGATAAAAGCTCTCCAGATCAGCCTGGCCTTATTAGAAAATACTCCACCTTTTCAAAATACCTTGAGATTCTTCTGCTCAATTGGTCTTGAGGATATTCAGCTCAACCAATCCTAGAGCTAACTGGATCAGACAGCTCAGCACAAACTTCTCTAAGGACTTTGGAATGAATGATTCAACCCAGATGCTCTGCTCAGCTCAGATGATTCTACCCAAGATGCTCCCCTTACCGTGCGTACTCCAAACCCTTTGGTTCAGCTCAACCTGTGCCCCGCACCCCTCCCCCCCCCATCCCCAAAGGCAACCTGCCCAGGAGCCTATGAGTCATTTCCAGGCAATAAATGACAGAGAGGTTCTGGGACAAGGGACATGCCAGGGGCTAAAGACCTCAGGTGGGTGGCACAGTAGTTTAGGTCCCTCTCAAAAAGGTGTGCAGAAGAAAATGGGAAAGACCAATTCCTCCTTCTGGTTGCCCCCCCCAAGCTGAAGCCCACCTCACCTGAAGCTCTTTAAGCTTCTTCTGGAGCTGGCCTGCAACTGCTTGCTCGTCCTCGATTCTGGCATTGAGGGCATTGAGCTCAAAGTCTTTCCTGGGTGTGGGGAGAAATACCAGGCACTCATGATCCTGAGTGCTTAGCAGAGAGAGATGTAGGTAAAGGACAAGCGAGTATGCAGGCCCCTACTTTTTCAGCCTCTCATCCAATTGTTGCTTGTCGTTCTCCAGGTCCATGATATTCTCCTGAGCCAGCTTCAAATCACCTTCCAGCTTCCTTTTGGCCCGTTCCAGGTCCATCCGGATCTTTTTCTCCTGCTCCAGTGAGCTCTCCAGCTGCAAGTGAGGCAGAGACACACCCATCAACCCCCCCATAAACCAACACCCCAGAAGAACCTCCACACCCCAAGGGACCAGCTATGTGCCTGTGGCGGGAGTGGCCTATACTCACGTCATCCACTTGCTGTTCCAGCTTGACTTTGGCCTTTGTCAGGGTGTTGACTTTGTCTTCCTCTGCCTGCAGGTCATCCAGCGCTTGCTGGTGAGATTCTTGCAGGGCTTTCTTCTCCTTTGTTAGCTTGACAATGATCTCATCTAGCCCGGCCATCTCCTCTGTGAGGTTCTTGACCTGCAGGAGGAGAAATATCAGGCCTCCAGATGGGTACCAGAGGTAGGAGAAGAGACAGGAGGTTGTTCTTGCTCTTGATGAAGCTGGATCTAAGTCAGGAGATGCAGGAAAACACAACCAGCCTTGGGTCTTGGTGATGCAATACAACCAGCCTTGGATCATCACAACCCAAACCAAGCAGTTTCGAGTCTTCATGACCCAACTCGACCAGCCTTGAATTTGGCAGCCCGAACAGCCTTGGATCTTGGCAACCCTAATCAACCAGCCTTGGGTCTTCTCCAAAGCTATTCACTTTGGTTCACATGAGTCAGCTCAATCCCCCACAGTTTGAGGTCAACGCATCTCCCCACCCTCACCTTGTTCTCGGTGGCATGTTTCTCCTTCTCCACCTTAGCCAGTGACAACTCTAGATCATCAATATCCTTCTTC
This sequence comes from Grantiella picta, assembly GCA_013397955.1. NCBI lineage: Eukaryota > Metazoa > Chordata > Aves > Passeriformes > Meliphagidae > Grantiella > Grantiella picta. The sequence continues at coordinate 683,400 of VZRM01002768.1, forward strand.
AGCTCAGAGCACTCATCCTCCAGCTTCCTCTTCTTTGCTGTCAACTCAGCATTCATCTCCTCCTCATCCTCCATCCGTTCTGTCAGCTCCTTCACCTTGGCCTCCAGCTGGATCTTGTTCTTGATTAGCTGGTCACAGCGCTCCTCAGCATCAGCCAGGTTGTCTTGCTCCTGGAAGGGTGAAGGTTGGTTTGAGCTGAATGAAAAAGGAGCAATGGGCTGAAATATCTAGGTCACTCACAGCCTGCACTTGAAGCTGAAGGTCATTCTTCTCCTGCAGCATGGAGACCATCTTCTCCTCCAACTCCTTCCGCCGGGCCTCTGACTTCTCCAGGGCCTCCTTCAGCCGCCCAAACTCTTCTTTCATGTTCTATGCAAGGCACAGAAGTGCCATGTAAGTCTCATATCTTCCTTTATGTTCCCCCATACCACTTCCTCTCTCCATCCACCCACCCACCTTCCTTACCCATGGCCCTGTCCTACCTGCATCTCTTTCTCTGTCTCAGCACTCTTCAGCAAAGGCTTGATCTTGAAATAGAGCTTCATCCAAGGCCAGTTCTTCACCCCCATGAAGGCCCTGATGTTCCACTGAATCACCAGCAGCGAGTCCCTGGAGAAGGCACAGCAAGATGTGGGTCACCAGGGCCTCCCACTCAACATCGATGCAATACCATCTCCATCTCACCACCCACCTGCGCTCCAGGATCTTCTTGAACTCCTGACGGGAGAGGAAACCACGGACTTGGGCCTGCAAGCGGGTCATGATCCTGGCCAGGCGCTCATCCCGCATCTCCTCCAACAGCCCCAGCAGCCCAGCCTTGAAGAAGACCTTTGAGGAGACATGAAGATATGTGCTAGTGGGATTTAGAAGTGTGGTAGAAGGGATGGGTGGTGGCATGGATGGAGGGAGCTCAGATGGGCAGGTGCACAAGTAGATAGTGGGACCCTAGAGTCTATCTGGTCCCACCATGAAAGTCTTGTGAATGGTGGGACTGCAGGAATGGAGACCAAGTGACCTCACCTTGGTGTGTCCAAACTTGTATTGGTTGTGGTCAATATCAAGGGATCCTAGGAGCTTCTCCGCACCCTTGCGGCTGTCAATGAACTGCCCCTCAGGGATGGCGGCAGGGTTCAGGATGCGGTACCTGGTGGTCAGACAGAGCAGGAAACCCCTGAAATCAGCCCCAAAGGGTTGTCCAACCCAAATCCCCAATTCCTACATTTTCTCATCTGTGCCTACCGCTGGCGGAAGTCCCCATAGAGGATGCGGTTGGGGAAGCCCTTGCGGCAGATGCGGATGCCCTCTAACACCCCGTTGCAGCGGAGTTGGTGCATTACCAGGGGGTTGTTCATCACACCTGGTGGGTCATCAAGACTGGTGAGTCAAGACCTGCCCCACAGCACTGCTCCCCACCACCACTTTTGGCCAGGGCCCAGCACCGCCCTCTGGATCAACCCTCAGGGACTGGCTCACCAGGAGACTTGGTCTCATTGGGGATGATGCAGCGGACAAAATGAGGGTGGGTAGACCGCAGGTTGGTCATCAACTTGTTGAGATTCTCCTGAAAGATGGAGGAGGAGATGATGAAGGGAATGAAGACACCCCCCCCAACCTGTCCCACCAAGGGTCATCCCTTGCCCTAGGACATGTTTTCCATGCCCACACACCCTGGGGTCCACCAACAACCCTTGGATTCTCACCCGATGCAAGGCAGAGACAGTCTGGAAGGAGGAACCTTTCTTCTTAGATCCTTTCCCCTTTTCCACAGCTGTTGGAGAAGAAAAAAAGATGAGAGAGGTCAGGAACAGTGTGGGGAGAGCCCCAGATGCTGAGGAAGGGGGTGCCCCTTACGTGCATCAGCCCCAGCATAGTTGGCAAAGAGGTTGGCCAAGAGCTTCAGGGCTGATTTCTGGTAGAGCCCCACCACTGTCTCATTGAGGGGGTCCTTGTTCTTCTGCAGCCACCCAATAATGTTGTAGTCCACAGTTCCAGCATAGTGGATAAGGGCAAAGTGGGCCTCTTGCTTCCCCTTGACATTGCGTGGCTTCCCAAAGTTGGCCGACTTGCCCAGGTGATTATCAAAGAGCTTGGCCTTGAAGGTCATGTCCGTGGCCTTGGGAAACATGCACTCCTCCTCCAGGATAGACATGATTCCCATGGGCTAGGGAGAAAAGACCTCAGTGGTGGTGGAGGACACCAAGCACAACTCAACCAGCCAGCTTTGGGCAAGCTGCAATTGAAAGGGCCCTTCCCTTGCCCCCAGCAGACCCTGGGGGAGGTGGTACCTTCTCAATGAGGTCAATGCAGGCTTGGAGGTCCATGCCAAAGTCAATGAACTCCCACTCAATACCCTCCTTCTTGTATTCCTCCTGCTCCAGCACGAACATGTGGTGGTTGAAAAACTGCTGCAACTTCTCGTTGGTGAAGTTGATGCAGAGCTGCTCAAAGCTGTTGAACTGGGGAAGGAGAGAGGAGATGGCTAATGGGGTTAACTGTATCAACTCAACACCTTATATGTTCAGTGGGGTGGACACAAGTCCCAGTGGATCAACACAAATGAAAACGAGGTCATCTGACCATCCAATAGGGTTAGCTCAACACCTGGTGGGGTTAACACAACACAGTCAACCAGGGCTTACATCAAAGATCTCAAAGCCAGCAATGTCCAGCACACCAATGAAGTACTGCCGCGGCTGCTTGGTCTCCAGTGAGTTGTTGATCCTGGTCACCATCCAGTTAAACATCTTCTCATACACGGCCTTGGCCAAGGCTCCAACGGCATATATCACCTGGAAGAGGGATGTCCCACCAGTGAGAGGGGTCTTTTGGTGTCCTCCTTGCTGTAGATGGCACTGTGTCATCCCAAAAGGAGGAGGTTTTGGTGATGTCCTACTCACCTGCTGGACATTCTGCCCCTTGGTGACATACTCATTGCCCACCTTGACCCGAGGGTGGCACAACCCCTTGAGAAGATCAGCTGAGTTCAGCCCCATTAGGTAAGCTGACTTGTCAGCCTCTGAGGAAGAAGGAGAGAAAATATGAACCTGGAAGGATCATGGGATTCACCCCAGTTTCCACCTCAAACTTGGTTGGATCCAACCTTCAGTGCCATCTGGTTCTGCCTGCTCTTCCCGTTGCTTCTGCTTGAACTTCATGTTGCCAAAGTGCATGATGGCACCTGTCAGTTTATAGATGGAGTTCTTCTCCTCTGGGGTGAAGCCCAGGACATCGAAAGCACTCTGTGAGGCAAAAATGTGGTCAAGATCTTCTGCAGCCACCAGAGACACATACACACTGCCTGGTGGCCTGCCATCTCACATCTGTGGCCAGGAGCTCCTCTGCATCATCAATGGAAGGAACCGTGGTCTCTCCTTGGGAGATGAAGGCATAGTCGTAGGGGTTATTGGTCACCAGCATCATATCTGAAAGGAGAAAAAGGGGTTGGGAGAGGCAAGTCCCAAAAGGGGCGCAAGGTCAGGTATTTGCAGGTAAATTGGGAGCATGGCTCACCCAGCAGCTCTGGCTTCTTATTGGAGAGGATCTGGTAGTAGATGTGGTAGTTTCTTTCAGCCTTCAGCTGAAAGATGACACGGGACTTCTCCAGGAGGTCTGCAGTGGGGATGAAGAGAAGATGGGTGGAGGTTGGGATGAGGAGATGGAGGGTCAGATGGATGAATGAGTGCAGGCTTGAGGATATGGAAAGGTGGATGGATAGTAGCAAGAGGAGAAGGGTGGACATGTGGATGGAGATATGGATGGTGGACAACCAGATGTCCTCTCATGGAGCGCTCAGCCTACTCACATGTCTCAATGTCAGCTGATGCCAACTTCCCAGTGGCTCCAAAATGGATCCGGATGAACTTTCCCTGGAAGAGTAGTGGAAGGAGGTGGAGGTGGCCACCTTTTTTCAGAACACACCAACCCATAGACCCATCCCCACTGACTCCATCCCATAGACTCTTCCTCATATCCCCAACACTCACGAATCGGGATGAGTTGTCATTCCGGACAGTTTTGGCATTGCCAAAGGCTTCCAAGGCAGGGTTGGCCTGGATGATCTGGTCCTCCAGCGTGCCCTGGTGGAGTGGGACAGTGTCAGAGGGGCTCTCACAGTAAGAGGCAGGGGATGTAGGGTTTGAGGTTGAGGTGGATGGATGGATGAGAGGACACAAAGGTCCATGAAGGTTTACATGGGTGGTTGGGTTGATGGACAGGGATATGGGTTGATGCCATGGATGGAGGGATGGTTATTTGGGTGGATGGAGATGGGACAGTTGAATGGAAGATTGGAGAGATGGTTGGTTGGTTGGTTGGTTGGTTGGTTGGATTGTTGGGTGGTTGATTGTGTCATTGGTTGGACAGACAGGTGCCAGAATGTTGAATACACCCCAGGGTGTCATCCCTCATCCAGTGCTCTCACCTTGCCTGGGGCTCCTGTCTCCTTCTTGCCACGGTCACCTATGGCAGCGATGACAGCAAAGTACTGGATGACCCTCTTGGTGTTCACTGTCTTCCCCGCCCCGGATTCTCCGCTGAAGGTAGCCAAGGAGAGCAATGGTTGGGTACTGGTGCTATGGTGCTAGAACTGGGGACTCACTGGGGAGGGATGGATAATCGACCTCCACAAGTAATTCCAGATGGTGATGAAGGGTTGGCCGTGCCAGTGGGCATGGCTTCAAGGGGGAAGGGGAGGGGCTACATGCCAAGTGGGAGAGTCTTGGCTGTGAGCAGAACTAAAACAATGTTTAGAGATGAGATCACTCACGTGATGAGGATGGACTGGTTCTCACGATCTGGTGGGATGAGAAGAAACATGAGGTTCTGAAGCCCACCTTGGCTCTGCTCCACATCTCCTGTTCCCCAAAGAGGATCAGGGGATATGGTTATGCAGTCCCTGCTGAAGGTCCCTACCCGTCAGCATGTTCTGGTAGGCATTGTCTGAGATGGAGAAGATGTGGGGAGGAGCTTCACTCCTCTTCTTTCCCCGGTAGGCAGCCACCACCTCAGCATTGTAGACAGGCAACCACTTATAGGGGTTGACCGTCACACAGAAGAGCCCCGAGTAGGTCTGGAGAAAAGGAGTAGGTGGGTCAGAGTCAGGAGATGCTGTGCCACCAGCTGGTCCAAGGGGTCTGCAGAAGTGACCTCTTGTGTCTAAGTGATATCTCGGGTTCAGGTAACCCTTGTGGTATGGAGATAGAATATCTTGGGTGTGGGTGACCCAAGAGGTCTGGAGACAGGATGTCCCAGTTCTGGGTGGCCCAAGAGATACGGAAAAGGGATATCCCGGTCTTGGGTGGCCAAAGAGATCTGAGACATCTTGGATCTGGGTGGCTCAAGAAGTGTGAAGAAGGATCACCCCCAGTTATGGGTAGACCATGAGATCTGGAGAAGGGACATGTTGGGTCTATGTGGCCAAAGGGGTCTAGAGAAGGGGCATCCCAGTTCTGGATGGGGTCTGAAGAACCTCATGGGCTCCCAACTCACATAGATCATCCAAGAGGCGTAGCGCTCCTTGAGGTTGTAGAGGACAGCAGGTTCATGAAGGAAGGTCAGCATGGCCATGTCCTCAATCTTGTCGAACTTGGGGGGGTTCTGCTGCATGATCTGGTCCTCCTTGACCGTCACTGTCTGCTCAAGGTAAGGAGGACCCGATGGAGCAGGAACACTGGGCAAGGAGTTGCCCCAGTTGTTCCCTTCCATAGGGCTGGGAGCTGGGCATCTGCGTGTTCCCTTGGGAGCTAGAGGAAGTCTAGGTGTCTCTCAAGTGATAGAGGAGTTGTTTTGGGGTCTGGGTGTCTCTGGGCTGATAGAGAAGGTTGGATGGAGTCTAGGTATCCAGTGGGTTTTGGGAAAGGTGGATCAGGGTCTGGATGTTTCCTGGGTTCTAGAGAAGATGCTGTGGGATCTGAGCATCCAGTGGGTGCTGGAGAAGGTATGTTGGGGTCTAGATGTTTCTTGGGTTCTAGAGAAGGTGGGTTGGGTTCTTTGTGTCCCATGTGGAATAGAGTTGCTATTTTGAGGTTCTGGTGTCCCACGTGTGGCTGGGGTTCCCCCACCTTGCCATGCTCAGTCTCAGCAGTGATCTTGGAGCCCTCACGGCTGATGATGGTGGCCTTTACAAATTCCTCCTTCTCATCAGGGACAAAGATGTCCTTCTTCAGGTCGAAGGGGCGGGTCTGGGCGGCCAACCGTTCCTTCTCCGACTTGCGGAGATAGGGGGCAGCCTCCCCAAATTCGGCCATCTCCACATCAGGCATGGTGGCGCTGGATGGGGCTGGGTGGAGCAGGAGGGTCAGACTCTCCCAGTGCTTCCAGTTCCTTCCAGTTGACCCCATCACAGCTCCTTCCTCAGTGAACCCATTATTCCCTGTTCTTCTCCATATCTACTATTTCCTCCTGGTCAACCCAACTCCTTCATTCCTCCCCAGTTGTCCCAGTTCCTCTCCAATGCTTCCAGTCCTCCCTGCTGGCCCATCCCAAGTCCAACTCCAACTGGAGTTCCCTCCCAGTGCTCCCAGTTCCTCTCCAGTGCTCCCAATCAACCCCATCCATAGTCCATCCTTTGTGAGCTTATCTTCTCCATTCATCTTCTGTGCTCCCAGTTCTTTTCTAGTGCTCCTAGTTCCTGCCAGTTGTCCTCATCTCCATCCCAAGTTTCTCACTGGAAGTCCCAGTGCCCTCCCCAGTGCTCCCTGTTCCTTGCAGTGCCTCACACTTCTTGCCCTTTATCCCACCCAGCAATTTTCAGTACCCTGCAGTACTCCTCCATCCCTCCCAGTCCTTCCCAGTTCCCCCACAGACCCTCCCAGTATCATCCCAGACCCTCCCAGTCACCCTCTGTCTCCCCAGACACCCCTCAGTTCCTTCTAGAGCACAGCCCCACCTCTCTCTGTGGTCTCCGAGTCAGGGGATGACAGTGCAGACTCAGGGGGGCTCTGGTCCTGGTCCAGGATACAACAACCCCCCCCAGTATGTCCCAGTATGCCCCAGTATATCCCAGTATGTCCCATTATATCCCAGCATCGCCGCCCAGCCCCACCAGCACTTCTCCAGTACATCACCTGCCACCCCACACACACAGAGTACTGCTCAGTAAGTCCCAGTATCCCCGTAGGATTTGTCCAGTACCCTCCCCCCTCCTCCAGTATCACTCCAGTCCCTCCCAGTTACCACATAAACCCTCCCAGCATCATCCCAGTCCCACCCTGTTCCCCCCAAGACGCTCCCAGTATCATCCCACTCTCTTGCACACACCCTCCCAGTTTGCCCATAGATCCTCCCAGTTTGTCCATAGATCCTCCCAGTCCCTCCCAGTCCCTCCCAGTTCCCCTACAGATCCTCCCAGTATAATCCCAGTCCCTCCCAGTTTCCCCACAGACCCTCCCAGTTCTCCTATAGACCCTCCCAGTCCCTCCCAGTTCCCCTACAGATCCTCCCAGTATAATCCCAGTCCCTCCCAGTTTCCCCACAGACCCTCCCAGTTCTCCTATAGACCCTCCCAGTCCCTCCCAGTTCACCCATAGACCCTCCCAGTTCCCCCCCAGTTCCTTCCTGTTCTTTCCCAGTGCCTTTCAGTTGCCCCCAGTCTCCCCATAACCCCTTCCCAGATCCTCACAGTGCTCCCATTGCCCCCTGCCCCACCTGCACCTGGGTCTGCAGGCACTGGCTGGGGGAACCCCCTTATATCCCCCCCTCCCCCCCGCAGCTGCGTCACCAGGAGGTGGGGGGGGGCATGGACAGACGGGTGACCTCAAGGCCACCCTACTGCCCTATAGGGACACGGTGACCCCTATGGGATCTACAGTACACTCTCCAGCTCCCTAGGGCCCTCCCTCTGCTCTGTAGCCCTGTGGGACCTTCACTGCCCCATAGGGTCCAGTGACTCCTATGGACCTATAAAGTTCCCCCAGCCCCACACAACCCCCATATCTCACTCCCACAGGGACCCTATAGCTCCCCCTTACCTCACAGGACCTACATCCAGCTCCATAGGACTCCCCCAGCCCCGTAGGACACTGCTCCAGCCCTACAAGACATAAATAGGACCCTTCTTAGCCCCATAAGGTTCCTATTACTTCCCTTCAATAGGACCCCTGTAAATTCCCACAGACCCATAGAACCCACTCCTAGACAGCCCTCCCCAGTCCCATGGTCCCATAGGACCCACTTCCAGCCCCAGAGAACCTCTGTATATTCCCCTATAGGACCCTCATAGCTCCCCCATAGGCCTTCCATGCAGCCCACTCCTAGCCTCATAGAAACCCCATAGGGCTCCCCCAGACCCATAGGACCCCCCCAGACCCACAGGACCNCCACAATAGGATATTTTTGGGATAACCCCCCCACAATCCCTGACATCCGATCAGCTTGTGACGCCAGTGGGGCCGTGGGGCACCTTCACCTCATAACCATATATGGGGCTGGCCCTACAGGTCCCACTTCCCCCCCTCGACCCCCATAACTCACCTAAGAATAGTCAGGGGCACCCAGGCATCCAGGCCACATCAATCCCATGAGATGCCCTATAGAGGCCCCAGGTGTCTGAATTTCACCTAATTTTCATGATTTCCCCAAAAGATTTTTGATTTTTCCCCAAATTTCCTTGCTTTTCTCCGGATTTTCCTAAATGTCCCCCAATCTGCCACATATTTCCTTGGTTCCCCCTGTTTTCTCTCTATTTCCATCAATTTGCCCTGAATTTTCTTGGCGTCCCCTAATTGTCCCAATTTGTCCTTATTTTTCTGCAAATGTCCTCATTTTTTCCTGCAATTTGCCCCAAATTTCCTTGTTTTCCCCTTGACTTCCTCAAATTTCTGCCAAATTTTGTTTTCTCCAATTTTCCCCTAATTATCTCATTTTGTTAATTTTCCCTCAATTTCTTCTAATTTCCCCTAATTTTCCTTATTCTGACCTTTTACACCTAAATTTGCCCTTATTCTCCCTGAATTTTCCCCAGTCTCCCTCCATGTGCCCCATTTCCCCCAATTTTTCCTTTATTTCCACTACACTTCCCTAAATTTCCACAGATTTTCCCTGATTCCCCTAAGGTATTTAACTTTACCCAATTTCCCCAAATTCACCCCAATTCCCTCTAATTTTCACAAAATTTGAACAACTTCTCCTAATTTTCCCTGAATATATCCCTAATTTCCCCTAATTGAAATTTATTACCCCAATTTACCAATTTTTTTGTATTTTCCTCTTCATTTTTATTACTTTCTCCACTTTTCCTGTAATTCCATCCTACTTTGCCCCAGTGTCCCCTAATTTTTCCTTTTATTTCCTCACAAATTTCCCTGAATTTCCCCTTTATTTTCTCACAACTTCCACAATTTCTTCAATTTCACCCTAACTGCCCCGATTTTCCCCAACATTTTCACAACTTAGCTTGTTTTCTCCCAATTTTACTTTATTTGCTCCAACACTTTATTGGATATGGGGGGAAACATAGCAACAAGGATGAGGAAAAGCCTCAGGTACTTAATGCCTCCTCAGCTTCAGTCTTTAATAGTAAGAGCACTTGTTCTCAGGGTACCCAGGACCCTAGACTGGGATGGGAACAAGAGCAAGGACCCCAGAAACCAAGGGCTGCACCACTCAGACATTCCATCCCCTGAAATGTGCTCCTGGTCCTGCAGAAGCTCCTCATCCTCCCAGGACAGGTGAAGTCGGCCACTGCCTCTCCCTTGGCTGAAGAGCACTTGAGTTGAACTTGGTTCTGACCGACAGAGCTGGAGGTTTCCTTGACTTTACTTTTGGCAATTCGTCCTTTTGTGTCTCTCCAGACAAAACCTCTCTGGACTTCCAACCCCCTCCCGCCCCCACCCACTCTCTAATGACAGGGCTTCCTTTCCTGGTGCTTCCTCAGTGCCAAGAACAGTCTCATCTATTCCATTCGACTATTTGTGTTCCCTGACCATCACACTGAGCAGTTTCTGTGCTGCCCCATCTGCCATCCTGCCTTCCATATGTGCCAAGAGCTGCCAGCTGCCAGCAGAGGCACCTCCCACCCTCCCCAGCCGTGCTCCCCTGCCCATTTGCATCCCTAGCACAGTGGCCTTGCACTCAGTCTGGGGAAAATAAATGGGATCCATTGCCAGATAAAACCGACCCAACACCTTCCACTCTTCTTAGGCAGGATCCCTGTGGGACCTGGCTCAATACAGGCTCAGGTTCCATGGTGGCCCAGAACCTGCAGCCTGAGGCAGTTCAAAAACCCAGAGGGTTCCTTCTGAAATGAGAAGGGGAAGAGAGTGGCCTTTTCGTCTCTGGTGTGTGACTGCTGGCAGAGCAGAGATCAGACTGCAGCAGCATGTGTAAATGCAGACTGCTGAGACATTCCTTTCTATACAGAACTCCCTTGAGGAGGACCCAAGGCATGGATGGAGAGGAAGGTACAAATAAGACAACTCTAATTCCCGCCACAGCGCTCCCTTCCTCTATCAGGAAGGGTGAGACAACAGGAAAAGGAAGTGTGGCCTTAAACAGGGCCTGTTTCAGCAGCACCAGCCTTTTGGCTGGCTGTGACAGAGAACTAGAGGAGAATACATGCTGGAGGGAAGAGAGAAACCTTTGTGTCAAGACTTCTGCAGTGTGCCTTTCCTCACAACTCCAGGAGACCCTGGGAGCCCAGCCTGCTTCAAGGCTCCAAGCTTGGCAACAGCCTCTGTGCTGCCGTCGTGGGTGGAGTCCTGCATTTCACTCTCAAAAGAAGGGACAATGGATTTTATTGAAACAGGAGTGAGTTAACAAAGTTCGGTGGCAAGCATGACAGTGACTTACCAAGTCTCAAGGTCAGAGCTTCACCTGGTGCCTCTTTTAACTTGTTTTCCACAGATCAAGAAAAAGGGAGCAATGGAGGCATGGAAATGAGTGTGAGGCAAGCAGCAGGAGGCAGTTCCTATAGAAAACAGCCATGGAAACCTCAGGTACATAGCTTTTTCTTTTAAAAGCAGTCTCGAGGCAGGCTGCTGTGAGTTCAGAGGCACCCGACAGGTGCACAGCATTCTGATCCAGTGCATGTCTGCCCAGTCTGATCTCACAGTTCCTGCTGCGCCTGTAGCTCAGGCAGAGACAGGGAAGGCTGCAAGGCACAAAGAGCAAGGGAAAGCTGCTGCTGTTGCCAAGTGTTCCCTCTCAACAACAGTGCTCTCCTCTGCTTTCCTGCTTGTTTCTCTCCCTGAATACTGGTCCTACTGAATGCCCTGCCCCACACTCTGCCTTTGCACCAGCCCTGAACTGCTCAGTCCTTCGGGGCACTCTCCAAAAACCCCTCCCTGTCCACTTGGGCCCAAAGCAGTTCTGCCCACAGACAAATATCTGAAATGGTACCATGTAGAAGGTTGGGGCAGCAGGGTTTAGTGCTGATCAAAACCAAAAGACTCAAGTCTTCACACCAAGACAGTGCTTTCCTGAACCTTTCAAAGGCCCAGTTCTACCTCAGCTCTGCTCTCTGTCAGCTGTGTGCAACGCCACGGACTGTGGGGACACTGCTGCTGAGGACACTGCTGCTGGGTCCAGCTGACCTTCACCTGAATGGCCACGGTGGCCGCTGGTGACCACAGGGTGGCCATTCACAGTCTGACAACGGGCTGTGAATGAGATGCACTGTGTGCTCTGGCCTTACACCAGCAGAGCCAGCCTTGACCTGAAGAAACCCCGACATTCCCTGCTATTGAAGGGGCCCAACAAGGAAGGAGATGCAGGCCTGGCACACTGCTGCCTCCTCCAGAGGCATTCTCCACCAAGCTGTCCCACATGATAAACACCTGTCAGACACATGCCAGAGCTCTCCTTATGCTTGGAACTCAGTCTAAGACCTGAGGGGTCATGCCTCAGCATGCCTGCTCACCTTCCTGTGGTCACAATGACACTATAGGGGCTGCAACAGATGGACATCCCCTACCCTAGAACATGCTCCTCGTCCCCCAGAAGCTCCTCAGCCTCCTGGGTCAGGTGATGTTGGCTACTGCCTCTCCCTCGTCTTCAGAGTACTAGCTTAGCCCTCCTGGGGACTTTAAGCCCCCACTTCCTCTGAGGCAGGGGACACTGGCACACGCCTGGCAGCAGCTTTTTGATCTTGGCTGGGCTCCTCTGGTCACAGCAGGCGAAGTTATCCAAGGCAGAACCTGGGGATCTCCTAAAGCACCACCCTCAGGTGTGAGCAGCAGAGAGACTTCTTGAAAGAGAACAGACAGACAAACAGCACCAGGGTCACTGTCTTCAGAGCCTTTTTTTGCCTGCTGGGCAGCGAGGAGGAAAGGCATGTTGAAGCCTGCAGTACCCACACAGTTCAGCAGCAGACCCAAGAGCAGCAGCAGGGACTGCAGGTCTTGAAACTGACATCCCTGGCTTACATCAGCTTGGTCCTGCACAAGCTTGAGTCACTTGTAGAGTCGTCACCACGTGCACCACGGGTCACCTGGAAAGGCAGTTACCTCTCATCTGTGGGGGTGGAGAGGAATTCTGTGGAAGTGGAAGGGACACAATGAACACCCATTCCTCCTGTCACCATCCCATTGGTACCTGTGCTGTTGCTGTTCTGCCCTCTGTCTCGAGAGAAGGGTCAGCTTTGTGCCCTTACAGTTCAGCAGCAGCAGGGTTTGTGTTTCTCCTCTCCAGCATTTATTTACTCTGTTGAAGTTTGTTAGTGACACCAAACTGAGTGGGGAAGTGGACCCTTTGTAAAGGAGAGATGCCCTGCAGGAGCACATGGATAGGCTGGAAGAATGGGCTAGCAAGAACATTACGAAGTTCAACAAGGACAAGTGTAAGGTCTTGCAGCTGGGAAAACATGATCCAGGAGTGCAGTGCAGGCTGGAATCTACCTAGATGGGGAGCAGCTCTGTGGAAAGGGACCTGGGGGTCCTGGTGGACAAGCAGCTCAATATGGGTGAACAGTGTAGAGAAAGTCAACAGGATGCTGAGTTATGTCAAAAATTACATCACCAGCAGAGGCAGAGGAGTCATTATCCCATTCTATACAGCACTTATCAGCACTGAACACACCTGGAATGCTGTGTTCAGTTTTGGTCCCCAGTATGCAAAACTGATGTGAATGGGCTGGAGAGGGTCTGGAGAGGGGCCCCTAAAATGACCCAAAGACTGGAAAGCCTGATATATGAAGAAAGGCTGGGTTTGCTCAGTGGGAAGTGCATTTGTTCAGCCTTGAGAAAAAGAGGCTTATGGGAGACTTCATCACCATGTTCCAGTATATGAAGTGCGGCCACAAAGAAGATGGAAATTCTATATTTACAAGACTCACATGGAAAGGATATGGGGTAATGGGTAAAAGTTACTCCTTGGGGGACATTCTGTTTCACCACAAGAGGAACATTTTTCCCAGTGAGATCTACCACTGGAATAATCTCCCCTGGGAAGCAGTGGATTCCCCAACCCTGGATACTTTTAAGATCCAGCTGGATAAGGGGCCTGGGCCATCTTGTCTAGACAATGCTTTTGACAGGAAAGGTTGGACTATCTAGCCTGGTATTCTCTGGTTCTATGGTTCTATGACATGTACCAAAAGCAGATAGAGAGTGATTTGCTTCCACCTGGCAGGGGTTCCACTATATACATTTACTCCCTTTGTGTGCATTTTAATCAGTCTGACCATTGCTGTTTTGTCGAAAGAACTGGAAACATTCCCGTTGCCACAGGAGGTCACTGTTGGGCAGTGTATGTGTGCACGTGGTCGTGAGAAGCGCTCTCATTCCACTTTGGAAAAGAAGCTGTTACCAGCTTACAAAGGTGAAGACTGGCAGGGACTGAATCCTTGACCCAGGGAAGGAACATAAAATTGCATTGTCAATACCTATTCTTAAACCTGTGCTTGCTGGTAAACTAGTACCTTTAGGTGTAGCATGTAAGACTCCTGTACTGTGGTTTGCCTCCAGGATTTCCTACACAGCCAATGCCACAAGAGGTAAAATCAGGTAACTTTAAAAATAAATAATACAGAAATGTTGTCTTGGGCATGGAGTTAAGTGGACTTTGCAGTAAATCTGTTTACCTCAGAGTAGTGGTGTAGGAGAAAGATGAAGCATGTAGTTTTAAAAAATGGTGTCATTAATTGGGGAAGAAACTTATGGGAGGCCATGCAGTTCTTAAAATCCTGACAGACAGAACTGTTAGTCACTGCACAAAAGTTTTGAACAATCTCCTGTGCTGAATAAACAGAAGCAGGATGCTTTGAACACCTCAGTGTGGCGTCATTCAAAGTCCACGAGTGAGGTAGCAAGAATCAGATACATACCTGACTGTGCATACCTTAAATTTGCTTAAAGAACTCTCCCAAAATCTGGCAACCTGGACTTGAGTGGAGAATTAATACATTTTAAAGGACCCCCCAGAACAATCACAACACTACTGAATCTCCTGCTCTTCTGTGTAAGTTTTTCCTTTTACACAGTTGTACACATCTGAAATACCAGATAACATAGTAAGTGATAGTGATGCCTGATGGTGAAACAGAACCATTAGAATTCATTGTAAGTCTGTGAGCCAGTTAACCATTGAGGTCATGGCTCGTGTGCCACAGTGGGCAGTATGAAATTTGAAATTTGCCTCATTCCCATCCCCACTACTAAACAGTAATAGTTACTCTAGGATTTCCAAAAAGCTTTGCAGTTTTTACCTCTGAAGTTTTTGGATATTACATTCAGGTTTGATGGGACAACATTAGCTCAAGTATAATTCAATTGCTCATAATGGATAGTACTTACATACAAACAATGGTGCAAGTCCAGCTGGAACATCTGCACAGCTAGGAATCTTTCTGGAGGATCAGTAACAGTTGGATTGAGCACAGAGAATTGGACTCTATCAGTTCAGAAATCACTAATAGTTAAGTGTCCGGTCTAGGACTATTAAGCAGACAAGCTATAATTGATCAGACTCTGGATGTAATAAATGGAAATGAAACAACTACCAATACCTTGATAATTAGCCTAAACCCTTGGAGAAAACTCCGGAAGATTTTCAAAGAAATGTATGCTGGTGTTCACAAATCTGTTTCAAATTTCAGCAGTGCCATTGCTTGTGTTGTCATGCAAACCTTTATTATAAATTAAAATGAACTGCAAGCCCATTGGATCCATAATGGGAATCTTGTAATGTTAGGGACCCTGTTATTGGGATTGATGCCACTATCATAAGCTCCATTTATCAAAGCTTAGGAGTAGCAAGCAAAAGTAGTCTGTTGGCAGGATCTGTTTAGCACCACACCATAAGTAGGGAAAGTGAAAATGAATCCACTTACACACTCCATTCCCTGCTATTGTAGCTAATAGAATGTGGCTGGCAGTTTAAGGGGCCAAATACATGGATAACAAAGGTAACCTAATCGATACTCATGGATGCAAAATGGGGAAAGCACAAACAGTACTGCCCTGAGCATTTAGAAATACAAGGTCTTTGTACAAATAATATGGCCTCAGGTAGCTGCCATTTAGGCTAAGTGTGTGATCACTGCATGGTTGTACTTAAGGAAAAACTGGGTTGTATTTAATTTGTTTTGCTTTGTGATATTTTCTTTAATGACAGGATGACTTTATAGAAACTAAAAATCTAATCCATGTTTTTGCTGCTGCAATACTATCTTGCAGCTTGGACAGGACCCTTAGGATCATTATGGAACATGGTACATTCTCGAACTGAAGAACTGAAAATTTTAATCAACAAGTGTAAGAAAACAATTGCTTATCAGAAGCAAATTACTATTTCTATCAGGCATGATACTGACCAGACTGTAAAGACTGTACCAGGAATTGAACAAACTGCTAAATATCATTGGTATGCGAATTTTATGGATTATGCACCATCTGCAACTGGCATATTGCATCTTAGGTTGAAACTTGGGATCATTGTACTTTTTTCTGTATTTTATTTGTTTTATGCATCCAGATTTAGTGCTAGCATCATGCTGAAAGCATGTTATCTAATAATTAACTGTGATGCTAGACTTTCCCATGGAAATGCTCAAAGCTTTCCCCTACCCTCACCCACAGTGAGGCAGGAACAGTAACAGAACATCACCCACTGCAGCATGGGACTTACTAGATTGTGCCTCTACTGAGTTGTGGAATTTGGGTGATTGCTCAACTCCTGCCCAGGTTTTGGCCTAACACACAGCTCGTGCTAAAGCCTGATGTATGGCAGCAGTAATACAACTAAGCTGAAGTGAGAGCAACATGTACACTGGCTGAGAGAGTGAATTTGTGAGTTATTGACTTTGTCAGCTAACGAATTTGTGAATTAGTGAAAGTATGAATTAGGGAGTTATCAACTAGACTAGTCTGCTGAGAGAGGATTGAGCCCTTGTTTGATTTTTACCTAATGAGGTAATGAAATACAGATTGGCACACAAGAGAGCATTGTCCTTTAAATCTGAGAGATCCAAGTGAACTCTGGCATGCATGTCATCCAGAATCTGCTACGTGACTTTGCTGGCACTACACTGACTGTTTGTCCCTTTAGCAAGGGATAGGTTTTCACTCAACTGCTTTCTGTCCCCTAAGTATTGTTTAGCTATAATAGGGCAGAAATATTTATAGGGAGCTGATACTTGTAATAGTACTGTGAAAGTCGTCATTGTTGACAACAAAAGAAAACTTATTTCTAGTTTTGTCAAGTTCTGATGACAAAAGTTCTTGTTTTCTTCTTTCTATACTCCCATAAATTAAAGATAGCAATTTATTGATGCAGGGGGGAAGAGAAGAGATGAGAGGACTGAAAGAGCTTTGCATTTCTTAACTTCATTTCCTATTTTTGTGCTGGGCAGCTCACTGAGATATCAGCTTTCACTGAACAAAAAAATTCCTTCCTCTGAGAGACTGGAGTCATGCCATCGTGCTGCTTCTTGCCTGACAAGTGTATATTAATTTAAATGCTTTGTTTCATCTGCTCCTTATGGTGCTTTTGTATTGACACCGAGCGATGATTAAGAAAGGTCTCTTTTCTTTTTTATTCCAAATTTAGAAGTCACGATTACAGACACACTGTGTGGTAATAAGGTATATAAATTTTACCCTTTTTTTTCCTACCAAAAGAATGAGAGAGTTAGTCATATGCCAAACAACATACTTTATTTCAGTTGAAACACTACAGAAAAGCATAGTCAAACTCTTCCTTTTCCATACATGTATCTTTTTTTTCCTGCACAGCCTAAGCCATTCATAATTAACATTTCTTTTTTTGAAAAAATGTAACTTTTTTACAGTTAGGTGAATGAAAGCCTGTCAGTTTTCTGTACCAGCATCATTTTCCTGAGAGAAATGGTGTAACTTATCAAATTATTTCCTACCAGCTTTTTTTTTCCCCCTAGAATTAAATTTACCATATCATTGGGGTTTATGCCAGGAAGTGATTGCTCCTGGCTCAGGTACTCACGTTGCAAAAATTGTGCTCAGACACTTTTTTCAGATTATCCTGGACAAGTCGGAAATGCTGACTGGGCAGGAGGGCTGTGGCTGGTCTTTATTCAAAGAAAAGTTTTTAAAAGATGATAAACACATTATCTTCACGGAGGCAAGGCCCACCCCAGCTCCTTGAAAAAGAAATGAAGGATGGCACAGGGCAGCGGCCTGGTCAGGACAAGAAGAACAACAAGCTGTGCCAAGAAATGCAAATGAAGTGGAAAACATAGGAAAAAAGGTGATCTGTTCCATTCATCACCTCAGGCAGTATTTTCCCTATATTGCAAACCAGAACTATAGTCAAGGAGTAGGAAAAGTGGGAAAGAAGGGGTGATTCTTGCACTGGTGGCAACCATTTTCCATGGAAACCCACCATAACAAGGGTATTGGTGTTTGCAGAGCCAAGGCCACAGCCACAGCAGCATGAGAGTGACAGCCTGAGGAAGGCAAGGGGAAGAGCCGCCTCGGCAGCTGAATGAAGGGATGCACAGCTCTGACGGGCAAAAGGCCACAGAGCTGCAGATAGGAGCCACAGCAATGCCTCTCACTCAGGCATTGCCAGCCTGTGGTGAAGCAGCTACAGGCTCTTTCAGAGAGCTGGGCTGATTTATAACCCCAAATCTGATTGAAAACTCCAGAGATGGAGCTCTTTCTCCTACCATTCAGCCATCAGGTTGTTTCTCAGCTACAGCTAAGTCATGCTGTCCACACGTTTGTTTGCTTCAAAGACACACCTGGGCAGCAGGAAGCTCATGTTGAACAGTATTGGTGATCAGGGATTAGACAATGCTCAGCTGTGATGGACCAGAGTGGGAGGACTGAACTGCTGGGACCCTTCCACAGTGATGACAATTTTGCTGAATAGTGTGGATGTTGAAATAAATCTGACTCAGAGCAGGGGCAGCTTTTGCTGGGTGAGCTCCCTGGCAGCAGTGCTTGTAAGAAGGTTTTCACCCACAGCTTTTTATCTATAAAGAAATTGCAGATGGCACCTGAAACAAGATGATGCTTGTCAGGATTCAGATTGTACCTCAACTGCACTTTTTATGACACAAGATTAGTCATTTTTTGCTTAAATCTTTTTCTTTTAAATGAAGATGAAATCACTCCTTTGTTTCAGCTGCTGCAGATTTTAACTGGTACAACACGAAATAATCTGGGAGAGGTCTACTGTTCTTTTGGTTAAAAGATTCAGGCAGAAAAACTTCAGTCATAGCAAAATTATCAGGTATACAGATATATTTATTTTTGGTTTTCACAAGAGCAAAACTCAACTTTCTCTTCAGCTTTAAAATCTGTGCCTTCTGCTCAATACACAAAATTTCTGTATATTAACTTTTCCTATTTCTTCTGGCTATGCAAGTTAGTCTGGTAAAAAATAAACTGCTGTCTTCTAGTTGTCAAGAAGTTTTCCTTTTTTTGACTAGTACCCAACTACCAAATTCCCCTGGAATTGTTTTTGAGTTGCATCTACAAAACACATACAGTCTTTATTTGCCACTCCTAAAAGCCTGGGGAAAATGGACATAAATCCAAAATTTCTCGGGATTATCTCAAAGGAAACTAGAAATTTAGAAGACTTATAGGGCTTGCTTGAAGCTGCCGTTGCCCACCTTTGTTTTGGGTGAAACTGAGCCTGCCCACACTGAAAGATCTGGACCACGGGATTCTCTCCAGGAAACACATTTATAAAAACTTTAATGATAAGTGCTGTCAGAGTTCTGAAATATTTCTAATGAATCATTCAGTGCTACATATTGGCCTCCTCTTCTCCCACTGAGTCATAATTTTCAGTAGGAGTAAGCATGGGCAAAATGAAATTTTATGAGCCCCTTTCGCCTTCCTCATACGACTGGTCTACTGAACATCAGAGTTAATTAAAAAGCTGCTAGCAGGAATTGAACTTGGTGATATAAAAAGGGCAGCTATCATCAGCTCCAATGGTTATTGTAATAATGAGAACATACAGGAAAGGCCTTCAGTGCCAGATACAATATATAGATAAATCTCAAGGTGTCAAGGTTCAAAATTAACAGATGAGAAAACATCTGCTCAGTTGCTAGCTGAACTTGAAAACACTTGAAATTCACTACTCATCTCCCAGAGAAGTTTCTAGGTTCTCTATATCCTACGACTGAAGTTCTGCATCTGCTAAAATATCTCTTGGCTGAGTTGGGATGCTGAAACTGGAAAGAACAGCAGCAAAGGCCCAAGCTATGCCCAGTTTTCCCTTGGTCAGTGGTGTCAGTGTCCATCCTTCTGTCATGAACCTGTGGCTGCACTCATTAGGGGTGCAGAAGGTTCACTTTGCACACAAAAGTAGCCAAGTCTTACAGCTGCAGGAAGAAGGTGAATCCCATAGGTGAATGTGTATTACCAGATGATAATGCTAAATTTGTGGAGCCAAGAGGACAACAAGTAAGAATAGCCCCGAGTGTGTGGATCTCTAAGATAATTTTATTTCTGCTTTAGCAGAGATCTGAATCCAGAAGGCCCACTATTGGGCGAATGAATTCAGTCAGGAAGTTTCAGGCCTTCAGCCTTGCTTGTTTCAGAACCACTGAAACAATGCTCTATCTGCAGCTGCAGAAGATGTGTTCAGGAGCAGTGCTGGCACTTTCAGCAAACCCTCAGGGGAAGAGAAGGGGTGGGGAGGCGGGGAATGCATTGCATTTCTGCAACCACTCAGGTGCCTTATGCTATTCATGAAGAAAGGCACATTGTTCATTCCGTTATTAACATTAGTTTCCTGGTAAACATGCTGGCTTTGAGGCTATTTTGTGAAGTGTCTCATCACCCTCATGCAATGCACAGGAATCACAAGTATGTAGCTATGATAGCTTGTATTTCTATGGTGGGCATTTAAATCCCAGCTTCAAGAGCCATTTTGTAAACTTCAAAATATGAAATGCATCATTTAGTAGCATTAAAGATCTGAGTATGCAGCATCCCTGTATTATCTTCAAAATGTTTGTGTACTCTCAGGCAAACAAGAAGTTTTACAAAAAAAAACTGCTGGGAAAAAAAACACACTGCAAAATGCCCAACTGCTTCTAAAATGGCATCCTGTAAGAGCTGGTATAAAAGCTGGAGAATAAAAAGATACCAGCAAATTATCCGTGCTGACTCACAATGAGGAAGGTTTTTAGAAATTCTTCAGATCCTGTTTTACTTTCATCATGTTCAAGTACAATCCTTTCAATAACATGGTTTCACTGACTCCAAAAACTGAAAATCTGTACTTTACCTTCTCTATGCAGTCCTGGAGCCTTGATTAAGAATAGTCTCTGACTATTGGATTCATGGACAGGTGCTAAGGCAACGACTGTGCGGAGATGTTGAGTAAACAGGTACTTTCTGTTGCTCTTATTTAGACAGTGCAGTTCCTGCCTTGGCTTGAAGAAATAAGCATGATAAATATGACAAAGTCTGAAAGGTTGGGCCTCAGATTTATGAAACTGTCATTCATCTCTAGCACTGCACAAGTGTTTTACAACAAACTAGAATTGTACCAAAGGACCGCCTTCTGTGCAAAGTACTGATTGGGCTACATAAGCTGCGTCTGTCAAACACAGATACACCATTGGAACAGGTTGCTCAAAGGTGATGTGGAGTTTCCATTTTTAACAATATTCAAAACATGCCTGAAGAAGATCCTGAACAACTAACTTGACCTAAGCTGACCTAACTTGGGGAGGCTGGTAGTGGGGGAATAGATAACCTCCAGACATCCTTTCCCACACATATTATTTTATGAATTTCCCAAGTAGTTTAACCATCTGGTGGAGCAGGAGAGCAATAAGAAAGAGACCATACCAGTGAGAGCAAGGTGGTGGTTCTGAGCTCTTTTTAGATCATTTTGAGCTATTTTAAGATAACACTCCTGGGTGGAAACTAATTTCTATCAAGGCAGCTGTGCCAGATCTGAGGCCTGTCTGCTCCTGGTGGTGTTGATGCATTTTATCAGCATAGCCTTGAGCATCACGTCAGGATGATTCTACTCATATAAACGGTGAAGCCAGACATTTGGAGGGCACCTCTGAAAATCTTCTTGTCCCAAGCCCTTCTGTGAGCAGAAGAAATTAAAAATTAAGTTTCATGTAATTTCAACATGTTTGATATGAAAGAGATCCTCAATTTAAAAGAAAATCAGATGTGGTGTTCACCTCTTATCTTTCTATGTTGCAAGGAAATTTAGAATGACATCACATATTTTGTTACTTACCTTAGCACACTGAAATTAAAAAATACAAATAAATATTGAGTAACAGACTAGAAATCACTTGCTGTGACTAAAGAGATGAAAGATCATATCTAAGTTATTGCTGACATTCAATAGGTCTCATTTTTAGTTTGATTAATGGAATGTGCTTATATCAGGAATGATCAACTCTAATGGAAATATGGAAAGAAGCTGAAATATTTCCATGAGTCCAAGTATTAGAGACATGAATGAATTAAGAATACTTCATATTAACTCTCAAGAACTGCAGAAAAAAGGTCAAGCTAAAAATGAAATGCTGAAATAATGAAGAAACTGCTGAAATTATGAGGTGAAAATCTAAGCTTAATATATTATTTAAGTAATTTTGTATCTGAATTAATTTCAAAAATATTGTTTCTTCTTTTGGAAAAAACTCTGCAGTTGGGTGCAAATCAGACTCCAATTCTGGGCAAGTTAAAATCTCTGTGAGTCCTAATGTTTCTACTCGACAGCTGTTGAGTAATTTATAGAATGACATCTTCTTTGTTTACATCTAAAAATAGTACTAGTAATTTAATAGCAAGTATAACTATTTTCATTCAAAATATCAGTGATGTCCTTTCTGCAAAGGAACCTTATCTGTCTCTGTACTTGAAAAACAGAAAAAGTATGTAGATGGTCTCTTTGGGTGTAGAAGTCAGAGATAAGGGTCTTCCAGAGGGACCTTGGAAGAGACTAACATGTACACAGAGTCCTGTGTTTGGTGTCCCTCCATTGGCAAAAGAAACTGATGACAGAATCACTTCTTTCACGTGCTCGTCTTTCTCAGTAAGACAGTTCGAAAGATAAACTTTTCCTGAATATACTGGGAACTAACTGCTAAGAGTTTCCTTGTTTATGACACAAAGTCTTCTTGGTCAGTGCTGCTGGGAGAGCTCTTTCCCCTCAGTTCTAGCAGTTTGTTGGCTCTTGTGTCAGTTTTGTCCTTGGTGTACAGCTGATAACAAGTGTTTATGGCTGCCTGGTGCTGCAGGAGGCAGCGGGACACTTCTGAGCATTCTCCCTGCTGGCCATGCTGATGGAAAGCATGGCTAGATAGCACTGCACGTGGCTAGGTCATTGCAGGACACAAGAAACAACAACTAAAGGGGTTTCCAAGTACCTGGATCATGGAACTTACAATTTTAAGGTACTTATATATATAAGTATCTGTAACTTATTAGGTACTACAGTACTTCAAGAAACTTTTATACTTCTGTCATTATTTTTTTGAATCTTTTGCTAGTGTGATTTGTTTTTATTTTTATGTTCTTGATGAATACCCTTTCCCCTCATAACAGATAAAGTTGGGGAATTTAATATAGAAAAATTCCATGAAATTTCTTTAAAGCAGATTTTCATTGGTCTAGAATGATATTGGTACAATAAAAATTTCTTTTCTGTGATTCAGAAGCTCATGTGAGTCATTCATTATTTCAAAGGTAGTCCCAAGGGCTCAGTCAAGGAAATATTTGGTCACAATTTAGTGCTGCTCTGTCCTTTGAGTCCTATATGAGACAAAACCAGTAAAAAGGAACACAGCAAATGAGTGTCCTTGAAATGAATAAAATGGTATGCATTTATGTATTTTCTTTATTATCCTGTATTTTAATGATACTACTGAGAATGAGATTCCCTTTACATTTGTAATTATAAAGGAGAGCAGATGGTGAAGGCTTTGCTTAAAGTGTTAATTAAAATAGCTTACACAGCCAAGCCTTTACTTGAATAAAGTACATCAGGAAGATATAAGACACGAGTGAGTGCCCTATTCTAGTGAATTATTTTTAGATAAAGCTACCTTGGAGCAAAACCATGAGAGATGCTTAACATCATGCCAGTGGAATCTTTCTCTCAAGTTCATGAAACAAGCACTAAACAACTTGTTCTAAGTCTGTTTCTGGAAGTGAAGTATGGGTTCACTGGGAGGATTTGTATTCCTGTCTGCCTTAGCAGGTATTCAAATAAAACAAATTAATCTTCCTCAGTCTCTCTATATGTTTGTTGGCAGGCGTGTGCAGAATCACTTCTGTGTGGGCTGCGTGGAGCTGGAGGAATGCCAATATCTTTTGGGATTCATCTTCATTAATTCATACAGGTGACTCAACCAAGACAATTGGCTCAGAGATAGCGCCTAAACCTCCCACCTTTGTGAAAACCAGTCTGAGGGTGGTGGATGTCAGTCTGCAATACTCTGCTGTTGAAAGAACTCAGCTTGGTTACTGAAGACACAGTTTTAGGTGCCTTTTTATTTTTTTTAATTTGGGACAGAGCTCTGTAAGTCCTCAGAAGCAGCATATCATAGCCACCTAGATATTTTGTAATGAAATATGAAGTTGTTCACTGGAGCAAGGACTAGAAACCAGTTGCCCAGATATGCTCTGAAATGATCACTGGACTAGTCATACATACAACCTTTTTTCTAATTTTATACTCTGAGCCACTACATTTTTACTTCAGCTGTTAGAAAATGAAAGGCAAAGAGAGGAATAGCATTCCCTATTCTCCTTTTCTCCATTGGCATGCTGAACTGCTGAATTGGTGGCATTAGAAGATATGAAGATTGTGACTGGACTGCCCTCTTCAGTTCATTTTTGTGCGGTTAACAATTTTGAGCTCTGGGTTAAGAGTGTGGATTAATACAAATTAGCATTGCCGTGTGCCAATTTTAGTGCCTTCATCTTAAGGGAAATTTTTTCCTCAATCAGATAATGTAAACCTGTGTATAGAGCTCTGTTTTAAAACAGTAATAGGTGGGGGAAAACAGTATCTCTGTCAATTCTTTACCTCACTTATATTTGGTAGGTTTTGGCAGTAAGACAGAAAATGTGAAAGATCATCTGGTATGATAACAAGATGTCAAATGCTTTGACTGCCTTTCCTTAAGGGCTCAAGCTCTCAGACTCTTTTCTTTTCGGAAAGGTTACAGAAATAGCTCACAGTTTGTCCTTCTAGTTGCAAAATTGTTCTTTAACCTTGGCTTGCTTAAAAAGTATAGCCAGGTATAGTCTGTAAACATAATCACTTAAATAGCTTCACAAATGTAGCTGTTTGCTGATCAATATGTGAAGTAAATACTTGTATCTTTGAATGTTTCTTCCCTATCCTTTCCTCTTTGTTTACACAAAGGATTGCTGTTATTCGTATTGAATCTCCAGTAGAGATTCATATGTCAAAGAGATATCTCCTTTCTGGGCAGAGTTCTCCTGTCACCTGCCCTTTTTACTTATTAAATGTTCGTTTGTCCTGAAGTACTGAAAAATTCTGGATGATTGAGTTGAACAATGCTTCCAGGTCCCTGAGCACAACAGGACCAAGAAGTCAACAATTTCCAGGCTGGAATGTTGAGTGACTTATGTCATTGTGGTAGATCCCAAATGCCTCTTGGCCTCGTGGAAACTGAAAGGTGGGAAAGGTGGCTGTGGGTCACAGTGGAGGACAAGTGGGAGAAGCACAGGAGAGGAAGAATTCTTTCTGATTAAGCACTTCAAAGGAATTCTATTGTTTGTAAATAGCTTACCTGATTTTTCCTGTGAAAAATTGCTATTCAGGTCATATGCGAGATGGAGAACTGCATTTTCCCTTCAGGCTCATTTTTTTTTTTTTGGCCATAGGTGCTTTGACCAAGTGCTCTGATGTTGCTGTTCTCATAGTGTTTACCCTCCTGTAACAAGCTACAGTTTGGAATAGCTTATGCTGGATTTTGTCTCAGCTCTATGAATGTCTTTTAGATGCTGCAGCTATGGCCAGAAAGTAGTCCGGATTTCAGTCTTTAATAGGGTTTTATAATGCATTAGTGGAAATTGGAAGCACAGTCTATTTTAAAAAAAGTCTCTGCTAAACTTAAAATTTAAACAATATATTTTTGCAATAAAGTCAACTATCCACCAGGAACAGAATATTCTGCCCTCAGCATTTTAGAAACAGGAATGAGGCTATTTATCCTCTGTCAGTTCCTACTGCATCCTCTCATTCCTAAAAGACAGTCCCTACTGTCTTCTTCGGATTGTAAGCAGGAATTTAACTACTATGGTTTTAGTAGCTTCTAAGTTCTAAGCAAATCTCTCCTGCCTGGGGTTCTGAGCATTCAAGGCAGCTCAGAGAAAATAAAGTACTGCAAGGAAAAGTATGAGATATTGTCAGATAACTTGATATGAAGACTTTTTGTACAGTACACTGTGTGACTTTTTTTTCTCCCTGTTGTAAAGAATAAAATAAGCTAACAAAAAGCCATTTCAGACCAGTATTACATTGAAAAATTGATGTGTGAACCAGCTGTTAAGCTGTTAAGCTTTCTAAATCTCGCCTGACATTTCTGTTTCAATTTATAATGGGAAAAATACAATATTAAAAGTTGCTTTACGAATTTCTGGTTGTATGCAGAGTTTATTCAGTCATTACTCCATGCCATTAGTTAGCACCCAGTGATAGCATGCTTCATGCAGACTTTACATGGAAAGGCTGTTCTTCCTCCTCTGTTTAGTGAGAACCAAAACCTACACAATACTCTGACTTCTCTGTCTGATCTCTGCAACGTCATGTGCACATCTAGGATGACAAAAAGAAATAACAGCCCCTCCACAGCCCTTGTCTCCTCATTCTGTCTAAAGCAGACATCAGAATCAAGCCATCTTGGTATGATGATGCAACTATGAATGAACGAAAGTAAAAATTAAAATCTAATCGTTAAGTTTGGCTTCAATCACACACAGTCTGGCTTTATCCCACTAAAACTTTCCTTATGCTCAGCCAGAGAGGGGGGAAGGATGAGGCTGTTGGTGCCATTTGTGTTTGTGTGTGTGCTGAGTGTTTCTGTCTGTTCTGCTTTGTGTGTCCAGCACAAATGTATGTATGTGCGTAAGTACACTCTGTGTATAAGTATATGTGCACAGGCTTGCTGGGAATACATGCTGGATTTGGCCACTCCAAATTCTGAGTTCCCATTGGAACTGGGAAAAGTTTGTCTACCAAATTTCATGATAAAATACCCAAGTGATATTACCACACATCATGTCTCACCAAACAGAGAACAGATAGTAGCTGATCAGAGAATCGGGTTGGTTTGTTGAGATTGGTAACTGGGTACATGGGCTCTTCCAAAACACATCAGAGGAACAGGCTATTATATAGGAGGGAAAGGGAAGATAAAAAAGAGAAAAGTATAATAATGCCAAAAGAATGAATTAATCTGAACAGGTCACAAGTCAATTTGGACCAAACCTACAACCAAAGCCCCAACTATGTTTCGTTTTTGTGTAGCTTAAAGAGACTATCTGTTGGGCACATTTGTTATGATTAGGTGTTGGGAAAAACCTGAAGGAGAGGAAAACATGTACATCGTCAGAGAATCCCTTGGAAGACATGCCATAGGCAAGGATAATATTCTTCTCTCATTTGTATTAAAACCACGCCACCTTTTAATGATCTCTGTGTTATTATTAGCATGAATTGTCATCACTTCATAGTCTCTGACTGGCCGGTAGCTGAACTGATGCCTACATCAATGCTTTGCAATAAAATTAGACAGTGCTGTGCAGAATTTCATTACATTTTCTGATTAACATTTATTAGAGCAATTTTGCCAGACCAACATAAGGTGTTTCACAGTTTGATAAGTCTCCTTTCCTTTCAATGATAATTGTACCAGAGAACATTTTGAGGACTTACACGATCACACTTCTCAAGGGATTCTAAAGATTGATTGTTTTGCTTCCTCTGATCTCAGAAAATCCTTGCCAAAAGCAGCAATTGTGCATATAACTAGCATTTCTTTCTTCTAACCTACAGCACTAATTTAATACCATTCCAGAAAATTTATGCTTTGGAAATTTGTATCTTCAATCATTAGGAAACTTTTGTATTCCATATGTTAATTACTTTCAGTGAACCACAAAATGCTTGTTTACTGAGATACTTTAACGCCTGCCAGTAGCTTGAACATGAGCACAAGTAGTTTTTATGGGTGACCATTTGGGGTTCTAAATTTGCCCACAGTGTTCCTGTCAATATATTTCAGTGCAACACTTCAATAGAGTATGTTGACTGTAGCACATACTTGCAAACACCCTGAATTCTGAAGTGAAGATTTCCTCTTCCTTTGAATTAATCATAAAATAACGGATATCTGTATTTTCCAGGGCACAGGTAGAACCTTTTAATCATTAATATTTGAATGGGACATTTCTTCACCAAAGAATAGTCTGTAGAGGTTGTAGACAGAAAAATTGAACTCAGATTCAGATATCCCTCTAGCTACTGGTGGAATCCTGAATCTGAACCTTATATGCACAATAATATGGATCTATTCTTTCTCTAATTCACATTCTTTTTTCTTTCTTTTCTTTTTCTTTTGTCTAAGATCAACACACCTATGGAGAAGGTGTGGAAATGGCTATACTTATTGGGAACTTTCTGTCTGTCTGGAAGTCCTCTGGTTCAAAAGTTTTTTTCAATCCATGATAATTTCCATTTCTTGTTTGCAGAATCAAGTCAGCTACGCATTAATTTCATATTTTCAGTCTGTGTTCACATGATTTCGATATCTGTTTTATGCTTTCCACTGCCACTCATTAGTATTTATACCCTGGACTGAGTCTGTAGAGCAATGGTTGAGGAAGTTTCTGTTTGATTATTAAACCTAAGATCAAAAAGGGCTCTGCTTGGAACATGTGTGACATGAATGTGATGAATCAAGACATCGTGCATCTTAAGAAGGGAAAATGTTCATTGGGATGAGTCAGGTTTTTCAGGAGTCCTTGCTAGGCCATGGGCAGGGTGAAGTGGTGTGTGGAGGGATATATGGGAGAGCGTGCAGGACTGTGATGTGATTCATACTTTGCACTTCAAATGAATTAATTGGGATTAACTGTCTGCCCGTGACTACATTTTAAATCAGTTCAGTAATCTGTACAATTCCTCCTGAAGTATGTGTAAGTGCCAGGGCCTGAGCAGAAAATAGCTGAATTTGAATGGCAAACAGCTGAATGGGACATGAGAAATTCATTGGCTTAATAAGTATCTGAGTGAGAAGTGGTCAAAAGTTGTAGATATCACTGTAAAGGACACAGCACATGAGGGGAGTTATGTGAAATGTTTGGGGGCTGTGGGGCCTGTCTGTGTCTATACTGAGAACTTGCACCCAACCTTGCCATGAGCTCCACATATAAGGATTGAACCACCCCAACTGAGACCCACCTCTTGGGGCTGGATAAACACCCAGGGTCCTAGCCCTCATAAGGCAGGAAGGAGGATTGACCTACATCCCCTATCACAGAATGTGGTGGTTTTGATTGGCCCAAAACATTAGTAAAGTATTTTTTAACATCTAGGAGAAATTTGGACCCCTCAGAAGCTGTTGTAGTAAGCCTGGGGAGGTGTCTGAGGGGTGGGAAGTAGCACAAAGATAGCTTCTGTGTGTCCTGAGTGAAAGTTCTGGAAGTTTTTACATCAAGTCTAGCAGAGCCAATCTCTGATGGCTCTGAAGGTGATGGACATGCTGCTGGCCAAGTTTGGGCCAATTAGAGGTGCTAGTTACGCCTTTGTGAAAACATATTTAAGAAGAAATCAAAACAAGGTAGTCATGTACTTCTTTGTAGTTAGAGGAAGAGGAGGTGGAGATAAAAATATGTAAAGAGAGAACAGCATGAAGACACCAAGGTCAGTGGAGAAGGTGGGGGAGGAGGTGCTCCAGGCGCCGGAGCTGAAAACCCTCTGCTAGCTGTGGTGAAAGCCATGGGGGGGCATGAGGTCTTCCTGCAGCCCATGGAGTCCACAAGAATGCAGAAATTTTACTCACAGCCCACGCCAGAAGAGCAGGTGGATGCCTGGAGAAAACTGTGATCCAGTTTGGAGTCTCATCAAAGAGTTAAAACTGAAAAGGCCTTGCAAGGGAGAGAAAGGCCTTTTCCTTGCTCCTGGGATGGAAGCAGCCTGGCCTCGGCTCAGGAGAATCTGCACAGCACCCTGTGGACAAAAGGACTCATGTTGCAGCAGAATTCGGACGGGATGTTGCTTGTGAGATTGGACCCATGCCAAAGAAGTTCCCAGAGGACTGTCTCTCGTGGGAGGGACCCCGTGGCTAAGTAGAGGACCCCTCTCCCTGATTGGACTGACCAGAAAACCCCTCACCTTGCCCCCTGNTGAATAAAATGGGTTCATAAGAGGGAGGGGGGTGAGTGAACAAAATAGTATATGAAAAGTTTATTTTTGCCTTGCATTTTATCCTCCAACTCTGTTAGGTAATTAAATCACTTTTTGCAGCTTTAAGTTTGGAGCCTGTTTTGCCCTCTTTTTTTTTCTTCCATGCGTCCTCCTGCCAGTGTCCTATCTCATTTGACTCACGAGATTAGTGTGTATTTTTGCAGCTTTTTTTGTTGCAGCAAGAGAGAGTCGAGGTGCCTGGCGTTTAGTCAGGGTCAAACCCCGACATAGAATCATAGAATGGTTTAGGTTGGAAAGAACGTTGAAGATCATCTAGTCACAACTTCCTTGCCACTAGACCAGGTTGCTCAAAGCTCATCCAGCTTGGCCTTGAACACTTCCAGAGATGGGGCATCCACAGCCTCTGTGGACAACCAGTTCTAGTGCCTCACCACCCTCACAGTGAAGAATTTCTTCCTAGTATCTAGTTTAAACCTACCCTCTTTCAATTTAAAGCCATTTACCCTTGGCCTGTCACTACATAGCCTTTGAAAAGTCCCTCTCCAGCTTTCTTGTCTCCAAAATTAATTTTTTTCCTCTCTGGTTCCTACAGCAAACACACAGATACAGTGGGCATGCAGTTGAAGTACACGGGCTGTGGGCATGCAGAGTTATAATTTTAGGTGTGTATGATGTAAGCAATAACCTCTTCTGCAGCTGACTTCACGCCCACTGGCGACAGCACAGATACAAAACTATTAGCAGAGCCAAAACCCAAGGTATGAGATGGTCTGACCAAATGGTTTTCGAAAAACTTTTGCCAGTTATTACTAACAGGCTTCCAGACAGTGAGCAAAAGTCTAGGATGTGTTCAAAATGGATGACTCTCAAATATATTCTCCACTGTATTATATATACTACAATGTATTTTGCCATGCTACAGGTTGGTGTTGCCATGGTGTTCTGGATGTGAATAACTTGCCAGAGAGAGGAATTTCTGGCTAGACATCAGGTGGTCATAGCCCTCTTGCTGGCTCTGATGTTGTTTATTTGAGTGCAATATGTGCAGATGACTTCGGGTGAGTGGTCTTTGAATTGGCCTAATTGCAGTATATTTGTTCAGAAAAGCACTTAAACACACAGGCAGCTGTGTGCCAATAAGAGCTTTGCTGAGGGCCAATTTAAAACGTGGTGTGTGTGTTGGTGCCACTCTGGTATAGGCAGCAATCACAAAGGCAAAATAAAGCAGTGCAACGAGTGTTATTTTCTGCTTTTTGTCACAAAAGGTCTTTTGCGTGTCAGCCTCCAAATTATAGACCTGGAAGACTCAAGAAAATAACTTTTGTTGTAATTCTGAGTATATGTTTGAGACAGGAAGGCAGATCACCAAATGTAGTTCTGGGATGAGCCTGGAGCTGGAGAAATCTTAAGGACTGAAAAGTAAAGAAAAGCCTGTTAGGAGACCTATGGACACAAAATGTGGGGATGCAGGAAACATTTTCAAAGGTTGAAAAGGCTATTTTATAACAACTAGCTGCTGAAAGGAAAAGGTAAATCTGATATGTGTAAAAGAGAAGCTTCTGGATTAACAGTTCCCTTGCATTTTTGTTTACTCTAAGATTTAACAAACTCCACCATGCTATGGGGTTTAAAGTCTCTAAAGAGTTGTTTCTTTTTTTCTTTTTTCTTCTTCTTTTCTTCGTTTCTTTTTTCTGTTTTTCTTTTTTTTCTTTTTTTCTTTTTTTCTAATATGCTTAAAATTATGCATTTTGTTGACCATTCCAGAAGACATTGATGGAATGAAGTCCGGGGACAAGCTGGAGTTTTAAATAAAAAGCCATCAGAACACGACTGAAATTTTTACCCTTCTGAAGAAATGTTTATGCTTATTGTTGTAATATGCTAAAATTTCATGGTCAGCCTGAACTCTCTATGGGAAAGAGATGCAGAGCAAGCCACTTTCACAAAGGGGGAAAAGAAATGAGAAAGTAAAACAGTGTACTTGGAACTACAGGTTCCAAGTAACCCTGCCAGCTGCTTGCCTGTGTAGAGGTTTGTGTAATAAAGGCACAAGACACAGGATTTCTATCTCCAGTGACAGTCAGGGAGATATCCAGTCTTATTGATACAGTGAGGGACAGATCTCTTGCAAAAGAAACCTTGAGATTTGTCATAGATCATGGGAACAGAATTAAAAGAGGGCTCTTACTCTTTTGAAGTCACACAGTTATCAACAGAACACCTTTAAATATAAAGACTATTTTTCCAAGTGCTATTGTGAAACATAGTGGGGTGTCTCATAAGAAAAAAAGATACTATTTTCTTAAGTACCAAATATAAAACAAGATTGAATATCTTAATTAAGTATAAGTTCACTGAAGGACCTGTTGGGAATACAATAGAAAGGCTGTGCTGGAGCTGGGTGGAGAGTTTTGCTTAATGAATTTCAGCTCTTCCAGGTATGACCCTCTGTGCCCCTCGGGTGGGAAAAGCCATCAGGAGAGGCTGCACAGCCCCAAAAGGTTCATTACCCTGAGGGACAGATCATGGTGGGTGTAAAAGGGGAGAAGTGTGAACATGGTCAGCACTGCTTGGAAAGAAAGTTGTCCTTCCTTTTTCTGACTAGGTAAAATTACATCTCAGACAGGAAAAATGTTGTCTGGAATTTCCTGTATTATACAGTGCTTGAGATGATAAAGGAAAAGAGAAACTCCACCAAAAGTGAGGGACAAAATATGTACAGAATAGTAGCATGTAGTACAGGAACAATCCTGTGCTTGCCCTCATTGCAGCACATAGTACTAAATGAACTTTGCCTGAGGAAAAAGGTTGTTAAATCTGTGTGGCAAACATATTCAAAGAACAAATCTTTACCATCTCAGTGCTGTGAGAGATCCTGATTTGATTTTTTTTTTTTACGGTCACTGCTCCTCACAGAATAACTGGTTTCATCCTCTGACTTAATCAGTGGTGAAATGGCAGCTTGGAAGTATGCCAAAGACTATTATGCATCTGTCAGAAATACACATGTTTTAGGAGGCTATTTTCCACTCCTTCAATTTGTTTTGAATGACACAAACATGGTTCAGCCTCTGTGGCATTTCAGATGCAGGGGGTTAGTGGAACCTTCCTCAGAAGGTGTTTTAAGAGACACCCCTATGCTAGCACCTGGTGCAACCAGCACATCATGTTTGTGTTCACACACCCAAGAAATTCCAGTTTGGTGGAGGGGTGGGAGGCCTGCATGAGAGTCAAAGGGATTATTTGGAATGCTAAAAACTGAAGGGGTTAAAAAAATCTGGTTTGACTCTATTAAAAGAGCTGGTTGTCCCCAACTGTACTGTGGCTGGGAAAAAATGATCTTAAAAAAAGAGATGCAACATCTCAACCATGCAAAAGAAAAAAAAACAGAGGAAACCATCAACCATGCAAAAGAAAAAAAACAGGGGCAAATGAGGAAAACAGCCCTTAAATACCTAAACAGAAATGTTGGTTACCACAGAAAAAGATTTCTCACCAGCTGTTTTAGAAAACAGATATACATTAGAAACACCTGCTCTCTGATTTAGTTTTAAAACTTAAAATGCATGGCAGCAGTGAACTTCAAAAAGAAAGAAAAGGAAAGAAGAATGTGGTGTGGATGTTGTCTGCTGTGCTGCCATCCTCAAAAATACTGTGCAGTGTTCTAGTTACTTGCAACTTCTGTACAAAGCATTGCTTGGCAGATTCTTGTTCATTTTTTTCTGTGGAAGGATATCCTTTGGCAAATTTCCAGATACCAGAAAACATGGTTATTTTTAGATAATTTGATACGCTCTGCTAGCAAATGTGAAGAAGATGAAAAGCCATGAGTAAGTGTGGAAAGAATGGAATCTGAGGATCACAGGAATCTTGAAGTTATGCAGACTGCCCAAGTTTTCTTTCATCAAGGAAAAACACCACCAGCCTGAACACCAAGTGTTTGTTAACCCATGGCCTCCACCCCCACCATGCAGATGCTGTTGGTTACAGCTTTCACAAAGCAGACATTGTCTTTTACCTCCTAATAAAGCCTGCTTCATCCTTTCTCCTTCTCCTTCTCCTTCTCCTTCTCCTTCTCCTTCTCCTTCTCCTTCTCCTTCTCCTTCTCCTTCTCCTTCTCCTTCTCCTTCTCCTTCTCCTTCTTCTCCTTCTCCTTCTCCTTCTGCCAATCTTGGATCCTGACTCAAGGAGCATGACTCTGGATCATGACTTACTGTCCAGACTAGTACGGATTTTGCTCTGCTTGTCTCAGCTTTCTGCCTTGTGGCCCCATAAGACGTTAAAGCAATTATGGGTCACATTTTTGCTCTTTGCTTTTTCTATGAATTTTCTGTCTCACATAAAATATGTTGTGGGGAGTTTTTTCCAATATTCTCCTGTGATCCCCATTTCAGTTCCCCAGTCCATCAGTTAGTAAGTTTGTAAAGAGCTGTTGTTTATGCTATATTTAACTTTAAACTTTCCTGAGGCCCCTTTAGATTTTTTAAGTTTTCTCTTCCTCATCTCTTCAGTTATGTCTAAGTTTTTTGCTTTTATCATAATTGTAAGATGCTTATCGGAAGCCTGAGTCTACCTCAGTCTGCTATTAGTGCATTACTGTTCAAATGAAAGGAGTGAGAAGATGATTTTGACATTTGAAAAGAGATCTGGTTCTCCTTTCAGACCTGTGTTTATGTTCTTTCATTTAAAATATGCACTTTTTTTTAGTGCTTTATTGGTATGTGCTACTCACCTTCATCAGTGCAGTACCCCACCAGTTTTTACCCATTTTGCCCTTTACTGAGTTCTTTAGTTTCCAGATCCTGAAATATCAGTGATTTCTGCAGTTCCTCATGAGACTTTTTTTTTCTTCTTCTCTCCTGTTGTATTAGGTTTTTGACATACAATGGAATGAGGACACCTCTCTGATGCTTGTGTGTCTGCAAATTGGGCTACTGCTAAGTTAGTAATACACAGTTTTTTTAAGGATTTGAGTACAGCCCTTGTCCCCACACTGGCTCAAAGCAGGTATAAGCATTAAAAGGTGACCTGGAAGGGAAAGTGTGACACAACAAGCCAGTGACAGCCCCTGTCTTCCTCGATTTCTCCATGTGAGTAATGTGTTCAGAACTCTGGAGCAAAACAGTAAGGAGAAAAAGAGATGAGAAATGGAGTTTGGATAGAGAAATTTGTAAATTAAAAATGAGGCAGCAGTTTAAAAGAAGATGATAGATGGGCATAAAAACAGATGTAAAAAATTACATTATTGGCTTTAATATTAATGAGTACTCTTTGTCCTACCTCTTTGTCTGTGTTTCTCCTCAGAACATGAGGAAGATGATACTATGAATTACTTAACGATTTGAGCTCTTCATCTGAGAAAAATCTCACACCACAGCACAAAGAGGTAAACGCTTTGTGATAATAAGATCAATAAAGACCATTTGCATTCATAAGGGAGGAAAGGCTATGGCTTAATGACTTCTAAGATCAGGAACAAATGATGGGTTTGTACCAGTCCTGAAGTCATATCACTATATTCCATGTGAATGGTCACATAAAATTTAATAGCTGAAGATTAAAAAGGGCAAAACCTTTCATTTACATTACCTGATAAAATTATCTAAAGTTGTAATTTAACTGTGAATTCGCAATTCTGCAATCAGTCTTAGTCAGCAAGGACTCAGTGCTTAAATGCAGGAGTGATTCATCAGATTACACAGCATTACAGCAGCTGTAGGTGCTGTCCAGATTCTGTCATTTCAAATCAAATTATGAACACCCAGCCCAATGCTTTACAAACTCAGACATGCTACTAATGAATGCACTATTTCTGCTGTTGTCTTTTCCTCCAGCAGTTTGGTGCTTGTTTTCTGGTTTTGAGCTTCTACAGGAGGAATAACTTAGATAAACCCCTTTCAATTTGATCCAATATTGACACAATAAGGTTGTGAATACCCTGCAATCCCATTCCCACAAACCATGAAATCATTTTAGCTCATGGCTATGAGGTGTCTGTGCTCAAATGA
Source organism: Grantiella picta (assembly GCA_013397955.1). NCBI lineage: Eukaryota > Metazoa > Chordata > Aves > Passeriformes > Meliphagidae > Grantiella > Grantiella picta. The sequence continues at coordinate 719,228 of VZRM01002768.1, forward strand.
CACTGGACCAAGCACTTCACTTCCTGAATTATGTTTGTTTCTGTTTTCTGGGCTTAACACATTCTCTTGTCTCTACACATGCTCTTCTCCCTACAAGGCCTTTTCTCCCATTCTTTCCTTCTGTATATGCAGTGCCAAAGAACTAAACTTTGGTACTGTAGTCTGTAGTCCCACTTTGTACTCTCTTCTGCAGGGCATGGATAGCTTTTCCACCATACAATCTATACAGGAAAATCTGTGCAAGGGCGAGAGGTGTAAGATACAACAGACCTCAAAGATATACAGGAAAGAAATCTCAGCGACTAGAGAATTAAAAACAATTTAGACTATATTAAAGACCCCTGTGGTTGTCAACTATCAGACTTTGTTGTAAACAAAGTGTCCAACACTTATCGCTCTTGTTAGGTTCAGTTTCTGAATTAACATTTAAGTTCTTGCAGGAAGTCAAAGGCTCACTTAAATAGGTATCAAGAAACAAAATTAACACCTTTCGACTATGTCTGCTTTAAAAATTAGTACATGTAGGTAGAATGAAACACCTACTTCTGAGGAAGCAATGTTCAGGCTAGATGTGCTTCTGGGAGCTTTATTTTGATCAAGCCTTGGCCTGGTCTCATGTATGAAATGGTCTTGTGGAGCTGGGACACGTTAGGTGTGCTGTTGAAACACACCTTCTAGTTTAGCTTCATTGCAAAAGAATTCAGTCCCCATCCTGTGACACCCTTGCACAACATGCACTGCAGCAGGGGAATGGGGATGATCATCAGGACACTTGCTTGAGGAGTGTCCTCATGACCTAAACTAAACCACTCTGCCGCGGAACCCTCGTGGCTAGTGCCAGAGCAGTGGCCTGCCTCCTTCATTGTCTCCTACATCAGTTGGAGCAGAGGGGTGTGCTCCCCGGAAACACTGTGTTAGGAAACGGCAGACAGACTTGCACTCAAAGTTTTACTTGAATCCTTAGTTAATACATTCAATAAAATTAGTTAACCAAATCACTTTCAATAAGCCCACATTACCATGGTTACATTATTATTGCAGTTTAGCCAGCATGACATTGCCAGACACAGAACAATCTCATCATGATAAAAATGTAAAATCTCTTCTTTTTCTTCAATAAACAAGGTCACTGTGACCTTTCCATCTAAGGGAACATTCTATTTATTAAGCTACCTGTAATGCAATTCAATTCTCAGGCCTACGTATTCTCCAGTCACCATTTTGCAAAGCTGAAACCCTTTTCAGCTGGGAAAAGGGCTGCCACTACTCCCCTGTGGTGTTGTGTACATCTTGTGTGCCACTGACTCTGGGCCCGGGAGCTTTCATAGTTCACTGCTTCAACATTCCAAACAAACCCATATTATGGAAGTTACACCTGCGTGGTGAGCAGTCTGCTTACACCTTAGGCTCAATGTTACTCATCTCTACCCTGTTTTCTGGTTATCACTTACTCCTAAGTTTTCTGAATGCCAATAGAAACAGATGATTAATTTAGAGGTTAGTCCTGATTTCAGTTGGGGCATTAACTTAGATTACTTCAGGATATCACTTCAGACTTTAGGATGTCCCTTCAAACCCATACTCTACTTTGAATCTATGACCAGGAAAAAAACAGTCTGTATATTTGTCCAAGAAAACCTACAGTTCTCATGGCAATTCAGCTTTTTGTGCAATGAGTGCTTTGTAGAATAGTATATACTGCTGTCCACCTAAAAGATAAACCAAATCCAAAGTGATCAACATAACAACATGACCAAGCAACATGACTTTTAGGGAAGGAATTCAAACTTCCCAATGAATAACTGTAATAATGAAGACTAAATTACTTTTCTGTATGCACATTCTGTGTAGAAAAGAGATATTTGCAATGGTGTGATGGAGTTAGTGACAACTTTCCCGTAAAGTCCGCCTTATGAATGTTGAAAGAGCATTTCATAATACTAGACTCACCTTGATTTCTCAAAAAAATCCCCAAACAGGCTGTCTTTGTGTCATAGTATGTAGTAAATTTGTAAAATTTTTGCTCCTCTTAGTAATGTGAGGTAAAGAAGATACCTGGTTGAAACTGCTGTCCTTACATTAGCTTTAATAAGAAGCCCATATATGATTTGATTAGGCCTTTGTGATCTAGATTAATGGAGTTTAGAGCATGTCTTCATTTTGTTGAGGATAGACCTTTTCAGGGATCAAGACATCTTGAGTAATTATTTTGTTAGCTAAATATTTTTTTATGTACCAGACATCATAGCCAAAAATCAGGGATTAACACTTGGTTAATGTTATAGCAGAACTAGTTTCCTGGCAGCTATATATATCTCTAGATGTAGAAATATATCTTTATATATATACACACTCTACTCTGATATGTTATCCACCCTTGCATCTAGATATTTAAATTTTAAGAAAGCTCTGACAGAAAAGCCATATGTCTTTATTAGTTTTAAAAAATCTGCTTGGAAAGTCATAGATTATCTAGGGATAGACTATCTAATATGACTCGTGTATTGAACACAGCTCTTTTGTTATCATCAACAGCTGGTAGAAAGGTTGTAGATGTGTGGATCAAAACAAAATTAAATGGAAGAGGTGGGTCGAACTCTTCCTGGAATGCTCTTCACACATGTTTTTATGAACCATGAATTTTCAAGGTCATTCTTCATAACGCTTCTTTATCCCTTTCGAGAAGCACAAAGGGCTTTAGAAACTGGGAACTCAAATACAGTATTCCTTGGAAAGGTGAAGAAATAAATACATCTTAGAAAACACAAATAAGAAGTGAAAAACATGAAAAATATTTCAAAATCAGTGGTTTGTATTTGCCAGATTGTAAAACAGATTGCCAAACAGCCAAGTGTGTAATCTATTGCTTAAATCTATTTTGCTACCAGTAAAATAGAAAGCAAACGTCATGGGAAATTTTGAAAAGTGCCGCCGGGTATACAAGTCAGGAAGTCTGTCTTTGATACAAGGAAAATTGAAGGAAAGTGGAATGAAAGAAAGAATTAATAGGTCTGTGATCAATGATTAGGCAAGCAAAAGTCAACAGTTTTTACAGAAAGAAGTTATCTTTCACAAATTGATGACTTGTTCTTTTAGGCAGTGAACAGGAAAATTGATAAGTATATTTGGATTTAAAAAGAGAAAAAAATCCAGTCAAAATGTCTCCTAAAAAGCACTCTAAATTAAAAAAAAAAAACAAAAAAAAAAAAAAAACAAAAATAAATGCTCATTAAAAGAGAGAAAATATAGGATGAGGCTAAATGGCCAGTTCTCACCACAGATCTCTTACATTAACAGGAATATACCCTGGGATGTATGCTCAATGTATTCACAAATTGCCTAGAAATGCTGTTGAATAATGAAGTCAAAATTATTTGAAGTCAACAAAACTAAAACTAATGGCAAGGGTTTGAAAAATATCTTAGAACTTAAAAAGACCATGAGATCAAATGGCAGAGGGAATTCAGCGTCACTAATTACAGAGCTGCAGGAAAGGCAGCAGGAAGTAGCCCTGACTGCCCAGGTACAGCAATGACCCATTGGTGCTCCTGACAGGAATATTGGAGCTGTTGATGATCATTCTTGGTGAACACTAGTGCCCTTGGAAGGAAAAATATGGAAATTAGGAATTAGAGACAAAAATATTATTTTACTGTGCACATCAACAGTCCATTCCAGAATACTGTTTGGGGTTTTGGCTGCACAGTCTTAAAAGGATGAGTCACAACTTAAAAGTACAGAGGAATAAACTACAGTGAGCAGAAAATCAGAAAATACAAAATCCCAAGTGGTCTCAAAAAAGTGAAAAATCATTCTGTGCTTTGTGTCTCTTCTCATTTTGTAGGTCTCTCTGCAGCTACAAAGCAATCACAGCCTGGCTGGTAGTCCTCCACAGCACAAAGACTCAGTTTGAATAGGAGCAAAGTGGAGGCTGAGGATGTCCCAGAACGACCTCTGCCATCAGCCCAGCACGGCCCAGAGTTTCTCAGCAGAGATTATCAGAGTTTATCAGCACACATGCTTCCGAGGCTTTTGCCAGAGCACACAGGCAGAGCAGGAGCAAGCTTCAGCTGCTCCCATAACTCAAGGTGCCCCCCTGCCAGAACACAGAATGGCAGCTCCCTCTGGTGAGCAGGCACTCTCCTGGGCAGGAGATCCAAGCATCTTTTTTGTCACTTGCATTTACTGTCTCATGTCCAACCAGCCAGCTTCTTTCTTGACACTTGACACCTTTGGGACAGGAAAAACAGCTCCCATCTTGCCAGATAACCAAAGCTCAAAAAATGCCCAGAGACTGCCCTGCCTTCTGCATGTTCCATGGAGAATTTCCTGAACTAGATGTGGCTTAATACCTAAAAGCCAAGGCAGCTTGCAAGCACAGGCACAGGCCACTTCATGCCAGCTGGCCTCAGTGCCTGGGTATGTTTGCTACCAGGCACATTCAGTTTGCTGGTAGAAACACTTGTTAGGATTCAGTGTAATATTCCTTTCCCGTGCTGCCTTTTGATTAATTTCTACAGAGAAGTCTTGCTGCTGTTTCTTCTGTGATCTTTGTTCTCTGTGTGAAGTCCTTTTGACCATGGATGACTCTACCTTTGTGCAGACTGCATGGCTCTGCCTGCTCTCTGCCTGTGTATTTTTTGTCTGGGCACCATCTGCCCTAAGTTCTGAGGGTACAAATAAGCCTGAACAGCCCTGACCCAGTGCTGCCTAGGACCTCCACCTAACATCCTGTCACAAGGACCAGAAGCTCTGCTTAACCTCAGCTCTGGATGTTCAGTTCCTCCCAGAGTCAAGTCACTGGAGTGTTGGAGACCACAGGGTCTCCAACTCTAGTTCCTGTCCTTCAGACTAACCTTCTGGCTTGAGCTGGGACCTGCCACACTAACAGGAACATGCCTGGGGATCTGGACCCTTGGCTGAACGCAGTCACTGTTCCTGGTCCCACCCTGCTCACCTTGCATAGGGGCTTTGGGGCTGGGCTCTGGCTGAGACCCCTGCCCTGTCATCTGAGCTATTGCTCTTGATTCTTGTCTCTCTGTCCTTTAGGGAGCAGGAGCCCATTGCTGCTCTTTGATGTGCCCTATCTGATTCCTTTTCAAAAAATAGTTGTTTCTTGCAACTAGGATGACTGTGACCAGGAACAGGACCCTGCTGCTATGTGGTTTTGCTTCAACAATGCAAACGTTTTTATACCACTTACAAAGTCAGTCAATTTGTGTTATGTAGGATAATTGCACAGCATTTTCACTGTCTCTACATGAAAATCTGCTAGCTTAGCAGATCCCCTCTTCTGTCTCTCCTGTAATCTTCTGGCCAGTGTTAACATAGTGCATGGACTCTGGGGCTATGTGTATTGACATAACAGGAGTCAAACTGTGCCAAGCATATAATCTAATAGTGATACAGGATTCTCCAGGCTGATTAACATTTGATAAGCCCCTGTGGCAAGTGTTCAGCCTCTCCAACTGGCACACTCGTCAGCTCTGCCTGAGCGTGGTCTGGATACGGGAACAATCTCAGCAGGCACTGTGGACAATGTCATGCCCCTCTGTCATCTTCACTCCGGCAATCTTAGAGCCTTATCCCAGCTGACCTTGGCAGAGTAACCTCTCTTCCATGTTTATACTTCATAGAATCAGAGAATACCAGAATGATTTGGGTTAAAAGGGAGGGGACCTTAGCATTTGAACCCTTCTGCCTTGGGCAGGGACACCTTTCACTAGACCAGGTTGCTCAGAGCTCCATCCAGCCTGGCCTGGAACACCTCAAGGAATAGGGTATCCATAGCTTCTCTGGGCAGCCTGTTCCAGAGCCTCACCACTCTCAAACTGAATAATTTCTTTCTAATATCTAATCTAAACCTACTCTCTTTCAGTCTGAATCCATTCCCCTTTGTTCTCTCACTGCATGCCCTTGTAAAAATCCCTCTCCACCATTCTTGTAGTCTCCCTTCGGGTACTGGAAGGTCAAAATTAAGTCACCCCTAAATCATCTCTTCTTCAAGCCGAACAATCCCAATTCGCTCAGCCTTTACTCATAGGAGAGAGGTGCTCTATCCCTGTAGTCATCTTGGTGACCTCCTCTGGACTCGCTCCAGTGGGTCCATGTCCCTTCTGTGCTGAGGACCCCAGAGCTGGATGCAGTGCTCCAGGTGCGGTCTCANAACTGAATAATTTCTTTCTAATATCTAATCTAAACCTACTCTCTTTCAGTCTGAATCCATTCCCCTTTGTTCTCTCACTGCATGCCCTTGTAAAAATCCCTCTCCACCATTCTTGTAGTCTCCCTTCGGGTACTGGAAGGTCAAAATTAAGTCACCCCTAAATCATCTCTTCTTCAAGCCGAACAATCCCAATTCGCTCAGCCTTTACTCATAGGAGAGAGGTGCTCTATCCCTGTAGTCATCTTGGTGACCTCCTCTGGACTCGCTCCAGTGGGTCCATGTCCCTTCTGTGCTGAGGACCCCAGAGCTGGATGCAGTGCTCCAGGTGCGGTCTCACCAGAACAGAGCAGAGCACAGGGGCAGAATCCCCTCCCTGGCCCTGCTGCCCACACTGCTTTGGATGTAGCCCAGGACACATTTGGCTCTCTGGACTGGGAGTGCACATGGCTGGGTCATGTCCAGCCTCTTACCCATCAGCATCCCCAAGTTCTTCTTAGCAGGGCTGCTCTCCATCTGTTCATGCTCAGCCTGTGTTGGGGTTGTCTGTTAGGGCCACATCAAACCCAGCCCTAGTCTTTTCTCTACTACAAGGGAAATATCTGTTTTTCTTCCTTCCTGGAATGTTAGCTCAAGGGAGAAGATTTTCTTAGTTGCTATTACAGTCAAAGGCCAACAGATAGCTATGTACACCCAGGAGATGGCAACCATTGCCTCTCTGTATTAAGATCTCCCATAGGATTGACGGTTTGGAGAATGTTTGGATACCAGCTGTTGTGTCTCTTGCCACTCCAAGAGAGTTAACATAGCAGCTGGGACATATAAGCTGCCCACAGATAGGCAACCTTGAAAAAAACCTAAATGTTCAAAACAGGGCATACACAGGATCAAGACTGCAGCCCATATTCTGGTGTAGCTCAGCATGAATCTCAGTTCTTTGATAATACAGAGCTTTTGGTCACTGGCAACCCATGCTGGAATCCAGTGGCTCCTTTTCAGAGTCCCATTATTCAGCTAGGCCTCTTGGCCCAGTGTGCTGGAAGGGGAAAAAAGAGGCTGAGGATTCCATAAAGGGCTGCAACCACTCAGTTGACCTCTCCAGAGCACATGCATGAGAGAGACTTGCACTATTCACTTACGTGCCAGTGCTTGCATGCAGGGCATTATTTTATTCTTGACCGTGCAGATGGAGGGCCCTCACTGCAGCCAGGAAAACTGACTGTGTGCCCATCTGCAGTCCTGAAAATGTTTCAGCTCAACAAATCATTCTGTGAGCCAGAAAGTACCAGTCTTGCAACCCCCTGCCAAATGATGGATCAACCAAGAGACAGATGTATGTGTGGCTCTGCCTAACACCTGGCTGTTACAAAAAAGAACACCTTGAAAATCTAAAGGAATGCAATGGATCTGAGTGTTCCAAGTCTACATACTTTTCCCTCATGGCTAGGGATGCCTGATATGAGGGAAGTGAGTACACAGAAACTAGTAATCTGTCAAAGAATATTTGTAAATAGTATCTTAAATTAAATGCTGGTGTCACTGAGTTTCAGTTCTGATTAAATAAAGCCTTAACCCTTTCCTATAGGCAAAGAATGGGGACAGCTCAGTGGAGCTGACAAGGGCCTCGTCTCTGGGCCACCCCTCTATTCTTTGTCCAAGGCAGAATCAAGTCAGCTTGGTTTCCATGGTTTCCAGCGGGGGAGAAAGAAGAAAACAGGGATAGATTTTTGCAGGGATAGGATGCTTGGTATGCAGTGTACACAAAGCTGGGCAATATGCCATCGAGAGTGAGGGGAGAAATCTTTCATCACTTCATCAGATAGTCTCCTATAGCAACTGCAGCAGTAAAAGCAGTAGCTGCAGAGGCAGACAGCTGCATAGCAACCAGCTATGTCATACCAAGGGTCCCACACCCCCTCCTCATGCATGCACACTACAATTACAGAACAATTTGATTAGGTACATGCATCTCCCAAAGATAAAGCTTCGTAGGCACAGCACCCAAAGGATTCCACTTCCCTGCCCTGGAAGAGGATGGAGTATCACGCATGCTGACCTCAGAAAGGTTCTCTGGAAAGCAACAAATGCTGGTGGATTTGCACAGGGCCTGTGGGGTGAAGCAGTGATCATGGCAACAGCTCCCTGCCCACACCTAGTGTTAGCCGTGACTCCACTACCAGTTCCTCTGCCTCCTCCCTTTTCACCTCTAGGAATGGAGCACCTTCCATTTCACCATACAGTGCCCATGTCAGCTCTTGAGTGGACATGTCTGTCCGCTGCTGGTCAGCAATGGCTTGTGGTCACTTGAGGCTGCACTGCCCCCACCCTCTCAGGGCACACCTGATAGATGCTGTCCAGGGCTCTGCTGTCAGGGAGATATATTGGGAGCAGGAATGTTTACAACACAGATGCTGGAATAGAGGGTGTCTTGGAAATGCGGGAAGGTTGTACCCATTTGCTGTGCACATACTTATGCAATGCTGGTGTCTGATGCAGTGGTGGCCACAGGCTGCCCTCTCCAGGGCAGAGTTCTTCCTGCAGAAGTACATCTCATACCAGTGGAGAGTCTGGGCACTATGCTGTGCTCCAAAAGAAGCCCAAAATCCTGGCTAGTGATTTTTTTTTTGTCCTAGTTATTGTTGAAAGATTTCTCCTCCTGCCATCTAAAGCCATGATTCTTTTTTTCTTTTCTGAGGCAGGTAGAGGAGGTACCACCCCTGTTCATTCATCTCCTCGGCATGTCAGGCCCACTGGTCTCTACTCAGGTTGTTCTGGCCAGCCAGTGTCGGTGGCTGGAGATGGAGAGACATTGGGAGCAGGAGGAGGAGCTGGGCTTTCTGAACACCAGATGAATTTTGCTCCAGAGCTTATCCCTGTCAGGAGGCGTGTATGCCCTGCTGTGCTAGCTGCATCCGTCTTCCTTGTACTTGAAAGACAGCAGTGCATCTGACAGGGATGTTGGCCATGCAAGCCTGCTCTCCAGTGACTGATCCTTTGGTTTGTTTTCAAGTCAGGCTGTCAGCTGAAGAGATGACAGATGGCCCACAGTGCAGGCCTCTGTGTTTGCTGTCCAGTATCATGAAGCATCTGATCCCAGAAAAAAGTCCAAGTTTTCTCCTTTTCCCTCCCTTACCAGACAGGGGGAGAAGGATACTTCTCATACCTGCCTCTGTTCTTAAGGCAGATGTGGCTGGTGGTGGTGGTGAAGCAGGAGATCTGTGACTAATCTGGCATTAAAAGTAGACCACCCAGGAACAGCCCCAAGGAGGCAGCCTGTGATGCTGCAGGTCAGGATTCTGGCCAAAGACCATGGCAGCTGAGGAGAATAGGAAGTTTTGTAGGCTCTTAGTACCCAGAGGCAAGGTACAATGCCACAGCCAAGTATCTGGTGAGATTAGCAGAGTGGGGTCAGCCATAATCAGTTATACCAGTTACATCAGATCAGCCATTCAGGTCTCTAGTCTGACTGGAACCCCCTTATGGAGTTCTTAAATTTACCCCGGCAGTGCTTCACGGTCTGTATTCCTCACAATGTCACTCCAGGTCCCTCCAGACAGGGGGGGAGATGCAGCAAAGGCCAACTCCTTCCCTCTCCTGCATTTTTTCTTCACAGCAAACTGCCAGAAGTGGAGGGACCATGAATTCCCACCACACCAAAACACCATTTTTCCGTTTGCCAAAATGGAGGTTCATGCTACCCTGGGAGTCAGATTCCCTTAAGCACATAAATGAAAATTGTTAATGCTATTTCCCCAGCTAGATTGTTAAATAACCTTTTCTTTTGGCTATTCATGGACTCCAATGATCAGCCTTGTTTTCCTGTCTGAAGCAGCAGAATTTGCAAGGCTCCTTGGAGATAAGGCAAGGTACAAGCAAAAAATCAAACATCTGCTGCAGAGTTCTGCAACAAGAGAGTACTGAGAATGGAGAAAGAACAAACTGAAGAGGGAAATCATACATATAAATGAGGCAGAAAATCTTGGACATCTGGAGGTAGTGACGTCTGAACACAAGGAGGAAAAAGTGAGCTGAAAGGGATCAGCAAAAGAACCAAGGACTTAAATGTGGGAGGGCTGAAGTCTGGCTCTAAAGCAGAACAGCAGGTGCAGTGTATATATTATGCCATGACAAGGTTAATTCATCAAAAAATCTTTGCTAATTGGATTTGGCACAATAATTTTGTAATAGAACTGAGCATTGTATCTTGTGGGGCAAAACATTCTTAACACAATAGTAGTAAGTCTTAAAGCTGAACTCTGAACTTGGTCAAATAAACACAAATAAAGGAGAATGAAAAATGTAGCTCTTATTAACAATATCAGCACAATGAAAATCAAAATATTAGCACATCTTATAGCAAGTACATAAATGAAAATCATCTGTTGGTTCTAATTATGCAACCAGAACACCTGTCTGCAATAAAGATAACTTGTAATCTTCTTGAAGTTTATATCTATTTATTGTGTCCCAAAAGTGATAGCATCTCAAGATTGATAAAGAAGGAAAAACATGACTTTACAATAATTGCAAAACACATGAGGCCCTTTCTTGTGTATGAGCCATTTGTACTAGCATTTACATCTTTCTCTTCCACAGGAGGAGCAGCCTGAGCCTTTCAGGCTTTTGAAAATCTTGTGGATTTGGAAGTCAGGGTTAGCCTTAGCTGCCATGACTGAGAGATGGTAGAGTTCAGGATTGTGAGAAGAAGGAGCAAGACAAAATTGCTGAATAACATCCCTTAGCTTCGAGCTCAAGAATAGTTCGTCCTGATGTGCAGAAATTCAGGGGAAAGTAGCCAACAACTTTCTTGGAGCTTCTGACTAAAACAGGGACATAGTACAAGGAGTTCCTGACTGAAGTCACATCTAAAAAATACTGTGCAAGACATGGAATCAAGGAGATATCCACCAGAAGAGACACAGTATGAACCCACAAGGGTGGGGCTGGGAAAGCCAAAGCCCATCTAACGTTGAATCTGGTAAGGGACATGTGGGGAAACAAGGAGGGTCTTCTACTGATGGCCCATCAACAAGCAGGGGACACAGGAAAACAGGGCCCAGTGCTGCATGGGGCAAGTCAGGCAAGAACAAAGTGCTCAACACATCTTGCCTCCAATTTTAGCAGCAAGCCCAGCCTTCAGGAGGGCACCAGGCCCATGGGAGCAGTGGAGCAGTCTAGGGCAAGAAAGACTTCACCGTCATTCAAGTTATTAGAAATGGGAATGTTTAAAGAAATTGGACAGATATGAGTCCATGTGACCTGGTGGGATGCACCCACGAGTGCTGAGCTTGCTGGCTCCAGTGATATCCTTATGACCTTATATGACCTTATATAACCTTATCCCCTGATCAGATAAGGATCTGCTGCTTACTTTGCCTTACAGTTAAGACCATCAGAGACAACTATAATTTATTTACATGAAAAAGTAAAGTGCTACAGTTCTCAGATCAAAAACATCTGAAACATCAGGAAGAAATGCAGTCTTTTTCAGAAAATCAATGCATTGATTTGCTTGGTTTATTTTGTTAAACAAAGACAAGGAGAGAGCAGAGAAAGAGATAAAGGTAAAATGAAGGCCTAAGCACGAAATCAGATATTTGTTTTTGGAGCAAGGAAGCCAGAAGCACTAAAAGAAAACAAAAAAGGAGTCTTTTCAGCAGGCTTATATGGAAATTCAATTTAATTGAAGATACTGTAATTTCTTTTTCAATCTGGTGGTGTAGTGATGGCTTGATCAAAATAATGCAATTGACATTGCATAGGGTCATGGCATTTTAATTTCCACATAGATGATCAGACAGACACATTTGTTGTTTTTACTCCTGCTTTTTGTAGCCAACCATGACCATTTGCACATCTGGTCATCAATCTTTAAAAAGATTTTACACACCACAGAAAATTGCCCACATTTCAATTTTCATTGGCTTTGTAAAAATAAATACATTCCATTAATGAAAGAAAAAAAACCAAAACCAAAAACCACAAAAGGCTCAAACTACTCGTTCATGAGCAGCAATTTCTCAAGGCCATTATCTTATTTTGGAAATAATACTACTACGGTAACTATTATGTGCATCTATGACATCTGAAACACGTAATGTTACCACTAATTAATCAGTGTGTCTAATAGAAGGCCTTCTATTGACCACATGTTTCTTTTCTAGTAAGTAATGAAAATAGATTTTTTTTTAAAGAATGTTTGAGAATAAAGCATTTTGTCTGAAAAGATTTTTAAAAAATTTTAGAGGAATTTATTTTAAAAATACATACAAGCACTCTGTTCAACATCAGTAAAGAAGGGCAGAGGGAAGAAGTGATTAAGAAATCACTGGAACTTCTGGCATTTGCCATGCAAAATCAGGACGAGTAAGATTTACTAAAAATAAAAAAGCAAATATATGAGGGGGAAAATTCAATGTAGAAAAACAATGGAAATTAATAGTAGGACCTACACGTAATGACACATATTTAGAAATAAAAAAGGCAGCACAAAATAATAGTAAGACATTTAAAGCCATCAAAAGAATGAAAGAATTGACGTCTCTTGTGAGTGACACATTGAGAAAATTTGTCTCTTATACCAGGGATTCTGAGGAGATTACAATAGCAGTATCAAAGCTTCTATACAGCTAGAATTTTTTCATCTGTAAAAAAATCCAACTTTCAGCAATCAATATATTCTAGAATTTGTACATTATACTAAAACTTTTTCCTTTAAAAGAAATAGGTAATAAGGATCTATAAAAATGCATTGAAAATTGTATCTTCATTATTTTTGAAACTTAGCCTGTCTGTGGGGAGAAATGTATTGGTAACAGGCTTTGTGTTCCACTGTCATAAACCAATCAATTAGAGTTCCATTGGAGCCAGGCCTCATTTATGTAGTAACACCTCTACTGATTTATTTAAGCCATCCCTAATGTGTGCAGCTCAGTAGGTTTCAGTCTGTGCTGTAGGGCTTGTTTTTAAAGAATGCACTTTGAACTTCTGTTTTGATCACTGGTATGCTTAATTCACACAGCGGTTTTGCAGAATCAGAGGTTTAATCTCAACATTATGAGCCCTGTAAGGGTAAGAGGGCAAAAGTCAGTCAACATTTATTTTTGTCAATCAAAAAAATGTTTTGTTTTTCGATTGCAGCTGTAAGCTTATCATAGAAACACATTTCCTTACTGAATTTCACTTCTTTTTGATTTGCCTATCTATGTTTCATGTTCTAAGAGTTCAAAAGACAGATGCAATGCATCTTTAGATCTCTGCAGCACAACCAAAGTGTAGTCAGGATCATACAGACACCATTACGAAAAAAAATATGCCTAGAAAACAATTATTTAATTCTAATGCAAGACAGCCTTTAAGTGACTGAAGCAAGATGAAAATTGACAAAAGTAATTGAACATAAAACTCTGTCTGGAACAGATGAGAGGCTAGGTACTTTAATCTTTTGGTTTAAGGTAGTATTTTTTTTGCAAAAGGCTGGTATTTTCACAGAAAAATCATAGTGCCGGTGTCAACAGGGTAGTAGAAATGCATGGTTCCATGAAGGACCAACATGGGAGCAGGATTATTCTGAAGGACTGGAGCCCCTGGGAATTACTCATGCTTGACCAGTTTGTGAAGGACTGCAGCCTAGGAAGGACCCAGATGGAATCAGGGGAGCAGCACGATGAGAAAGGAGCAGCAGAGAGGAGCATTTCACACTGATGACAAGCCCTATTCCCCATCTTGTTCCACCCCAGAGGTAGGGCTCAGGGTTGGATGAGTGAAGCTAAGCCTAGGAAAGGGGAAAGGAAAGGTGCTCTTTTTTTCCACTACCAAATTAGTTATTACATATGTATTTTAACTAGCCAGAAATTAAACTAATTTCCCACAAATTGAATCTGGTCTGCCCAAAAAGGTAATTATTAAGTGATCTCCACACACAAGCTTTCTCGTTTCTTTTCTTCCCATTTTCCTCCACCCTCCCTTCCATTGTGAGCAGAGTTAGTAGCCAGGTGGGAGTTTGGCTGTTGGCCAAGGGTAGCCCACCATACAATGCTTTCACAAGCCTTCAAGCAAGATAGGTGTTCCTTCAAGGAAAAAATAATGCCAAGGAAGCTATTTAAATTATAACCAATATTTCCATGCAATAAAGAGGTGAAAAAAATCACTGATTTTTAAGCTTGCAAAATTATAATAAAGCTGAAAAGGGATTTCCCATAGCTTTAAATTAATCTGACAGTATCTTCTCTTGTTTCACAGGAGTTTATGCTAATGCTGACTTGTGGTTGGATTAAAAAAGGAACGAGCTTTAAGAGAAAAGTCAATTTATTGAAATTCAATCACAGATTTTCTTCATAGCTCTTAGCTAAGAAATCTTGGTTTAATATAATTAAAGAAACCCTCTGTGATATTCTTAAACAAAGAAACAAAATCCAGAAAATAGTTAGAAAATAATTAAGAGAATACCTCTTTGTGCAGCTCTTAAAAATGTATTTTTCACCACACGTAGAAATGCTTCTTTTGTGTCATCTTCAAAATTTTATGGTTTTCCTTAGAAATAATAGGCCAAATTCTGGGGAAGGAGGAGTTGCCTACATGTAAAACCTGATGGAAATCAAGGATTGTTTTGTGCAACTACAAAAAGTGATCAGCTATTCAAAACCCATGTCCTTGTTTGAGTCTTACAGATAGTTCAATACATTGAAGACAATAGCATTTCTTTCTTTTATTCTAATAAATGGTGCTCTGGGGCTAGGGTCTGTGTTAAAATTGTTTCTTGTTTGAACACATGAAAAATTAGGCTTCTTTCATTCATGGGAGTGGAACAAATTCTACCTTTTCTTTTTCTGATGTTGTCTCAAGAGCAAGAAGGCATATGTAATTGTTTGTGTAGAAGTTTTTGCTTTCCCCAGCAACAATTTCGACACTAGAAATGCAGTCCAGCTACTCTGACTGTAAACACAGAAATCCATTAGACTTTGCTGGGAGATGAACTCAGTCCTAACTGCCAGATAGTCTCTGCTGTGTGTTGTAAATATAAAGGAGCTTATTGACTGCTGTTGTGATCCAATGTTCTTAGGTGAGGGGCACAGGGAAAGGCTCTGTGGTTTTGCTGAAGGTAAGAGAAAATAAAAAAAAGTATATCTTTGCAGTTTTATTACAGCTTTTTATGTTCCTGTTAGTCCCAGGGAACTCATGTTAAGCAAAGGAGAAATTCCTGAGTACCCTTCCTATTGAAAACATTATGTTCCTTTCAAGCTGTAACACTGAAAATGGGCTTTCTATACCACAAAGGGAGATGAAAGGACATTTTAATAAAAGGATGACCCTCTCACTAAAAATGCCCATTTTCCCCATGTGCAGTACGTAACACCTGCTGTCTCCCTATAAAACAAATGATTGATTCTGAATCACTTTCTATGGCAGAGTTACCTTGGGAACAAGATCATGTACCAGCTGTGTCACAGCCATCACTCAGCAATTAGCTGAACTGGTCCTCAAGCAGAAACAATGTCACTTTATCTCACAGGTCAGAGATTTCAGTTCAAAAGAACACAGCTCTGTATTTAATTTTGTATTTCTAAGTCAGTCTGCAAAATGCCGCGAAGAGACTTATAGGAAAACTAGTCAAAAATCCTATTTTGTTGCATCGAGATTTAACTAACTGAAACTGGCCAAAATTAAACATTGCACTTGTTCTCTGAGAAGTATATTTCACTTTCAATACTGAGGCAACAGACCTTCTCATAAAATGTTACCCAACTGCTAGATGAATCCTGTAACAATTGTGATAATCATGGACTTCATGATCTTAGAGGTCCTTTCCAACCTAAATTATTCTATGATTCCACAAAATGCAGTATTATTCTTATAACATAAGATAAAGACAAAAGTTTTTCTTAATTCTTGAGTATTCTGTATTTTGAAAAAAAAATTAAAATGCTAATTTAATCAATTCGAGATCCTTTGTTAGTGAAACTAATACTGCCAAGACAGCTCAGGTGGTGACTTCACAAGAGGATACTTGCTGTATTGACCTCAAACTTCCTGAAGTGCTGTGGTTTTGCTAATTCGCTCCTAAAACCAGCCTGAATGGTGGGACCCCCGTCTCCTAGCAAAGACTTCTATTTTGTTGAAGGCTTACAAGTCCACAGTAATTCTTTGAGATTACACCTTCCCTTATGAATCTCGAGGCCTTGCCATGGCTGCAGAATAAAAGCGCATGGTGTGCAGGTGCAATGGGTCTTTTTCAGCCCAACCCATTCCTTCTCTCTCTCTGTCGCACACCAGGGCAGCAGTCAGAGGAGCAATCACTCAAATGTTTCAAGACTTTAAAAAAAACAAAATGGTAGCATCATGCCAGCCCTCCAGGTAATACCACGCAGACTATTATGAGTGGCAGCTTGCAGAAAGTTCAGTCTGGAGCCCTGGGCCTGAGCTTGCTCTTTGGAATAGTTTCAAACACTTTGCTAAAATTGTAGGAAGAGTTTTGCTAGAAGGAACTTCTTCAGGTCTCGCACAGTCCCCTGACCCAAGCAGACCCCAGCTGCTCACTCTCATCCTTTTGCCGCTTTTGTAACACATCCTCCTCACCACTATAGGTTTTTGCAAATGACAAAAGGGATCAATAAAGGTGATGCAGGGCAAAGTGGAGATGGATACAAAATACAGTGAATACAAAAATAGGTAACAAGCAAGTTGTAATCATTCACCAACCTCGATGATCAAAGAGTTGAGTGTCCGAAAAGCAAATAATCAGCTGGATTTCCAGCAACTTTCTAACAGGTGCATGGCAGCAAGCCAAGGGCAGCAAGGCTTTTCTACTCTCTTGCTCCAGCTTCCCAAGTCCAAGCGATGGCCTACAAATGTGCAGTCACTGTCAGAGGTCAGACTCTGCTTTACAATCATCACTGATAGTTCCTTGCAGTGCAGATATATCACACTTCAGACAGGATTTTCTCTGAATATATGGATTGTCTTGAATGAGGAAACTAGTCACGTAGGGAATTTAATACTATTTTTGGGGGCCCTCTGGAGGGATAGAAAACATCAAAGACACTTTTCCATGTGGAAAAGAAACAATCATTCATTGTTCCTTTTAAATGAGTATATTATGAAAAAGGTGATTTTTATTTTTTTTGATAATAAGCTGCAGAGCAGAATTGCAGTGATCTTTATCAGATTAAACTGTTAATACTATCCTCTGTCTTTCTACCTCTAGGTTTGTGTATTTGGGTGCCTAAGATGGTATCCACAGTCTGTTGATTGATAGAAAATATTGCCTATTATTTATACAGAAGGAAGTAAATCATCTATTGCTAGAGAGATAAAGCTACAATAAAACTAAGGACTAGTCAAGGCTGTAAGGGATGGGTTAGGAAAGGATAATTACAGCAGCAAACATTCCTGCAAAGGAGAAGCCTCCAATTAAGATAAAGGCACAATTTGTGTGTTATTCTAACATGAACTAGTTAATATTGCTTTGAAAATCCTGGACATTTTGAAATATCTGACAGAGATGAAAGAGATGACAGAGAAGTAACATGTAGAGGTAAATTTCTGTCTTTGATGACCTGTCATGAAATGTATTGAGTACCAGCTGCTGTGAATTTAATTTCAAAGTTGTTTTTGACAGCTTGTTCCAATTATATCCTTATTGAAAGGCTAGATTTTTGGTAGATTGACAAGTTTCCTTTTTATTTTTACCTTCTAATGAGCAAAACAATCTGTTACAGTATATTGATCCAGCTTATTTATTTCTGGATATTTAAAATATGGTCTGTTGTCCTTCTCTTAAGATACTCTTACCACCTGCAGTACAGCAATAAATATGCTTGCATTTTCAAAAATAGGTGGGGGGAAGGTCACTTTAAAGGAATTAGTGCTTTTTCTGTGAAACAAAACTATTTAAGGGCTGTGGGTTTGTGTTACTTAGAGGGACGATTAAAGTTTCTGAATATGTATTGACATAGGCACACTAAGGGTCATTAGCTACCTCCAGAAGCACGATAGACCATATAGCCTACTTAAATGGCATGGATTATGACTAATATTTAGATAGCATCAACATCTGTTGGCCTGGTTCTGAGCAGGAATTTAGTGCAGAAGACCTGATTGAGGCTCTCGCTGTTGCAGAGTCATCCTGTGAGAGTAATGACATATCCAGAGTGTGGGAGCAACAAAGACACTCCTGCAGCCATTCAGTTTCGAGTGGGACATCATCAACACAAGAGAGCTCCTCAATGGGTAGGAGACAACAGCCACAACTAATAGCAAGCAACATTTTGAATGGGGAAAAAATCTTTACTAAAGCAGGTTTAAACACTGCCCAGAGAAGTGACAGAATCATCATCCTTGGAAGTTTTTAAAAGTGCCCAGAATGAGGCCTTGGCCAACCTGATCCAGCTTTGTAGTTAGCTCTGCTTGGGGCAGGTGACTATGAGATGAGCTCCCAGCCTAAGCCCTTCTTTGAGTCCATGATTTTTTAAAAAGAAGCTATCAGTGAAATAAAGCACTCTTCCAGGCAGCAGAGAAAGCATTCTGATCATCCATCATGTTGGAAATCCAGAATACATTCCACTTACTGAGGGAGACCTTCAGAAGGGCCAGAAAGGAGCTGGAATGGTTGAACAGTGGTGTGAAAGAAACAAGAGCAAGGACCATTACGATCCTTCGGTAATGAGGAAAGAGGAAGGATGATCAATACTGCTAGGTTAAATGTAAAAGTGTTCTAAGACTCCCCAGGCATGAAAACTTTTAAAAAATCCTTTTTAAATGCTTCAGGAGATGGAAGGCAGAGAGACAATCAGCAGAAATAGTAAGGGATGAGGATATAGAAGAGACAGAGAAAAAATAACTGTAGAAAAAACACTTATAATCATAAAAAAATATATCATATTATTATATCATAACAAAAAAATCCCAAAATTTACTATTTCTCTACTATTTCCATCTTACAGAATACAGAAAGTATCAATATACTGTAACATGAAACCAATCCAGGGATAAAAAATAGTTCTAAAATTTAAGATAGGAACACTTCAAATGAACCAGCAGAAAAATTCCCAGAATAAAAATTCATGAGGTCAAAAGAAGGACCTAGACCTGAGATAACAAAACAACAATGTGCCAGACTGTGATTGATGGTATAATCGATGGAGTACAGCTGATCTGGACAATTCATCAATGGGGCTTGGGTCTCAAGTTTGTTGATATTAATTACATTATATTTTCATTTAACTTGCTTTTCCTGTTAATTTAATAGTGGTGCAAGATATTAATGCTTTTACAGCCAAAGTAGCATCCCAATGAGATGAATCAAATTATGGCCATAATAAGAATTTCCTCCTGTGTGAGCATTTGAATTTCCATTCTGTGAAACAAGAATGGAGATTTCAAAAATACACCTGTGCCTTTTCATACCACACATGAAAATGCACACATGCACATGAAAAATCATTAATACTGCAAGGCTGCATTACCAAACATTCTGGTCAGGATGTATTTCTACAGTAATTGTGTCCTTGCTTGCTTATCTTGTAGTCTGAATGTTAAAAAGAGAAAGGGGATAACTCAACTTTTTTTTTTTTTTAAGCTTGTTAACAGAGTATTTACTTCCCATTTTCGATGATCAAAAGAAGGACAGAATAATGCAGTCACCCTGCTAAGGTTGCAAAGACTCGTGGGGAGCCAAAAACACCAAAACAGTTGCAATAAATAAGAAGTAAATTCTGTATGCATGGTAAAAGCTCATTTTTGTTTATTCTGATGGATAATGTGCATTCAAACTTTAGTAGTATATAGTATAGATTAGATTTATTGATAATTCTTAAAAGCAAGCAGTATTTTCCATCTGCTCATGTAATGAGACAGAGAATCAGAAAAGCACAAGAACTTCACCATATGCTTTGATACTGGGAAATGCTGAACACGTTCAGCTCCCATTTAAGTTTAGGATGGTTGATCAGAGATTAAAAACTCTATATGGACAAGGCGATAACAATGTTAAAGTTGATTCAAGGAAAAGAAAGCATAGCTTAGTCTAATACAACACCCCCTCCAAATATTAAAAATCTATGAACTCTTAGCCATATCTTCAAAAATTATTGGGAACAGATGAACCAGATAATATCATTATTAAATAAATATCATAAGTTAAATTAATAAATCAGGTGTTATTTTTGGTGGGTTTTTGCAATGATATGCCTACATATTTCTGACAGATGATTGTTCAGCTTGAAACAGTATCTAGTAACTTCCCTGTACATGTTAGATCATTTTATCATCAACTACCCATCCTTCATTTATAATTTACAGCATTCAAAGATGGGAACAGAAATCCCAGATTATATTTCCCTATTTTTGCTATTTAGTATTCTAAGTGTCTTAATTTTGCTTTTTGAGAAAAAAAAAAAGCAGTTAATGTGAGTAAGATCAGGCAATTTTTATCCCAAAGCAATTCTGTTATTTTTGAAGAAGCAGAAGAGTGCACACAGAACCCATTAAAGGAGACGGAATAGAGTATTTTGCAGTTCATTGCTTGAAGAGAGTGCACTAAAATTTAATTTGGCTAATTGAACATAGTGCTAGAATGTAGTTAAATGTCTTTAGACCCCTTCCAACAAAAAAACAGCTCTAGTTATATACTTTCACAAATTCTATCAGAGTTAAAATATGTCAGTCAATACTATGTCTCACTGCTAGAAAGGTGTTCTGCACTGCAATCTAAATTTCTCTTCTTTTATTGTGATTTCATTGCCTTTATCGTTAATAGTGTTTCTCTTTTTTGGTGTTAAAGTGTTTTAACTACTTGCAGAATGAAGTCATGGGTTTTAAATAAGGCTGTTATTGCTTTACTTTGTCATGTATCTTCTCAGAATTGGGATCATTTTGACTCTCTGCTTTCAAATCTCTGCAGGATGTCAATACTTGGTAACAAGAAGAGCCAAACAAGGGTCTTTGTTGTTTAACAATCGCTTAGAGTGCCTATTCTTTTCCTGGTGTGAGATGTTGTTCTCCTTCATCTGCCAAACAAAACTTGGCAAAACATGCTGCACTCTTTCTAATTTATTGTCATTGCCTAGTCTATTTCAGACTTTGTGTTGCTGAAAGGCAAGGATACCTGGGCAAAGTCAATTTAACCCTCTCTTGTTGTTGTTGTGCAGCTCAGGGGAAAAATAACCATCTGCAGGGGCAACTTGGAAGGACTCCCAGTGTGATAAAATGGAAATAGCAGTTGTTTGTGAACAGCCACAGTGCCTTGTTATAACTTTTATTCACCACTCAGCCAGGTAGCATTCTAATTTATATATTTTTTTGAAAGACAACTCTCATTTAAAGACAGATAAGAGTATTCTTTAGGCACGTACAATTAGCCACTGTCTTTATTGGCTCTTTCACTTACTAATATCAAGAAGTACCATTCTCCCCTTGTCTCCAAAAGGAAAAATATGCAAAGAAAAAAGAGACTGAGGAGAAAAAATGTAACAAACAAACAAATAAAACTAGCATGAGGGATAGAAAATGAAAGCAAAGGAAGGGAGATTAAAAAAACTAAAGCTGAAAAACGGGCAGGGGAGTGTAACACCCTTGCCCTAAAAAATCTTGCATTCTCTTGAATTGGCTTTAATATTATTTATTGAGCTTGCCATCTGTTCATAGATACCGATGAGTGCTTCTGCCAGCTCTAGGGCAACACTACTCAAGATGTTTCTTCCTTGTTCCCACTAAACTGTAGTGTTAATGTATCGAAGAGAAATTGTTGTCTGCACAGATTCAAAGCACTGAACAAACCCTAGTTAATACCTTTTCAAAACATCTGTATGAATCACATAGCTCTGATTTATTTGTGATTAACCTACTTGTGAAATGAGAAGTATTAATATTCTTCTACATCACAGATATAGTGAGAAGAGGCAGAGGTCCTGTTGTTCTTGGTAAGCATTTTTCCTATCCAGAGATCTGGTGGTGGCTCTCCACAGGCCTGCTCAATCTCCATCCAAATTGCCCCAATCTCTTCAATGTCAATTTGTTGTGGCACCTTTGGGCATGGATAGTAGGCACAGGAATGGAGAGCAGGGAGACTGACTATTCCAATTCACTGGAGTGAAGTGAAAATCTTCTGCTGTGCTACAGGTAGGAACATGTTTTGGGCAAGCGATGTAAGTCATTAAATAGAACTTCTTATCTCCCTGAAAACAATACCTAAAGGGTTTCCCTGTGAAAAAATCTAATAGTGGTTTTACGACTTTCCTTTTGGCAGCAGCTCCTGTGTGCCAGTAAATTCCTCCTCTTGCAATGCATTGCAAGGCAGAATTTGCCAGCTGCACTGGAATGACATACAGTGGTGTCTCATGGACATGATGAGTGCACTGTTTTTTGGCAGTGCTATGGACAGCTAAGGAGTGCCCTCAGCACTGACATTGTGTTGCTTTGGGAAGGATCTGTGTTTGGACAACACTCAGGCACATGGTGTGATCCTTGGGGTGTCCTGTGCAGGGCCAGGAGTTGGACTCAATGATCCTGATGGGTTCCTTCTGACTCAGCATATTCTGTTCAACAATTCTATAATACATCTGCATCCAGAGTTCTCATTCTACCTGATGTAGAATGCCTGTGGAATGCTTCTGTGGACCTGTCAAGTAAAGTACTAATTACATTGAGATGAACTGCAATTATGAAGTGGGGAGCAGGTACCAAATCCTGCCTGGTTTAGGCAAATCTATGCATCATGACAGAAGGCAGCATCTGAAGTTACTTCTTTGCCCTTCTCTTTTGCCAACACCTAGAATAGACTAAGTTATTCCTAAGGTATTCCTCTATTGATATGAGCAATGCTGAATTTGTTTAGGTGTGTGTTCAAGTCTTATTAAAATTTTTGAATGACTCTTTGTCTGGTCCTTTTCACTAAAGCTTCTATAACAAACAATGGAAAATACCCAGTGGACAATGATAATCCATCATGGTTTGGTTGTTTTATCTCATAATGTGCTGTTAATTTTTTGATAGGAATGTCCAAGAAATGTTGAGGCGATATCTTCACTCTCCAGTGTAAAACACTTCATTCATAAGGTTATGGCTTTTCTCTCTGATGGGCAATACAAAATTTTTCTGTTTCCTATCTCTATCTGTTTTATCTGTTAGACACTGCTCCTGGACTTCTAAATTGTTTCATATTTCACAGGAAGATGTGCAATAAAGGCCCATTTCGATGGTAATAAAAATAGAATCTAATATGGAACAACATATTACAAGTGAAGACATCTGTTCACATTATTATGAAAGTCTCAGTCCAATTACATTCACTATAAATTATGGAAGAACAATTGAGATAAAAATGTGCATATCATTGTTTCAGAGCTTCAGGCTGAGTTGAAGATTAGGTTTCCATGCATCCTGAATTCTGAAAGCATTTTCTGAGATATCACAATCCAGACTTACTGCAATAACACCAGAAATTATATTCAAAGGCAGGTTAAACACAAGCTTGCAAATATATTTAATCATTGGTTGGCCAATAAAAAAACCCATGATTTAAAAAGTCTAGGATTTAAACACTGTCTTTAAACAAGAAACTGTGTCATGCCATACTGTCCTGGACAGATGCTCTTCCAATATAATATTCACCTGCTTTTAAAGTTGGTACTTGGTTTACACAGAATTCAGGAATGTTCAGTGCAATTCCATTCCTTGATGCAGCCATATCACTGGGGAATTTACCCTACTGTTTTTAAAAGATTGATTTCTAAATAATCTGGCCCTTTTGAGGTGAGAGAGGGTTTTATTTTGTTCTGTGGGCATCAGCAGGATCATAGGATTATATAATTTTATGGGTTGGAAGAGACCTAAAAGGGTAATCTGGCCCAAACTCTACCCCTAAACAGAACGAGCTTTGATCACATTATTCAAGGCGTTGACCAGTTAAGTTATAAATAATTCTGAAGTTTGAAATTTAATGAAGTCTCTCAGCAGTCTCATTAATTGTAATTTTTTTCCCCTAACAATTAATTAGAATTTCACACTTTTCAATGTCTGTCCATTTCCTCTCACCCTATCATTTTTATCCCTAGGAAGCATCTGTCTCCATTTTTTCTAAACCTTTTCTTTAAGTAGTTGTAGAAAGCAACAAGATCTTTCTTTTATCCTTCCCATAAACAGTAGAGGAGCGGCAAAAGTGGACACAGTTCTTTTGATACAATTTCAGCAGTGTTAAATAGAGAGGGGAAAACTCTTTACCTGCTGGCTTTACTCTTGCTTTTGCAGTTTAGTATTCTTTGTGCTTCTTAATCACAGGGTTGACTCATCGTGTTGCGTTCATGAAAATCTCCAGGTCCTTTCTGACAGCAAATGGCATCCATGAATGGGAACTGTTTAAGGCTGGCATCATCCCAAAGAAAAGATTTAATAAAAAAGAAGCGTGTGAGGTACGTCCACTGTTAAACACTTTCCAGCAATTCAGTCTGAGTTTATCAAAACAGATTGCTGTTGATTTACTTCATGTTATTGCCACAACTTCAGTGTGTCACAATCTATTAATACCTCACAGCTTCATCTTACCTCCATAATAAGGCTTTTTATGAAATTAACCATCATTTTCGTCTCACTTTTGATACTAATAAGCTATAATTGTTCGAGCACTAGAACCTGAAGTGCAGTATCTACTCTGCAAATAAAAACTACATTTGCTGTCTGCCTTCAGTGACTCTGTCCAGTCAACCACTGGGAGCTGTCAGGCTGCTCTAGTATTTGGTGTGTGAGCACCTTCCCTTCACCTTTCCTGATGTGTGTGTAGGTTACTTGTCTGTGCGCTGCAATTAGACACAGGAAGTTCATGGATGAAAATCCTGCTGGTTTTCCTAACTTTGCATAGGATTCCACATCTCACATGCTCTTTCTTGGTTGTGATAGCAAGCCACAAGCTGGAAAGAAAAGATGCATGTTTTACATTTTGATTTACATTTAATTTGCTGCTTCTCTCTATACACCAGCCATTGAAAGACTGTTTGTCACAAATGATAACTTCACTGGGGTAAACATGCCACCCCTTTTTCAAATACATTGTGCTAAATAAATTTGCCCTATCAGCAAACTTATCAACAACTTTCATGGTCTTGTAGTGATTTCTTTTTTTCCTGGACCCAAATCCCTGATTCAGTGTATGTTGAATCATGACTCTAGGTAATCCAAAATATTTTTGTGCAACATCTGTCCAGTCAGGAAACTTAAGCGTTCGTCCCATGCCAGTTTCCTGGTTGCTCAAAATGCATACACACATGTAGGTTCATGTGTTTCCAAGCACTATCTCAGACTCTAAGTCCAACTAGTTTGCTATGAGAAAAATGCAAATGAAGTTCTCACCACCCCTTGAAACAGGAAATATGGGTAAGTGCATGGCAGAACTGGCTCTTTCTGCCAAACTCAACCATTTTGGCGCAAGGACCTATGGCACAGAGCACAGAGGCACACATTATAGCAATGTTACAGAAATACCCATTCTGGTAGGTTGTGACAGAGTCCTTCATGGTGTCCCAAAGACTTTTAATGAAAAGCCCACAACACCTAACAGCTGTGTCCTGGAGCCTTGGGCTTGGCCTGAGGCTCAAGTTTCCTTTGGTCCACAGAGACTGTGGCGTTCACACAACCATCCTCTTGCTCTGAGCTGCTTGGAGCTGGGTTTACACAAACCAGGTCAGGCAGGGAGGTCAAATGAGTGAGCATTTGGAGGACACATGAAGGACAACTTCATGGAAGAAGGCTGAGACATTTAAGCAGTTCCAGCTACGGGGAGGCTGCTATGAGGACTCCCCAGAGCCTTCTCTTCTACAGGCTGAGCAGCCCCAGCTCTCTCAGCCTTCCCTCATGCTGAAGATGCTTCATAATCTCTGTGACCTTGTGCTGGACCTGCTCCAATAAGTCCACACCTCTTTTTGTCCTGGTTAGCCTGGAGCTGAACATGGCAGTCCAGATATGTCTCACCAGTGCCAAGCAGAGACAAAGGGACTTTTCTGTTGACTGCTGGTGATGCTGCTCCTAAAGCAGCCCAAGATGCTTTTGGACTTAGCCAGCCCTGCGTTCCTCTCCTCTCCCAGCTCCCCCAGATTTGAGCTCTCCTAAATTGTGTGTGTTTCTCAAGCTTTCACATTGTTTAATGCTTTGAAGGCAGAGATTTATCCATTCATAGCAATGCTCCTTCTGCAGCCTGCCTTAGTAATTGAAAATTCCTTACAAGTTTCAGTTACCATGAGGAAGAATATTTTTCATAAAAGGTCTGTAAACAACATATAATGTGAATATTTTCACAGCAACACATCCCACCTCCCAAGACAGCATTTTAGCTGGCAGCTAGGTTTACTTTACATTTTTAGCTCCTAAAGATGGCAATTGTAAATCTATATATTATTAATTGTTGTGGCATACAAGTCAGACAGTGTACCAATTTGGCAAAAGCAGTCTCATAAAGTACACAGAATACGCATCTATTTTATTGAGTATTAGTAAGGAAGTCCCCTGCTTGTGAACAGGATTTTTCTTAGTATCATTATTATTGTGACAATAACATTACCTTGATCAATTCTCTATTTTACTGGTGCTTTTCTATTGAGCGCTCCTAATGGTACAATCAGATGTGTGCAGGTCAACTGCTGAATTCTTTTACGTAACATTTCTCACAATGAAGAGTAGAATCATGGCAAATTTTTGGAGATAAATTGCTATCCTCATTGGGAAAAAAAAAAAATAGTGGAATGAATGCAAGGATAGGCTGGTTTACACAGAGTCATATTGACCTACGAAAGTTTCTGAGCACATTCTGTTCTTCAGTTACAGTTACAGAAACAAATTTAAGAGTATATTAGTGCACAAGAGGTAAAACCAAAGTAAATTGAAAACCGGAGAGAATGAAAAGATGCCAGAAGCAAACACCACTTACTGATTATTTCCCTCTTTTCCTGCTCTGCCTAAGTGCTGCAGTCCATTTAAGCAGGTTAGAGCTTCACCTGAACAATGAATACTTGCAAGTAAAGTCAAATGGCTTTATCCTTTTGGGTACATCTGCTCTATTGCCAAGAAATACTGACATCTCCCTTCTAGCTATAAACAAGATAAACTTCCCAGATACAGACCAGAGTCAGACAGCTGGATAAATTGGTTACCAGAGAACTCCAGAAGCTTCTGCAGGGAACTGATTCAGGGACCTGCTGCAGGGACCAGGTTCAGTATGTTTATATTTGCATTTGTTCCAAATGCAGAGAAGATCTGGGAGAAGGAAAGGCAGGTTTATATTAGGTTATAATATAAGAGCATTTGGACATATTAGGCACAGTTCTGACTCAATCCATTCTCATATAGAAAAAAGGTCATATTTTTTTGTGTTCTTCTGGGATCAAAAACCTTCATTGCACTCTGTCCAGGGAGACAAACATTTTCAGGATAGACAAACCCCTGTGCCAAGCCTCCTCCATGGGGCTCAGCTCTCCTGTTTGGGGTGTTTTTGCTGTGCCCTATCTACTATTTCTTTAAAGCCTTCATGGACATAATTTTATTTCTTCAGCTTGTCATAAGTGGTCTCTTAAGTTCTTTTTTTCAAGCTAAGGGATAGTGTGGATTCATTTTGACATTTGCTAGTATTAGTGAAGCCTTCAATTCCATTCTTTCTTGATCACTAAATGGGAGCCTGATCTGACTGACAGATCAGTTTATGAGAATGGCTGTAATAGATTGCAGTCCTTTCTGCTGTCAAGCTTAGTAAGACTCTTTCACGAAGAAAACATCTCTGCAGCTGCCAAGATTTTAAAAATTGTACCTTTTTTTTAATGTGCTCTCCTCCTGTGTAAATGTACTAGGATCCTTCTCTTAAAATAAACCAAGAAAAAAAATCCTGGAAAGCTATTTGAAGGTCTTACACAGTTTCAGCCTTGGGTTAATTATTATAGGTATGCTATAAATCCCTGAAATCACACAGGTTACAATAAAGATGCTGGCTTATCCCCAACAATACAGACAAAGTGTTATACTGCATCCTTTTCTGATTTTGATCTAGTACACTGATGCACTTCATTTCATGTAGATTGATCAAAATCAATGTCTAGCTCAGAGATTCTTCATTTCGCTCTGTTGTTTCAGAATACCTGTCCTCAGCTGAATCGCTATGCAAGACAATGTATGAAAAGGAAATAAATGGACTGTGATCTAGATGTTGCTTCAAGTGGCAAAATCTGTGTTATTGCCTTTGTCTGAAGAATCTCACAGTGTATTGGGTGATTACCTTTTTCCTTCTGCCTTAGTCGTCTGCTTAATTGAGGTCCTGTTTTACAATACTGAATAATGCATATCGATTCATAGCTTTCACAAAAACTGCAAGAGTAAGATTGGCATCTGGTGGACTTGACAGATGCACGAGGCACTCACAATGCTTTTCTGTCAGGCAATTCAGTCCCCAGAAAAGGAGACTGCATGACTAATGAGTTTTGCACCTCCTCTTCATGTGCTCATCTGCTTTCCCATTGATGTAATTTATGAGGCACTTCTGTGAGTCACGGTTAGCACACTGAAGTGGCAGCGCTTGGTGGCAGCCATTATAATAACCATAAAGCAAATAAAACAGGATTCAGGAAAGTGGGAAATGAAGTCTAGGCAGCAGAGAACACCTGTTTTCTGTTTATGCCTTCACTAAATATTTGCAATTCATTAAATAGTCACAATCAGAGTTTGATAATGTATTTACGCTCACAACTGCTTTTACCAACCAGAATTCTTGCATAATTGCTGGACTTCTGAAGAGCATGTTTTGTTCATCTCTACTAAATGAAAACTTTCATACCCATTTGCTATGATGAAGTGAGTAGTTTATGTGACATCACTTCAATAAAACTTTTGACACTCACATGACCATCTGCTAAACAGAACAGAGCAGATATTCCTAAATTGTCATGGGGAGCCACTTCTGTGGCCTCTATAGACACATCTAGCCTAGTAGCAGATGGGGCTCAAAATAAACTTAATGTGTTTGAAATGCAGTTGTGTCACGAAGACATACTTTGAGCCGAGGACAAAAAGTCTTTGGTAACCATCAGAAAACTGCTGCAGTCTACAAGGGTCAATAGGGAGCTGTTTAGCTGGTTCTTTGGAAGTGTATCAGTACAGGTACGCAGGTACACAGTATCACAAGCATCTCAGTTTTTTCTGCATAGTCCACTGGTATTTGAGATGAAGAAAAGCACCATGTTTCGTGAGAATAAAGTAGGGACGGCTGTATTCAGTCAGGAACACAGGTTGAGGTAGGTCAAGACAAATAGTGATGTTATTGTACAGAGGATTTATTCTGACAACATAAAAGTAGGGTTGTCCAGGGTCTTCCAGGTACAAGCCAATAAGACAAGCCATGAATTTCTATTAGCATCCCAAAAGCTGTATTGCTAGAAATCCAGAAAGCTGAACAGTGCTTGTATGCATGTCATAAAAGAGAACATAATAAAATGAATGTGTTCAGCAAGTCATTAGATATTTTCATAAAAGCACACTATTGCTGACTGTGACAAATGTCTTGCAATCCAACACTGAACTTAATCATTAGGGAGGACAGGGACCTGAAGTTCAACAAGAAGTGCAAAACACTGAATCAGCATTGACACTGACTGCATGAACAGCAGTCCTACTGAAGAGAACCCAGAGACCACAGGAAATGGCAGGCTAAGTACAAGCTGACAGCGTGGTACTACTGCAAACAGGGCAAATTAGGGAGTGTGCCATGTTAGGAGCATGGCAAGAAGACTGAGAGAAACTCTTACCTTCCTTCTCTCAGTATTATTGATGAATCCCTATGTGTGTGCAGATAGGGGTCCTTAAGTTAAATAGGACCATGGAGAAACTGGAGAGGGTCCAGCAAAAAAACCTAAGATGGTTTGGGACACAGAAGATATGTGAGGAGCTGGACTTTGGTCTTGTGAGGAGGTGATCAGGGGAGCTGGGCTTGCAGAGGGGTGATCAGCCTACATCTGTGCAAATGGCAGCTAAAAGCTGATGGGTGTCACTTATCTTTGCAGAAGCTCAAGATGGACTTGAGTTGCAGCTTGGGTGGACATTAGAGAAAGATACATTCACCAGGAAGGTAGTGCAGCACTGAAACAGGTTATTTATGGGGGAGCCAGAATCTATGATTTTGGAGGTTTTCAAGACTCCTTAAACATAAACATGAATGACCTAATTTGCTGTAGCCACAGCCCTGTTCCAACCAGAAGGCTGGAATAGAGACCCCAAGAATTCCCTTTCAAATGTTTTTTTACAGTTTTAGGATGGTGTCAGGGTTTAAAACCTGCCAGCAACAAAGTACCACACAACCACTTGCCCACTTCCCCACCAGTGAGATCAGAGAGTACATTGGAAAGGCAAAAGTGAGAAAACTTATGGGTTGAGATAAAGACAGTTTAAAAGTAAAGCAAAATCCCCACACACATAGGTAAAGCAAAACAAGTAATTCATTCACCCCTTTCCATGGTCAGACAGGGGTTCAGGCATCCCCAGGAAAGCAGAAGATGCTTATACAGTGATTTGGGAAGAGAAACACCATCACTCCAGACACCACTCTATTCATTCTTCCCCCAGTTTTACATACTGAGCATGATGTCACATGGTCTGCAATATCCCTTTCATCAGCTGGAATCAGCTGTCCTGGCTGTGTCTCCTTCCAGCTTCCCATGCATCCCCACCTTTCTCACCATCGTGGCAGAATAAGAAGCAGGAAAGGCCTTGGCTCTGTGTAAGCCCTGCTCAGCAATAACCAAAACATCTCTACATTATCAACCCTGTGTTCAGTACAAATTCAAAACACGGCCCCATACCAGCCACTGGGAAGATAATTAACTTAACCCCAACCCAAATCAGCAGAGATGGTTTTCTTACCCAAGCTGCCCCACACAATCCAGTTGTAAGCAGTCTGAAAGCAGGTAGGAAGATTGAAGCCATATGAGCAACACACAAGTTAAAAGGCTGCCTTAAAACTGAAGTCAAGGATTCAGAGAGATTGCTTGCAAAGGCATCTACAGAGAGTAGAAAACAAAGTCTGATACAAGGCAATCTGACACAAACAGAATTCAGGCTGAATAGAGGTGTTGAGAGGTAAGAGTACTCTAAGCCCATTTTTGAAGGTTACGAAGGTGAGCTGGTATACTGCCTCACTGAAATAAAAAGTTACATTTCTAATACCATTTGCATAGAGGTGCCACTCCTTTATGAAAATAAACATCGGCACTCAAAGAAGAAATAAAGATCCTGCAGAAGAGAAGTAGCTTTCTTCCCTTCTGCACGGACCTATGAAGC
The DNA here is from genome assembly GCA_013397955.1 of Grantiella picta. NCBI lineage: Eukaryota > Metazoa > Chordata > Aves > Passeriformes > Meliphagidae > Grantiella > Grantiella picta. The sequence goes on from VZRM01002768.1 coordinate 750,684, forward strand.
CCCAAATCTTTCCCTGCCTGTAAAAGTCTGGAGAAGAAAGATGAGATGAAAGACTCAATTTATTGGAGAGACCCACTACAACAGCCAGAAGCTCAACAGGGCAGAGCACCCTGCTACCTGCTACCCTGCTACAGGCTGTGGTGAAGCACTTTCCACTTGAAGGTAATGAATTAGAAGTAGAGGAATAGCATAGAATTTAGCAATTTTCTAAAGGTAAGTGTGGCGTTTAAAAAGTCAATGTAGCCATTGATTCAAAAGCAGTTCTATCTGAAAGCTGTTTCAGTAGATTATGCCTAGGTTATGTTTGCAGAAACTAATAATTTCTTGAAGGTTAGTGCTAAAAGTGCAGGGCTATGATGATGAGGAGCACATGAAGAAGATCAGAGAGCTGAAGTACCTCTCCTATGAGGACAGGCTGAGAGATCTGGAGTTGTTCAGCCTAGAGAAGAGAGGGCTCCAGGGAGACCTTAGAACAGCTTTTCAGTACTTAAAGGGGACCTACAAGAAAGATGGAGACAGACTTTTTACAAGCGCATGTAGCAACTAGCTGTAAGGGTGACATTTTTTACAATGAGTATAGTGAGGGTCTGGAACAGATTGCCGAGAGAGATGGTAGATGCCCCATCCCCAGAAACAGACAAGGCCATTGGATGGAGCTCTGAGAAACCTGTTGTGTTAGGAGGTATCCCTGCTGCTTGCAGGAGTGTTGAATTAGATGAGCTCAAAGCTTCCAACCTAAACCATTCTGTGATGCTGCTCTATGATTAAACTCTATACATTGTTTCAGAGGTCAGCCACAAACTTTTGACAGCAGCACAGCTCTTTACTGACATAAATCAACCAAGACCCTGTGTCCAGGCACTGAAAGAAATCTACCTACAATTACCCAAGACAAGTCTGCACACTGCAATCTCTGTGGTTCAGAGGTTGAGTCAATAGATTGCTGTATTTTACGGTGTTGGATTAACTGAAACTGCTAATTTATGGATTACATTTAAATTTTAACCTGAATTTGCTTATTGTGCTTATTAATGCATTGCCAGTTTAGTAAAACCACAGTAACTTAGCTTAGTGTATTCTCAGTTAAGTAAATATTGATCTGTCCAACACAAGCGAGTTGTATGGCGTGAACGTTGAGACCTTAAGTAACCTTAGAAAAGAAATTTACAGCTCAGCTGTCTCTCTGCAGGTTCATTTCCTCTCAGCAGCAATTCAAAAAAGAATTAATCCACTGCAGAATTAGCTTTCTCCATAAATGCAAATCTGCTTCAGCAGAGCAACATTATTTAAGCACTTTTATTGCTCAAGCAATTGGGGGTGACGTCTTCTTGGAAGAGCTTACAGAACTTGTAGAGTGTGAAAGTTACAGCAATGTGCAACCACAGTACAGAGATGGAGATAGATGCAAGAAGACAGGAATCTGAACTATATGGAAAGAAGCCAATTTTATACTTCATTATAATTTTAGGTATAACCTTCTCAGCCACTGCATCTGTTCCACATCTGTTGTTAAAAATTTGGAGTTGTTCATATTCTTTTTATTTACATTTTCTTCATACTTCTGAATTACATTCTCTTGAAACACAAGGTTAAAGATACAGGGTCTCATAGTCCAAAAACATGCCCTATTGCAAACAATCTTATGGCATAATATTTTGAAACCTTAGTTTAAAAAAATTGTTTTCTTGCTTTCCAAAGTAGAAACAGATAACTTGTAAAGACAAGGACATTTCTGAAGAAACAGCAGAACAGCTTCTTCCACAGCTACATATATACCAGAAAATGACACAGACACATAGATTTGATCCATTCACTTCCTTCAACACTGAAAAGCATTTGCAGTTAGATACAGAATTATTTTGGGCGTGGGGAGGGGGAGGAGGGAATGGGGAAAAAGCAGGTGGAAGAAAAATGACTATAGCAGCATGATATTACATTTTTTTAGTTGTAAGACAACAATTAGTTGAATTTTACAGGCCAAAGAGTGATTCTCTAGTCTGCTATTTAAAACACAACTGTAGCATTTGAGTTCCTCACAGCCTAGAATATTTTCACACATTCCATTTTCCCAAAGAGAGCACAAGTGACACCAGCCTGATTTCAGAGCACAAAAGCATGGGTAGATTCCCCAAAGTAGTTGAGCAAGTCAAGTAAAACTATCTAATCTCCAATGCAGAGCTGAAGAACATGTTTTGAGCTGTCTGAGCTCCCTGTGGAGAGCATGAGGAGAGTTAAGGTGCATCCAAATGTGACTCTAAAGAGCCAGCTCAGACAGAATACCTGTTGTGAATATTTGCTTCAAGCTAATGTGAATCCATCTCTCTGCTGGTTAGACATGGAGCCTGATGTGGTTGGCTTGGATGTGAATATGTAAATTGTAAACCTTTTCTTTTAGTCAAATTAATGTTACCTGGAACAGCTGCAGTCTCCCTAAAGTAAGCTTGTGGAGAATATTCAGTACACACATGACTCTTAAGTCTGAGTCTTCTCTGGAGGCTTGCAGGGAAGATCTTCAGCCACCGAAAAGTGTTCCATCATTCTTCTGTAACAGTGGATAGAAAATTTCCCTCGTAATTCAGCACTCAGGTTCATTCTTCTGCCTTAGAGTGCAAGAATGGGGACTGTATCTTCTTGTCTCCTCAGAGAGTTTCCTAGTCATTAGGCTGTTTGGGACGTAGCAGCTGGGAGACAGTGACAAAGAAGAAAGGTTTGGATTAGAAGTGCCACATCGCCTCTTTACCTTTTACCATGAGCTGTTTGAAATGGAATTGAAGACTGCCTGGAAGGCAGCTGGAAGGGAGAACACCGACACATGCTCTCACTTGCTCTGGTTGCTGCCTAAAGCACACAGAGGCCCCTGTGACCCAAGGCTGCTCCCAGCTGCTGCACTCAGAACCCCACAAACACACACAGAACAGGGAGCCCCACAACCAGGAAAACAGAAACAGAATTTCAGGGGAAGACAGGATGGACTGCGCTGGCGAGGCATTGGGCATGGCTTTTTCACAAAACCTTTGTTTGCTATCTCAGGTCTCTTGAACCAAAAAAAAAAGTAATTCTAATGTTAGCTGCTGCATCTGCAGATTGCCAGGAACAGACCTGCAGCCCCACTCCCTCCATATAAAAGCCTGCCTGCTTCAGTGGGGAGAGAATGTTTAGGGTTTTGTAATGCTCAATTTTCACAATCAGACTTTAATCATGTTTAAGGTCCATGAATTTGTTCCTATGGTTTTAAAAATAGTAAAACACTCTGTATAAGCTATGCAGCATGAGATTGGGTTTTCGTGTTCATGTGGTACTACAAAAAAGGAAGGTAAGACTTGTGTAACAAGCCAGGAAATGTCAAGAACAAATCTATTTGCTATAAGTTTCTCTCTTGTTTTTCCAGTTTCAAAAGATCTTCTTGCAAGACTTATTCATGGCCAGTCCCACATCCTGGGATCCAAATTAAAATCTTCCTGTCTTACTCATTTAGCAAACAATATAAATGTGTGAAAAACCCCTAAAAGCAGGTAAAACATAGAAAATGAATGCCATAATCCAAAAATATTTTAATGAGGGGAATATTATGCAGTTAGCATGTAGCAACTGAATTAGAAGCAAGTAAGCAACAAAAATAAACCCCAAACTTCACAAACTCATTTTAATGGAAAAATAAAGTTGCAAGAGCATCCAAATTTGAAACACACTCTGCAGTATCCTTAGCATTTTGAGTTTCCAAGGCTTGCATTCTGATAAGTATTCAGAGCCTTCTTACTGCAGGAGAGAGCAAACCACCAGGTTTAGACCCTGCATTATCCAGAATAATCTTCCTCCTCCACCATTCTAATGCTGGAGACCACAAAACATTCAGGTATTCAAGGATTTGCATGCATTCTTGGAAACTGTAGACTGACTACCCCGTTGTTATTTGGCCAAAGAATCAAACCGGCCACAAGTAGCAGTGACACATTAATGCATGAGTTTAGTCTCTGTAATATGAAACATCAAAGGGAAAGAGAATTAGGAAATAATTTTTACTGAATTAAATACAATTGATTTGCCTAACCTGACTTTTGGCACGTGGAAGGTGGCTCCTTCTCCACTCGCAGGACAGTTGCAGAACAGGTTCAGTGCCCAAGTAGCAGGAGAGAAGCTGAATGTTGCACCTGTGGAAGCATCCGAGTTGTCCATGCATAAACCACCTACTATTGACAGGAGGCAATGGCAGGGACAGCAGTGATAGGATTCCATTTTTGGTGGACAGAAGCCCCCATCTGCCTCCTTGGCTTGCTGTCTGGATCGATTCATGGCTAGCCAGGGGCTCAGATCCAAGAGGTAGCAGAGGAGCCGCCAAGGATCTGGGGCTATCACTCCCGGCTGCTTATCCACAAGGGCACCAATGACACTGCCAGGGGAGATCAGCAGGGTCAAGAGTGACTACAAGGATCTGTGGATCAGGAATTACAGGCTGGCCAGCCTGCAAGATGCCAGGACCAAGGCCCCTTGGAGCACATTTCTGGGTCCATGCAGAAGAAAGTTTAGGAAGAATCAGCATGGGTTTATCAAGGGTCAGTCACGCCTGAACAATCTTATTGCTGTCTATGATAAAATGACTGGATTTGTGGACAAAGGGAGAGCAGTGAATGACTTTGACCTTGCCTTTGGCACTTGTCAGACCTTTTTAAAACACTCTTCCTTCTCTTGACTTAAAAAATAAAAAATTACAACCAATTATGTTCTGTAGTATTTCTACCAGTTAACACATGGGTTCTTAGCAGCTTCTGACCACAGTGACTTGAAGTGGAAGAAAAACTCCCACAAATCATTATATGAGTCAACTTTTGGCTTTGCCACACTGCAGATTCAGGGGAGATATTCTCATATTTATTTCCATGAAAAAACAATACAGATTTCCATTGTATTGACAGATTTTTCTCCCACAGAGAAGCAATGGTGCACACCCAGATCTCTTGGTGGAAGCCTGCAGTCCAGCTGAGTGGGTACAGGCTGGCCCAGCACCTGGGGTAACACCAAAAATGAGAAGAGGAAAAACACTTAATGTGTCCATAACAGGACAGGAAACTGAAGATATCAGAGCATTACTTGTAGAAGAAACTTTCTGAGTTTCTGTTCACCCTGACAATAACAGATCACATCTCTGTAATCACCATCATTACACCTGCAGGTTTAAAGCATTTGTTTGGAGACTGCAGTCTGTCCTTGCTGTTTGGCTGAGAGCTGGTTCCCCTTCCCTTTGTCTTTCCTGTACTTTCCCCACCTGGGTAACTAAAGGCATTGCATGGAGATGTGCTGACATCTTCAGAACCTGCTCACTTGCCATCAACACTTAACATTCTTCTTGACTTTCACCACTGCTTTTAAGGTCTTCCCTTTCTAGGTAAATTTATCCAACTCCTTCTGCTGCAGATCTCTATAGGTGGTGCAACATGCTCATTCCTGAAGGGCACCAAAGCCACTCCACTGTGCCCACAGACACACATGGGCCTGAACAGACCATTCCTGTTTCTGTGAAGGAGTTTCTTCCAGAAACAACCCCAAACTTCAGGGTGCTTTCTGACAGCAGTGAGATGCTGGATGTGGGAATAGGGCATGGGTACTTGCTTTCTGCATAGAAAGACCTACGCTCTCATCAGCATACGGAAAATATTCCCTCATCTGAGGCAAAAGCTCCCCAGCTGTCCAGCTCCTGAAAACAACAGCAAGAAACACAACCACAGAACAGCCCTCTCCCCATGCTGGCAGCCCATCCACACCTTTGCCTTTTAACTCTTTCACCTCCACATGCTGATGCTGACCTATTTCTCTACCAGCTTTCTGCCATTATGTTCTCCATTCATTCTTCCACCCATTTTTGAAGAAGAGCAAGGTGTCCATTGGAGCTCATCATAAGTCACTTTTCAGCCCTTGGAAACACCCTCCAGAGACCTAAGAAAAAGGATAAACTCTTCTCAGAATCTAGGCTCACCAGACAGTCATTTCCCACAAAAAAGAGTGCCATTGAACCAGGATCAAGAATGGCTTCAAAGGAGTAGAAGCAAAAGACCTGAGAAGGAGATGTCACTGGTAAGAAGGAAAACAACCACCAAAGCAAGTACAGAAAAAAGCTGGCCCTTGGGGAGGAGAAAAGCTACTATTGATCCTCAGCTTTTTGCTTCTCTATTTGGAAAGGCATAACTAGATCCAAACTTGTCAGCTTTCCCAGCTGCTTTCACACCCCTAGTTTCACTACTCAGCATTTACGAGACAACTTGCACCTAGCAGGCCTCTGCTTGAGCTATGGTGTAGGTATATCTACCTCTAGTCTGATCTCTGGACTTATTTCATGGCTGAATCCTAGACCCATGCTGTAAGTAGCTGGGCTTCAGTTCTGCTTCTGGCCCTCTCTTGGGCAAACATCAGACCTATCTTGTAGCTTTTCCTCTGAGCCTTATCTGCTGCCCTGGCTCAGCTTTCTTGGTGCACCCTGGACCTGATTTGTCACCTCACTTTTCCTGGGAATGCAAACTGAACCTGTTACCAGCATCCTACCTGCTGGGCCTGGGTGCTGCAAATATGTTCTGATCAAAGAAGATACTGTTTTTCCTGTGCTGGGGTTATCCTCAGCTCCTGAGTCATCTCTCTAGCAGAGAAGCCCTGCTCTTGTTGCTCCCTTGCACTTCTTGCCCCCTGTGGCACAAGGCCATCCTCCTGCCACAGGCATGAAGCTTCGCAACTGTGCCAGGAGTTCAGATAATGCCTTTGCCTTGCTTTTGCCTCATTGCTTTTTCCCTTGGGCACGATGCCAGTGTAACTGTAGCCCTATAATGTGATGTTGTCACTGCTAGGAACATGCCATAAGCCAGGTATGGAGTCTGCAGGGGCTCAGGACTGAGGCTTGTCTGCCCTGTCTTAGTTTCTTGTGACCTGCCTGCAGCTTTATTTCATGGGGTTTGGATGTGGCAGCAATATTTATAACTGCTCTATCTATACCTGATACGTTTGGTTGATCTTTGTGTGATAGAAGGATTGTTTGCTACAGGTGACAGTAACAAGCAGTTGTTCCAGGTTGATTGATAATTTTACAACCCTAATAAAATGATACTGAGTAGAGAAATACAGGTCTGTAATGACAGCCAGAAGATGTGTCAGAGAGGGTCGCAGCTACAGGATGACAAGTGATGAGGCACATGGTTGGCACTGGAGATCCCATGCAATAAAAGGATCAGTCATGATCAATTAATCTGCAGAACTTGGAGCTGCACAGAAATGGGGATAGGGCCAGGAAGAGGAGCAAAGAAGTAGTATGTAACATACACAAATCCAGATTTTACATATATGGTGCTGTGTATCCTAGAGCTGCAGACCAAGGATGAAAGAGAGAGGTGTACAGGCATGTTAGCAAACATACAATTCGTGTGTACACCATATTGTGTATGTTATACTGCCAAAATGAACATCATGTTTCTCCTGGTAAAGGATTCCATATGCTGTCCATTTCCCATAATACTCCCTCCCCTGCTGACACCAGCATGAAACTGCTGACCTTTAAACCCAGAAGAGCAATGGATGGCTGAGGATAACACTAGGAAAATGGCAGAAACTAAAAGGTGTGTGCATTACAATTACAACTGCATTACTATGGCTTTTTATTTGTACATAAATATTCTATTTGCATTATTTTTCTCTTTTTTTTCCTGTAATAATTAGATCTAAACTAATGATGATTCCTGAACTAGACTTAATATTTTACTTTTGCTGGCAATAACTTCTTGATGTTTATATACAAGGCATGCTTCCTCTTTGCATATAGACTTGAATGCAACATCACGAGTGGATTTGAATCTGTCTATATTGAGAGCCTCCACTGACAGCTTTTGATCTGGGATCTCTACCCACTTTCTAGTAGAATCCCTGATATCTGTCCATGTGTTGCTTGTTACGTTTACTTTTTTTGCTTGTGTATTTGTTTGTCCATACATAATATTCCTTGCTTGGATTGTTTTATAGATTCTATACACATTTAATTAAAATGTTTATTATTATAATCCACATTTGGCTTCTGTCACAAAGCAGAGACATGCTCCCAGTAAATTACTGTTTACAGCAAAACTAGTGAGTGTCACAAAGGTGAGCTAGGGATTCATAAAGTTATAAATATTTAGTAGTAGAATGAGTTACTGTTCCATTCAGTGATTTCTACAGCTACAGCCTCTGGTGTTCTCTTTGCATGCTTACTTACATAGTGTAAGTGTAATGAAATAGGTGACCACTGGAGCTAGAGCTGCTGTTTAAGCCTCTTTGCGTTCAAGTAAAAGTAAGAACGAGTTATTTCATTAGAAGGAGGAAATCAAATAATTTTCACCTGTATTCTGATTTACAGGGTTAATAGCACGGTATTTGTGTTGAGCATGAACAGATATACCACCTTGACTTCTCTTTGTTTTAAAAATGGGACTGATCTGGGAATATCCCAATGACCTTCTGAGAGGGTCAAAGTGCAGGAAGAAGTGGTATAAACAATTCTAGCAAGGCAAGATTTACAGGAGTTATGCATTCAAGTGTCATCCAATTATACCTCTTGGCGCCTAAATGCAAATTTTAGATTTTCAAAATTTCCACTTGCTTGATGCCTAAGTCCTAAAAATTTTGGCTAGAAGTGTCAATATTTACATGCTAACAATTCACATGCTACAGGCTATAAAGTCCTGTAGAGAATGGTCTCATCTAGTACACAGACAGGAGTTGAGGAGGAAGGAGAATTCAGTGAGTAGAGAAAGCACTGCTGTCATCTCTTTTATAAAAGAACCCTGAGGTTGACATCAGAGACAGTGCTGCAGAGATGTTTCTCTGCCTGTGGAAATCAGGATCTAAAGTTCTTTGTGAACACTCTCGCCTTGAAACTATATTGCAGTTTCTCAAGTGGCACCTCACAGACTCATTGTAACTGCAAGCAACCAACAAGTATCCTGCTGATAGCAGGAGACTTTCTCTGCACCAAACTTCACAGGATGTGATAAATGTGTGTGAATGAGGGAAGGGCCAGAGATCATTGTTTCGCTTTTGCAGTAAGAGTAGAGTATGTAGAACTGGAGTACTACTGCTCAATCCTTGCCCCTCAATCCAACCCTTTGCTTGTAACTGCCTTTAGTTTGCCAGACCTTGCCCCCACAAATAAAAGGGTGGAACATTCTTGATACCAAGAGAGATGATATCTCATTTTGAGATTAAAAGCCCTCAGTATCCCAACCTGCCCTACTTTGTATGGAATAATTACTGATTATTTAAACAGAGATTTATGGCAACTATAGCTCAAGTTTTAGGACACCTGCCTAGAAGCTGCTGAAATCCCAATATGACAGTGACATATTCAAAAAACAAGGACTGGAACCTTTTCAAATTAAAGTGATGAAAATCAATACAAGAGCCTATGAGGAGGGAAGGTGATATTAATTTTAAACAAGACTTATTCTTCACCCATCGGATCATTCTTTCCTCAGTTTTACTCATATAAACATGTGCACTGGTAGTATGGGATGGATTACTTCTGCAAAACATGAAGAATGAGAGGTGCCAGCTGCTGAGTCCTTGCTGTGTATTCTGAAATCACTTGGCTAGCAGCTGCTTTGGGCCAGTTACTTTGTACCTCTCAGGAGTCACCAGTTATTGAAGCATAACCTTTTGCCTCGGTAGCTCACTTACAGTAGCGTCCAAAAATTTTAGGCAAGGTGGATGCCCATCTTCTGTTATTTCCTCATTTTCAGTGTCTTGTGGCTGCAGTCTGTCTTCCTGTTGGAATATCAGGATGAGAGGGGCACACGCCACATGCTATAGCTGTGCAGCCACTCTCTTCTTGTCAGAGTGCCAGTCTTCTGCTGTCAAGGCAGCTGTCCTGCTGCCTTGGGACAAGCAGCACCTTCCTTAGCTGCTATTGATTTTTTTTCTGTCACATAAGTCATTGGTCATTGGTGCTGGCTAATCTTCCAGCCTGTGCTCTAGTGCTTCTTGGCATCACAGAATGTAGGTCTGTTTCTGTTCATGCCATCATCTCGGTCTGTGTATTTTTGTTCTTTGACTGGGGGTTAGATGTTTTCCTCCAGCCTGGGTGAAGGCATGACAGATTTTGAGAGCAGGGCTTAAAACACGTGCCTTGCCTCAACCTTCCTTATGAGCTGGAGAAGCTCTCAAGGTGCTGGGCTTTCTTCTCTCTTATCTGTAGGCATCAGAATGCATGCAGGGAATGAGTATATTCCTACTAAACCCTCCAGAGGCACTAACTTAAACAAGAACAGCAGTCTATACGTGCAGATATGCTGCTCCCAGCTGTGGAACCAGACCAGAGATATCAAATGTAGAAATCGTCCTTCTCGAAGAGTTCCCTATGGAAAGAGTAATCAAATATCAAATAAAACATCAATAATTTGCCATCATCTCCCCTTTTTTGCTCAGCTGCTTAAGCCTTATTGAAATAGAAGAAAAAAAACACAGAGCAAAGCTCATAGAGTTAAATAAATTATTATAACAACTCACAGACAAAATGCCTGTTCTCCAAAATTCATTTCAAAACCTCAGATATGGAGAGAAGGTCCTTAGTCTCAAGTCTTTGAGACACCATTGAAGGACAATACAGTTTGTAGATGTGAGGTTCAGAAGTTCTAAATTCAATCTCTCCTGAAATATTTTACTTTTAAGGCTTGATAAATGTACACAGAGCTATAGAATTGCATGTGCATGAATAATAATAGTTCCTGCTGGTATCTGCACTATGCATATCTCCATGGCAGCCAAGCAATTAAGAAAGGAATAAGCAAACATCTACTGCTGCATACTTCTTTTCCTCAGCCCTCTTCCTGGTTTTCTGCTATTTGCCAGCAATATGTACTATGATGTTTGGATCAGAAAAGTCAAGATTAAAAGAGTCATGTTACTGAACAGGGCAAAACATTTTATATCCAGCCCTTCAAAATTCTGTTCCTGCTGAAGCTATTCAGCCGGATCCTGTCCCACCTGGAATGAGAAGGGACTAAGGAGTGACTGCTGTAATGACTGGATATCAGCTATCAGCTCTTCCAGGAAGCCCTGCCAAATCTTCCACTTCACATTGGCAACTCATAGGTCCAGCCCTAATCTCCTTTCCATTTTCATCACAGAGGGATGTCTGCATCCTGTGCTGTCCTGTTGTTTGTGCTATGAGCCCTTGTGACCCATGGCACTGTCTCTGGCTGCTGACACTTACACTCTTCCACACAAGCACAGGCTAGAGAGTGAGATTGCACAGGAAAAAATATTATAAAATAGGATATAGGAAGAAGGCAAGAGAGACTGCAGTTGCTGCAGAACTTGATCAGACAGCCATATCAACCAGCAGCTTGGTTATACATGGCCGTCCTCATCTATCCACACTTTCCTCCATTTTCCCATGCTCATAATTCCCGCCCCCCCACCTTGATCCATCTCTTTTCCCACCCTTGTCTTCTCCCAAATAACCAACTGACTTTAGTTACTTTTTCCCCATTGGTTCCAGTTTTGCTGCATCCACAACCACGTTTGGCATTTCTGATACCCTTAGCTATCACATCTCAGCCTTACGTGATACAAAATCATTAAGGTTGGAAAAGACCTCTAAGATGATCCAGTCCAACTGTTAACCCAGCAGTGCCAATTTCACCACTAAACTGTGTCCCCAAGTGCCACATTTACACATTTTTTAAATGTCTTCATGGACAGTGGCTCTACCACTTCCCTGGGCAGCCTGTTCCAGTGCTTGACGACACTTTCTGTGGAGAAGTTTTTCCAAACCTCCACAAGGCTTATTGATATGGTAACCTGGACACTGTGGGGTTTTTTTCCAAGACTGAGCTCCCCAAAAGGACTCCAATATTGCCCTCCAGTTCTCTTACAGCTACCTAGGCATTTTGTCCCTCTCACACAATTCCTCATAACCAGCTAGGAAATCCAGCCATTTCTCATGGTGTTACACTGTAATGTTTGCCAGCTGCTCACTCTGCTGTTTGTTATGTTTGGCAGTTTCTCTTGTTGTGTTCCCTATTTTCTCATGGTCTGTTCCGTTATCTAAGCCTCACCATGAGGCCTAGTCATCTGCCTAATGTGTTTCAGTGGGGAATGTAATCCATAATGTGTCCCGGTGCAGAAATCACAGAAAAATACAAATACCTTGTCCCCTAGATGGAATCACAGAAAGCATGATTGGAAAGGATTTCTGGAAGTCATCCAGGTGAGTCTTGAGAGCTGCCGAGGAAGGAAATTCACTATCTCTTTGGTCAAATTGTTTCAGTGCATAACTACTCTCACCACAGCAGAATTCCTTCCTTACATGTCACTGGCATTTCTCTCACTGTGCCTTGTTGATGGAAAATTTTCCTCTTGTCATTTCACCGTGCACATCTGATCCAAGTCTGGTGCAAAGTTCTCTTTTGCAGCATGAAAGGTAAGTTTGCTCCCTTACCCAATGAAGTCCACTTTTCCAGTTATCCCAGTCACATCAGCAATTTGTGTGGTTCAGGACAAATAATAGGTTAAAAAAAATCAATTAAAATTAACCAAATTACTTAGTGAAAACAAAAGTCAGCTGCCTGTCCTCATAAATGTTTCAAAGGCCATAGAGATCTATCAAATACATCACATCTTTCAATTCTGTGGAGTCACTTCCCCTAAATTAAGGCTACCTCTTGTACAGAGAGAAAAGGAAGGGGAGAGCCTTGTGTTTAGAGCAGAAGGGGCAGGGAAGCTATTCCAAAGCTTTAAATGAAAGGAAAGATACTGTCAGAAATTCAGAAAAGGAGCTAGATACCTGGCTAAGGATGTTAGTATTGTCTGAGTTGCTAAGCAACTACATAAGTTATTAACTTCAAGATTAAGTAAATTCTGTCATTTCAAGAATGAATTATGGTCTACTTTGTATTATTTAGAGGAAAGCAAAATGCACTTTGTAGTGATAGAATACTTCTCAGTCTTTCACTTTACAGCAGCCTGCCACTAACATATACATAAAACATTCATACACTAGTTAAAAAATATAAAATCCTTAATCCAAATGTGGATACCCTGACAGAAGCAGCCTTCTTTCCTCAGTTTTTCCCCTTTCCTTGAGATACTTTAACGTCACCAAACCTGAAGTTGATCTCTACCACTCAAGCCCTTCTATTTTTTTGTATCTGCATCTCTGTCAGTTTATGGCAGAAAGATGTATTATAGTAATCAGTGTTCTGCTGAAGGTACAGCTTCTTTTTTGATGCTTATAAGATTTATGAGCTAAAATAAGCCCTGGTCAGCATAGATGTTAACTATTTTAAAAAATGCTGTTGAAATCATCCCAGAGAGTTTTGGGGGTTTTTTGTTTGGTTTTTATTGCTTTTGGTTTTTGTTTTGTTTTTGGTTTGGGGATTTTTTGCTTGATTTTTGTTTGGTTTTTTGGAGCTTTTTTGTGGGTTTTTTTTTAGTACTGGAGTAGGTGGCAAAGCATATTCAGACCTTTTGGTTGTTATACCATCTCAAGGTAAAGAAGAAAATTCAGTGACATGAAAAAAGAGAAAGCCACAGAGGATAAGATGGGAAATAATTTAAAAGAAGATCAACAGCTTAATACATTTGCGGGTGTAAGTATTTACTTATGACCTTTTGTGATTTGTATCTTGCAAGAAATTTGTACCACATACTTAAAAGTAATACATAGACCTCTGTGTAACTTCTCATCAGTTAGAATGATTCTGCTTTCAGTGGTACCATGTATACGACGGGCCAAATGATAATTGTCACTTCATGAAAACTGGGAAGGTTTTATAGATCTCAACAGACCAATTCACACTGGTCAAGCACCTGATTCACCCTTCTTCGTACAGCAACCTCCTCACTTGGCACTTGCCAATTGCTACTTGGGGAAGGAAGATGATTTCACATTTGCAGTCTATCTAGGAATTTGTTTATTTTTTAATAAGGAAAAGTTTCTTCTGGGTGCTATTTGAGGGTGAACAATAGCCCCAGAACTTAATTCAAAAAGCAGCTCTTAAGCATACAGTTGCATCATGAATATTTATCTGGCTGCACGCAAAAGCTCTGAATATCTTGGCTCCGCTGTTCTCCTTCTGCACGAGACCCCCCTTTGTTGGGAAAACGCTGCCATCGCAACCAAGGGCAGCAGAAGGCGAGGTGGCTGGCAGGCAGGGAAAGAAAGCAGGTTGGGTTTTCAGGCTAATTACAAGGTTTTGTGTTCTGGGTCACCTTGTAAATGAGATACAATGCTCAGAAAGCTGCAGCCAAAGCTGTTAGGCAGGAAGTGGAGCAAACGCACAAAGGTTCTGCTGGTGTTTAGCCTTTCTTGAATACAACCTGCAATTTTCATGGTGAGCAATTACAATGGCTCTAGAAAATTGGTTCCTGGGGCATCTTGCTAAATAGACAAAAGTTGTTTTTATGAGCCAGACTGTAAAAACCATTCACTCTGGGTCTGGTGAGTGATCTGTGTCAATGGACTTCTCTCCTCAGAAAATTTTGACACACTTGCTAAAATGCGTTAAAATTAATTTTTACACAGCCTGAATGAAACAGATTTGAGCAGCTTTGCAAGCTAATGGTGCTTCAAAACATTTTGTCATATTGATCAGTTCAGCACTCTTCAGTTTAAGCTTGGCATGCTTTCTGATTATCTCTACTGCACATGTAAAGCATTTCTAGTCTACCTGAGGAACAGATCTGAAGGCATCCGGAGTCTGGTTCCTACCTCTCATCTGCCTGCGGCCTGTGTTTATGTTTCTCATTCACCTTATAATTCTGCAACTTGAACCACACTTGCCACAGGAATAGTGTGAAAATTAGTATTTGCACAGCTCTTTGGGGATGCCTCACCCTCACTCCTGTTATTTTCTGGACGACAGTGGGCTGGTAGTTTATTTACACAGTAGGGTTCTATTTTGAAATGCTGCTTCACATAAATGAGCACCAAGGACACTCTTAAAAAACCATACAGGGTGTATATGTGTTAGACTCAGACCATACCGGGGCTGATTCCTGATACAGGGCATGGATTTGTGTGGACATGAAATTGCAGACAGGATGGTAAGAGCACTTTGGGGGCCCCTCAGGTAACTGCAGCCTGATGCACCTGCACACTGCACCTCGGCTTTATCCACGCAGCTCTGCAAGGAGAGGACTTTGCTGCCGAATATTTACAGCCCCGGGGCTATTTAAAAGCTGTGCAGATGTAGCACTTAGGACGTGGTTTAGTGTTGGACTTGGCAGTGCTGGGCTAATGGTTGGACTCAATGGTCTTAAAAGTCTTTTCCAATCGAAACAATTCTATGATGTTTATCTGGAATCTTGATGAGGACATCGGGATGGACCTCTGTCCCTCATTATTCCCAGTCTGTCCCTCACAGACTATTCCCAGCACACCGTTAACAAGACTTACTGTCTTACAGTTTTGGCTTTGTTCCTGTCTGCCTTGAACAGCATGGATACGTCACTTGCAGAGAGAAAAACAAGGGACACAATGAATCATCACTGATAGCTCAGATCAGGCACGTAACTGCTAGAGCTTGCTCATAAATTTGGGGGTCAAAAGGTTTAGTTTACATCAATACGTCTAAGACCTACTTTCGGACTCTGCCTGTTTTTTAGTGCAATATTTTAACCTAGCTCCACTTTTATAACTAAGTCAAAGATTGCCTGAGTGGAACCTTATGTTCTCCAATATTAAGAATTTCTCTGTAATGTAGTAGGCTGGTAAGATGATCTTGTCTCTTCTAGCCTTATACATAAGCATTTTATTAAGCTTCTTTATCTTCTTTTGAATTCTCTGGGTTTAATATTTATAGTCACTCTGGTTTTGCAATTTCTTTTATCTTAGTTGCAATAATACTAAAGGCTGCTGTTGTATAAGAGCTTCAACTGTATAAAAAAATCCATCCAATTTTGCATATTCTCTCTGCAACAATAGGGCAGCATCTTCCTTTAAAATACATCAGTCCTTTTAAATCAGCAAGCAATTTGTTGGTCAGTGCACCTAAACACTAAAGAGGCAGTAAATCGATCCTGCCCTCAGGCCCCTGGGTTCCACAGTTATTGCAAAAGCTGCAAAATTAAACAAGATTTTTATTCTAGTGAACAGAGTCAATTCAGACCAATGGAAGAATGGGAGAATAT
The DNA here is from genome assembly GCA_013397955.1 of Grantiella picta. Lineage (NCBI taxonomy): Eukaryota > Metazoa > Chordata > Aves > Passeriformes > Meliphagidae > Grantiella > Grantiella picta. Next base: position 766,821 of record VZRM01002768.1, read on the forward strand.
TGTCAATTCCTCAGGCAAATCTAAATCTTTCATCCCACCCTTACTGGGGCTGCCTCAGGACTGTTGCAAAGACAACTGCTATAAAAATGGATCACAATAGCCTTTTGCCTCATCATCACATCACCCCAAATACTGCTGCCTCTGCAATACCTCCTTCTGTTGCTATGCCCAGGAGATAAACCAGCTTCAATAATTTGCAGCAATTTATAATTATTGATGAGTCTTCGGGTCGCCTTCTTTGAAGGGAATACATATCCCATTAACCATGTACTTGATTATTAGGACTCACTTCAACCCCCTCTTATTCTACTGACAACTGGACAAAATTGTGTGGAAATTGCTCTGCAGTTTTCTAGCTCTGCAGTTTACCAGATCGCTTAGAGAAAACAGACCAGCAAAATTGCTATAATTCCTTTCAATTTTTAATAGCTCTCTTGTGCTGTGGCTCTAATCTCTATGAAATTGCTAAAGCTCTGAGTAAATAAAGCAGCTGTTACAGCTCATGGAGCTACAATACGGCCACAGCTTCCTGGATAATGTTCAATACTACCACACAAAGTACATATATTCACTTATAAAAATATAAATTAGTAGATAATATAGAATTATAGTTTAAAAAAAGGCTCCTGGATTCTTACATGAGAAAGTGTCAGTACTGTATGGTGTGCACAGTGTGGTATGGAACCATTAGAACCTGAAAGATTCACAATTCCTGGTTGTGTAGAGCTAGATGACTGCATGCCTGTACATTTAAATACTATTTTTATGTCTGCTTACATGTAATTGCTAACATGCATCTGTGGCTATTTAAATGATTGTACAACCGCAGGCTGTGATAGTTTGAACTTTTACATATTCATTTAAAAGTGTCTGTGTTTACTTGACCAGCCCCAGAGTGCAGAAAAGAAGATAAGAAAAGGAAATACCAAAGCTGTGAGACAGAAATTCTTTTTTTCTGTACTTCTCAAAATGCATTTGATTTAGTTCCCAGATGGCTTACCGGGGTAAGTAAACATGCTACAATATTAAAACTCAGTCTATTAAGCTGTTTTGAAAGTAAACTTAATGTTACATCAGCGGCAAGAGGTCTTAGGCAAAGCACTATGATTTTGTGCTGGAGGATCCTTGTGCAAAGGAGGATGTCTCTGTAATTCCCACATTCATATTTACTCTCAAAAAGCACATGTACCCAATCCAGCAAATACACATGTGGCTAAGGTCCTTGTCATTTGCCATCATTTAGAAAAGAGGATTTCTAAACATTCTATCAATGTTGACAAATCCTCTGAAAAAATACTGGAGAGTTTTATATGTGAACCTAAACTGACATACACTTTATGCAAATGTTTGCTTAAAAGCTGTGTACATTGTCTTTGGCTTAAATGACATGGTTCTGGATAAATACAGTGTGTGCAGATACCTTTGTAGGTCAGGAATCTGACTTGCCAACTACATCTGTAATCCGGAAATGATAAGGAAGAATACTTCAATCATCAAGGAACAGCAAAAGCAAGATTATATATTGATAGTATGTATTAGAGAAAAGCTAACACAGCTTTTGGGGCAGGAAAGGCTTTACATAGATACAGGCAGGGCTGTTAGAGCTCCCTAAAAGTGTGTGCGTGTTGTACATCAATGATGCATAGTCAGACTCTGGATTCCTGATGGCCTTCAACAAGATACCTTTTAAAGAATCTTACAGCATCTCAGGTTTTAAAAAGACTGAAGCAAATAGTGGAAATAGTTAAAAGAAAAGTGGCTAGTATGATCTGAAGCACAAAAAGGTTTATGTATGAGGAACAGCTAAACAGAGTTGCCTGAAGCCTGGAAAAAATATGATTGGGAAGGGAGTATTTCAGTATTCTATACAACCACAAGCAAGGTGAAGAGGAGAGAATGAGATGCATTCTCCATACATCTTCTAATGCAAGCACTAAGAATGAAATTAGTGGATGGCTGATTAAAAACAAATGGAAGCAGAGACTTCTTCACGTAATGCAAACATGACGTGTGGAACTCCTTGCTGCGAAATTTTATAGATATTGCAGTTTAAAGGGGTTCAGAGGGCAGCCCAAAAAATTCATGGAGGCAGAAAATTGACACTTACAAAACATCAAGATGATGATGTCACAGAATCATAGAATTGTTAAGGTTGGAACAGACCCTCAAGATCATCGAGTCCAACCCAGCCAAGTCCAGCACTAAACCACATTCCCTAAGTGCCACATCTACACACCCTAAATCAGCAGAGACTGGGGGAGCATAGCCAGTCAGTCAGCTTTGTACTGCTACGTTGTTCTGAGGCACAATTTTGTCTGCCTGCAAATCCTCCCTTCACATGTCTATGATGTTTCCTTAGGCTGTTTGTGTTCCTCAAATAATGATAAAAGGTAACAACAACAGCAATATTTTCATGGCAAGCTTTGTAATTGTTTCTATGATAAATTTTAGAGCCAAAAAGACAAGAGAAAAAAAAAGGTTTACTAAAGACTTCCTTTCTTTTGCTTTCACCATGATCTCAGTGAGTTCCAGCATGTATTCCTAAGGGTTCTTTCCCCTCCACTCAATCTAAGTAGAGCATCATTGCCGAGCAGCAAGTTAGATTTTTCTTGGAATCCTAATGCTCTGCTACCATGAGTATCAACCTCTAGAGATGACAGAGGCTACATGTACACAGAGCAAACTCAGGAAGTCCATTTATACAAAAGCAGAAAGTCTGTCCAAGGAAACTGCATCTGTGAAGCTATATGTCTTCTGCAGTGTGTTGCATAAGAGGAGAAATTCCCAGGCTGGGTAAAAAGCAGTAAAAAACTGTCACATAATTCATGTCTAAGATCTCTGAAAGAAGAAATGTTGTTGGGTTTTTTAACATACTTCTCTTAAATATGATTTGCTGTACACTGAATCCATCTTTTGTTTTATTGAGTACCAGATGCCTATTCAATTATTCATCTAAGTATTGTAACCTAATATGTGATAACTGGAAATTATATTAAATAGTCTTAGACTGAGTGACATCTGGTGTTTGATTGGAGATCTATTCAAAACCATTTTTATCTGCTGGAACTTCTTGGGTCTTAGGCTTTGACCATATCGGAGAATCTCTCTAAAAAGTAGAGGTCAAATACAATAAAATAGTAGATAATAGTCTATTATTGAAAAGGTAGTAATACTTTGAAACAAATAGTAAGCTTGAAGATGGAATTTCTCGTATATTTAAAAGAAAACCTCTTACTTTAGCAGTATGTTTCTAAGGCAACTAAGGGTAAAATAGTTTCTCTACAAAAATGGCACCTACCGGTGATTTCAGAGACAATTATAAGCTTGTGTTTGTTTACTGATAAGGACTGAAACTTTCCATGATGGTACAGAAGTGGCTTGGTATATATCATTTCATTTATATAGCCACAGGAATTTTGAATCCTTGGTAACATTCCAAATAAAAGTTTATGAATGTCAACAATTAACATGAAGAGTAAAAGCTATTTTTTGGCAGCAGAAATGATACAAATATGACCCAAGTAACTTGTTAAATAATTCAGCATGACACTAATTTGAATTACCTTTTCTCAGATTATATATAAAAGTAGCTTTGTCTTCCTCTGAGGAATAGTTGGATAAATTTGTTTAATGACCAAATTGCAAACAGCAAGTGAAGTAGATTAAGGTCAGATCTGTAGGAATGGGAATTTTAAGTGCCATTCCTTGGCACATGAAGGGACTTTCCTTCCAGGAGAGGAGAAGGAATTCTTTTGGAAATTTTCATAGTGTGCAGAAAGATGATTCTCTTTTTCTGTCTGCATTACATCTTGTTGAGACTAAATACAATCTATTTCTCAGGATGAAATATGTCACAATAAAGAAAATATATTCCTGATTTGAATTAGGAGCATTACAAGAGCTGTTACAGAAGTATCCTGTAATGTGTGCTCCTCCATTACTTTAATTAAGAAAATATACAGAAGGATCTTAAGCATATGGAAGTAATTGAAATACATGCAGCAAGCACAATTTTCTCAGAGCAGGGCAGATATTTGTGTCACCTTGGCTCTCTGCTCTGCAGAGCTGGAAGGACATCTGGCACCTGCCCAGAAATGCTGCAGCTATTAATCTTAGTAGAGTAAGAAATGACTTTGTGTTGAAACATGAGTATCCAGAAATATTCTTGGCAGGGATATTTCTCTATTAGGAACTTGCTGTTAAGCTGAGTATTTGGAACACTTCTTACACATTTTATAAGTCTTTGTTTATAGAATTCACCTTTTAAATACAAGTTCAGTTGGTAGTTTCTAGCTGATCTAGTTAAAATCTCAAGGATCACTTAGGGCAAAAAGAAGTGGATTGCAAGGTTTATCTGCTCTATTTCTATGATCAGAGGAAAGTCAGAGATGAGACTACAGGGTACCTGGGGTAAGTACTAGAATCACACAATAAGCACTTTCAATCACTTGGGAACTGCACTCATCAAAGAAAGCAATTTATAAAAACATCACAACATGAAATCTTTGGGCAATCATCAAACCATTCCCACCACTTAGCAGTTCATCCAACTGAATTAGAAAGGGCAATCACTGAAACCCAAACTGCTCTGCCTAGGATGACTTTTTTGCCATCAAGAGACTCTCTTCTGAGTGGTATGAGAGAAACAGATTGTTTCAGGCACACTGGTGATTCATCTTATGCTGAGAACTGGCTAACAATGACAGTGCCTTGATCTGCATGAAAAAAATCCAAACTAACAATAGCTACAGGTTGGATAAACCAGCAGCTGAGCAGCTGCAGCATCCAACTCCTGTAGCAGCTATGTCTGTCCCTGTCAGACTTCACAGCACTGCATTACACATTCTTCACAAGGAGGTTTAAGCAAAAAAGGTTTCAAGGACAGGGGAAGGCTGGGCACCCAACTGCTTCTCCTTCCACTAAAAAAAGAGACAGAGAGGATGCTGAGCCTTAACAGGTTGCAGCAAAATCCTTAGCACCTCCTTGATCCACTTCTCACTGTGCCTGAGCAAAAGAATTTTATACTGATTTTGTTTATCCTAAATGGAGCATAGGAGCATGCTACACTCCATCTTAAGGAGCTGTGTAGTGAGTAGCATTATCTAGCATCTTTTCATCTCACAATGTATGTAATAAAAATTGTTTAAAAAATTACTTGTAATTACATATTCCCTATTTTTTACAAAATCTTATTAGTCTTACTAAAAATTCAGGGATACACTTGAAACCTGAATTATTTCATACTTCCCTTTGATATAATCAAAGGGCAACACAAATCTGTTTTAGAAGCTTTCTTGCCTGGCAGATGTTGTTTTAATGTTACCTTTAAATAAAATTCCAGTTCACCTTCAACCATGCAATCCGTGTAAAAGAGTGGGAAAGAGGAAAGATGTAACAGTCTCCTTTTCCAAATGCCTTGAAGGTTATCATCAAACAAAGCATACATCAGGATAATTCAGACATGTGCTCCTTTTCAGAGAACCAATTAGCAAATGAGAAAAATCACGTTGGATTTTTCTGTTCTGTATGCAACTGGAAATGGAAAACACCATTGTTGCTAGAACTCTCATTCTACGCTATAAACTCAAACACACTCATTCTGGCCACTTTTTCTTCTCTGAAACAAACATAATTTACAACAGTTACCTACCTCTCTTCAATATTATGCTAAATGTGGACAGTTGCAGCAATAGCAATATTTTGCATGGCTGGTCCAGAAACAGTAGGTGAAGCAATCATAAAACAGAATAAGAAAGTGTCAAAAAATTGGAAGTGAAGCTGAGCAGAACATGAAACCTGATTATTTAACAGAGAGTTTTTTCTGGGTTTTGTTCGGGCTTTTTTGTTGTTGTTGTGGGGTTTTTAGTTCCTTTTCTTTTTTTTAAATTTATTTTTATTTCTGATGTATATATCCCCCACTCCTAAAATTGTTTTCTTAGACAGATTCCTCATGAAACACAGGCTGCTGAGATCTCCTGATGATGTGACCTAATGTTATTCCCTAATCCACCATCTCCACTAACTACCCCAGTCTCCATGTTTACCACAACCACCTAAATATCCAGGGAAAGTATGTGATCCATGCTTTGGTTGTAAATCACCTCTCTGAGCTGGGGAAGCCTGGAACCTTCTTCCCATCAGCAGGCATGGGTGTCAGTGTAGCCATCTTCACTGTGGTCAGCTTTGGGTAGTTCATTTCTTAACTAACCACAATAATAAATTAATACACTTACACAGCAGACATTTCACACATTTTCAGGGTCTCTGGGCTGTGGAGATGCTTACCCTCCACAGCTCTCCTGAGCCCAGGACAAAGGGTGATGGCTTTAAACTGAAAGTGTGCAGGTTTAGATGAGGTATTAGGAAGAAATTCTTCACTGTGAGGGTGGTGAGATACTGGAATGGGTTGTCCTGAGCAGCTCTGGATGTCCACGTCTGGAAGTGTTCAAGGCCAGGCTGGAGAGGACTTTGAGCAACTTCCCCACGGCAGGGGAGTTAAAACTAGATGATCTTTAAGAGCCCTTCCAATGCAAACAATTCTGTGATTCTATGAATCTATGAGAAAAAAATAAGACTTCTTGGAAGCACTAGTTTTTAAGAGTCCTTCTCCACCAAATTTGACACAAAAGCTGGTGTCAGTGCTAGGTGCCAGAATACTCCAGTACCTAGACTAGTATCTATAGGCCTCTTGCCTCCCAAATGCTCTCTCAGCTACCCATTACATAGTTTCACCTGCGTGCTGTCAAGGATTTTGCTCCTAAGCTCTGTTTCCTACTACATTATACACACACAAAATATACTCTTTACCCTCTTTACTTGTGTCCTACATTCATCCTACTTGGCAGACATAGGCCTTGTCCAACAGCTCCTAGGGACCCAGGGCAATCCAGGCCAAGCCAAATGCAAACATGGAGCACCTTTTCCTTGTCCCTCTTCTCTTGCAAGTTCATACAGTAAAACTGTGCAGGTAAAAATGATTAGAGGTGGAACAAATAAAGGAAAAATCAAGTGTGCAGACCAGGGCAAGGTAGTATCAGGCAGCAATTAGATTAAAGACTGCCAGGTAAGTAAGTTTTTAAAGGAACACCTAGTTTTCTGGTTTTCTTTTTCCTCTTGCTATGTCAAAGTTTGGTCAAGCACAGCAGTACTTGGCATCATGGACGGGCTCTGCTTCAGGCAGATTAACTGAGCACAGATGGTGCTTCGAGTAACACCAGCAACTCTAGACATGCCTAGATCCCTGTTAAGGTCTTTAGGAGACTCAGTAGCTCTGCTATGGAGCACACGCATATAGTGCTACTTTGGAGCTCCTGCCCAAAACCAGTCCATTTAGCAACTGGAAGAAAGTTAACACAATAAAATTATTCACTGATGCAAAAAGTCAAGATACATCTGGGAGAACAAACATAAGCAAATTACTCCAGCTTCACAAATAGCCAAGACTTAAAGAGTTCCTCTTGCTCCCACTGCAACTCGATCTTCTACACACACCCCTGACCCCTGGGTGAGGAGCCCAGCATCCTATTCCATATTGGATCCCTTACACATGAACAGTTACAGATGCCACAGATGAGCTCACAGCTAACTAAGACTTCAGGTGGCAATCACTGATCCCCAAAATTTCCTGCTTCAGGTACTAAAACAGAGGTTTTCCTTGTAAAACCAAAACACCAAGCTGACACCACCTTCAGGTGTAAAATTTCAAGAGCCAAGTTTTGATACACTTTATTTCCATCAGTGTGAAACTGAGTAATACGCTATTTCTTCCACAGCTTTCAGTTCACACTCCAAAGAGAAGCATACAAAAGAAAAACATCAAGATTTAGATTTTTTTCAAATTTTTATTCAACAACCTGCTTGCAGAAAATGAATAAACAGAAGCTTACATTAAATACTGTACAAAATATTAAAGTTGTTGAGGAGCTAGTCCCCAGGTATGCTCACTTTTTATATTCTCAGCCATCTGCACTGCAGTTCCCAGAACAAAACAAGATCTGAAGGTTTTCCTGGCTGAAACTAATTATGACACATGAGAACTGCAGCCCTTGACAGGCTCCTGCTCAGCAGAATTTGGCAAGACAAAAGCAGTCAACTGTTCGTACTGCAGTTAAAAAACCCCTGAAGTTTACAAATGAAAAATAATCAAGTGTAATAAATGCATTCCTCTTAGAAACAGATGAGCCCACAATCCTGAGGCACACTTTTCAGAAGACAGAAAAACATGTTTTTCTGATCTGGAAATGCACTTTGTGGGAAATGCTCTGTATTGATGACCTGTACGCAATTACATCTCTCAAATGCTTCAGGAAAGAAAAACAGATTACCATAAGAAGTTTCAACCACAAGCACTGAGAAGAAGTCTTCAGAAAGACTCAGTAGCTTCAGACCAGAACCATGAACAACCATCAAGCTGCTTTACAGTCACCACTGCCATTTTTAGTATAGTTGTTACAAGGGCTGGGATTCCCCCTCTCTCCAATCAATGTTTTTATAAGGTGGTAAGTTTATGGGACATTTTAAGAACTATCAAAGGCCAACTTAAGGAGGAGGATCTTCTCCCCGGATAGCCTTGTACTTTGCCATATCTTCTGGGAACACCTTTGTCAGTTCTTGAATTAACAGGCTTTTAAATTTCTGGAAAGAGAGAAAAAAATGTATATACATAATCTGGATAATTTATTTAGATTCCATCAAACAATATTATCTGATGGACAGAAAAGTTTGTACCCAACACATTTCACAGTGACCTAAGAGAATGGTACCCAAAATCCCCCCAAAACCACTCAAACACAGAAAGTTATGTTTACAAAATCCACAGAAAATGCCCAAGTGAAATCCACTACGAATACATCTGGCGAATGTTCTTAAAATTCCCAGAAATTCACTTGCACATTGTCTAAAGAAATACAAAGCAGTGGGACCCCTCCAGTAATCTCTGGTGCACCAATTAAGGTCTGGTGCCTGACCTTAAGGAAAGCTGTTAAAAGACATGTCCTCTTGATTTGATATGGAAACCACCTTCAAAAAGCAACTCACACCTGCCTTAGAAGTACATAATTCTTCCTACAGCTTTCGTAAGCACAGAGAAAAGAAAGAGAAGCTTAGGACTTATCACCATATGTCTACATTCTGCAATATAACTTATCATCCTCCACACTAAATTGAGCCAAAGAATGCTCTGAAACACAGGCAGCCCTTTCTCAAAACTCACTGAACTTCCTTTTCTGACCGTGTTTTTCTGCAGTAGTTTCAGCAGTTAAATGGTGGCATAAAATGCTTAAATTCATACTAAATGAAAGTACAAGTTCAGAAGACCCTAAATAATGACATGCATTTTCCCTAATTTTATAAAGATTAATTGATTATTACAGAGCATATTTGACATTTTAACCCTCTAATATCCATTCAAGACTGGAAAAAAATAACCCTTTTGTATTGCTTATTTTTAAGTTTGCACACAGAACTACACACCTGCAAAAAAACAAATAAAATATCTCTACTGCTACATATAACTTTAACCGATATAAAATCATTGTGAAAGCTGAATCCCCAGCTGTGGGATGAACTACCAATTTTCTCTTTCTGAACAGGCTACAATAGCATCAATTAGAATACACAGATGCAAAGCAATTTCTAATACAAATCCCATTAATATCAGAATTTAGTAACTGCACAAGTGAAAAATACCCATATATTTACAGAAAAGTAAAAACTTATCAAATACATTATTGCATTAACACTTCCATTAATTCTGGTTTACCTTCATAGTGTCAATTTTTCCTTTTACTTGCTCATTTTTAGCCAAAGCTCGCTCCAGACACTCCTTAGTGTAAAGCTGAGGGTTGCGGCCTTGATCTATGTATCTGAAAGTAGAAAAGACACTACTAAATGATCATATTCCCCCTAGGATGAGCTCCAAGGTATGGAATTATTCACCTTGCTGTCTTTTTCTTTCTACTATTATCTGAAATGTGCATTTTAAAAACCACCACAGTTAAACCCAGCCATTTCCAAAAGACAGCTCAAGGCTGAGGCCACGGCCAGCAAACCTCTGCATCCAAAAAGCCTGGAGAGCTTTGAAGAAAGTATTAAAAGCACACCGCAAATATATATATATATATATACCAGCTCCTCACAGGCAATAAGCACAGAGGATCAAAGGAAGATGGTCCTTTTCCAATCAACTGGAAGTGCACTAACCAGGAAGTGGCCTAGTTAGGACATGGTGAGCATTAAGCACACAAGAATACAGCACACAGCAATTCAAGGTTAAGGAGGAGCTGCACACACCACAGCAAAGAGTAAAAATTAACACAATTGCATCAGCAAACCTATATGTATTTTTGCTTTGCAATACAATTCCTGGCAAAGGGAAACTCCCTCACTAAATAAAGGAAATATAACATTTAAGACTGACATCACAAATTTACAGTTGGAGTAAAGCCCAACTGAAAAAAGTCCTGTGCAGGCAGTCACACACACTGGACAGCAGACCAGTCTGCTCTTACATCTGGACTTACAAGAAACACTAGAAAATTAACTTGTCAGCTATGTCATGAAAGCTCTCTAGTATAGCTCTTCCTCTAAGTTCATTTTTCTTTTAATGTTCTAATTCTCTGCCAACAGACTGCCACTCCCGAAACTAAACACCTGAGTACTGGCTTACTTTATTTTCACACGCAACTTTAAATCCTGATCCTAATCTAGTGTAAAAGTTTATTTCCAGAATGAAAGCTTACGTACTAAATCAGTGTCCCTGTCCATGGCAGGGGCGTTAGAACCAGATGTTCTTGAAGGTCCCTTCCAACCCAACCCATTCCGTGATGCTATGAAATCAATAAACTCGGTAGAATTGGTGTTACTGCCTACATCTGTAGAAGTCAAAAAAATTAAAAAACTGAAGATCTAAAAGGCCAGGTTGGACAGGGCCCTGAGCAACTTATCTAGTAGGTAGCATCCCTGCCCACGATGGGGGGATTGGAACTGGATGACCTTTAAGGTCCCTTCCAACTCAAACCTTCCAGTGGTTCTGTGAAAACAGATCTATAACTTATCACTTCTCCTACCTTTCTGCCTTCTCCCAGGCAGAAGGTACTTCTGACCTCCTTCTGCCTGCTCACGTTCTCATGAGGCATTCAGAAGGACCGGGTTTAAGAGACAAGAATCCCTCAGCCAAAACACCCACGCTGCGAAGCCAGGCTACCTCCTGCAGCACCTCCCTTTCCAGGCACACACAGACTTACTCAAAAACCTCCAAGGGCACGCTGATATCGTGAAGCTGCTGCCGGCACTTGTCGATATCCTGCAAGCCCGTCACCATGAAATTCCTGTTGGGAAGACAAACGGGTCGGGTTTAGCCGATTTAGGGGTCGCTGCGCTGCCCCTGACGGGGGGTGCGAGGCCAGCGACACCCAGACAGGGAGAGAGCCCTGAGGCACCACCGTGGGGCCTGGCGGGGGAAAAGCCAAAGGCCCCGCAGCCCGGCCCGCCCCCGACACCGGCCCCTCACAATTTCTGATTGAGCCCCGTCTGGCTGCTGGGCTGGAAGTCGCTGACGATGATGCCGAGCTGCCGGATGTTCTCCACGAACTTCTCCAGGTGCTCCTCCAGGGAGTCGAACTTCTCCGCCATCGCCGCCGCGCCGC
>VZRM01002768.1:778475-791944 GCA_013397955.1 Grantiella picta
CCCTGCACGGGCCCCGCCCCCTGCACGGGCCACGCCCCCTGCCCCTGGCGGGCGGCGCGGGCTGAGCTCCCTGCGCCTGAGGGGAGTGGGGACAGTGCGGACTGCGTGCTGGAGCGTGTCTGCTGCTTGCCGGCTGACAGCGCTGCCCTGCCCTGCCCTGCCCTGCCCTGCCCTGTGTGGGAAATAGAAGCGCTGACAGGCAGAGGTTCTGCTTCTTGATAGACCCCACTGTGGCATCATCTGGCGAACGGCAAAACGTGGAAACACAGAATCGCAGAGCGGTTTGGGATGGAAGAGATCATCTAGTTCCAATCCCCTGCCATAGCCAGAGAAACCGCCCACTGGACCAGGTGGCTCAGAGCCCCATCCAGTCCTGGCTTTTGCACCTCCGGGGATGGGGCATCCATGGCTTCTTTGGGCAACCTATTCCAGTGCCTCACCACCCACACAGTAAAGAATTTCTTCCTAATATCCAGTCTAAACCCACACTCTCTCAGCTTCAACCTGTTTCTTTTTCTCCTATCATGAATCATTCTATATTAATCCAGCTATCATTCATCCCTGTGGGAAGGTTATCATACATGATTAAACCACCATGGCACATCACAATAACTGGATGTTTTCTAAAAAGCTTGTTTCCATTATGTCCGTTTCAGGTTGAATCTGATCAGTCCAGTAATGTCAGGAGATAACTTATCCAGCTTTGGGGTCCCAAGCACAGGAAGGGCATGGAGAGTGTCCAGAAGAGGCCACCAAGTTGATTAGAGGGATGGAGCACTGCTTCTGCGAGGAAAATTTGAGACAGTTGGGATTGTTCAGCCTGGAAAAGAGAGGTATTCCAGTACTGGATGGGAGTCTACAAAAAAGATGGAGAAGGACTTTTTTCAAGAGCATATAGTGACAGGACAAGGGGGAATGGCTTCAAACTGAGAGAGCAGGGTTAGATAAGATATCAGAAATAAATTCCTTAGTCTGAGCATGGTGAGACACTGGAACAGGTTGCCCAGAGAAGCTGGGAATGTCCCATCCCTGGAAGTGTTCAAGGTCAGACTGGACGGGGCTCTGAGCAACCTCGTCCAGTCGAAGGTGTCCCTGCCCATGACAGGGGTTTGTAGCTGGATGATACCTTCCATCCCAAACTGGGATTTAATGTATTTTATGCGTTCTGTAGCTATAACTTGCGGCAATTTCTGCTTCACAATGAGAACCATCAAAATCTGCAATTCTTAAGTTCTTGGATGTATCTTTGTTTTTTCAATTTATGATATCATGACAACACTGCCAAATTATCGTTTTCTGTTCTGGCTTACCATGCTAGATCAGCAGCGGAAAATTGGGTCTTTGCAAAATATTAAGCACTATTTGGGAGCTCATAGGTTTAAATATACTAGCCTAAAGTTAAAAAGCATGTGACTGTAAAGAGCAATGAATATGAAAGAAAATACAGTACTGTGCAAATGTGAAATTAAAAAACAATCCTAGCATGCAGAAAGCAATTTATTTGTTCTAGGCCTTGACAAGTATTGTCACCCTACGATAAAATAAACCCAGTCTATATTCATCAGCAGTTGCTGACCAGCCTATTTCCATAGTTAACAGAATATTCTCTGGACAGCAGAATTCCCAGGATTACTACATTTTAACACAGCTACTTGGCACAGATCGCATGCAAGATCTTGGTCTGAGGAAAAGAATAACTTTTTCTAATATTTGGAAGGAAGAATGTAGAATAGGGTGCACTTACCAAGTTAGATCTGAACATGAGGAAGAGGGGGCCAAGTTTTGGAAGAACAGTGTAAATACAAATGGTTGTGTCAGACTTGGCTCTGCAAGCACAGAAGGTTGGGATTCAAACAGAAGAGTTTATGTGCATCTTTGCATGTGGGCAAACACATCCAATGGAAGTACAGAGCAGAACTACTTGCTTTAAATTCAGTAACAAACAAGGGCTTTGAGGTACTGTTAAAATTTCTTCTCCTTCTTCTTTGTATGAAAGCGTTTGGTTCATAGCTTGCTGTAAATCTATATTTACTAGCTCACTGTAAATCTATATTTACTAGCCTGGTCAGGTTAGATTAATGAATTCTGTTAGATAAATGTATACAGTGCTTTTAAGGTTAAAATTTGCTGCAAATATATTACCACTTGTTAAATTTTTCTCATGATCATTGACTTGGGCATTGTTTTCATGTTAAGGGGTAAAATGTAAAAATGAGAAACTTGTGTTCCAGTGAGAGAGAGACAGAGAGAGAAAGAAAGTCAGTCTGACAAATAACTGAATTCATCAATAGGTACATAGAAAGATTTAGAAAGAAAATGTCATGGCTCATGATGTAAGTGACCATATTGCACTCATACCTTGATTTTCATACAGGGAGTGGGCAATTACAGACTTGTAAGCTGGACATCTGCACTGGCAGTTAAGTAGGGTTTGTAATAAAGGATGGAATGAGAGGCCATATGGATCAATATGACCCATTTGGGAAGAGTAGCACAGATTACATGAAAGAAAATCCTGTTTGCAAACCTCTAATGCGTTTTTCAAGGGGTCAGCAACCATGTAGATAAGAGTGATCTAAACAATACAATCTCCTTGATTTTCCATCAGTTCTTAGTGAAATCCTTAAGCAAAACCTTTTAAGGAACTAATGTAATGGAATAAGGGGAGAAATCCTAGACTGAATAAAGAACTAAATTCCAGATAGGAAATGCAGGACAGGGGCAAACATTTAATTCTTGCAAGAGAAGAATTGATCCCAGAGGAGCTCAGCAGGGAGCTCAGCTGAAAACTGTGCCATTTAATATGTTGATAGATGACCCAGAAAAGAAATCAGATGGTATGATGAGAAAATTGGCTTATGAGAAAGTTATTTGGCAGACTAAAGATGAATGCAGGTTATAGGAAACTGTAGAAGGACCTGAAAAAACTTTAAGATGGATCAGCGATGCACATAGCAAACAAAAAACTCCTAGTTTCACATGAAGATTCATGACCTCTTGACCATTACCATACAGGAGCATGACCTGAGGATCAGAATAGAAAGTTCTTTGAAAACATCAGCTCAGCACTCAGTAGCGATCAGAAGTCATGTGGAGAGTTAGGAATTGTCCAGAAAGGAATGTGCGAACAAAGCAGAAAATTTCATTGTGCTACTGCATAAATCCACATTTTGCCCCAACCTTTGAATACTGTGTGCAGTTCTCATTCCCTGGAGTAGACCTGGAAAGGAGTCAGAGCAAAGCTGCCAAGATAACTAGATATGAAATGACTTCTTTAACAGGACAACATGAATATACAGGGACTCTTCAGCTTGAGAGAGAGCCCACTAATGAGACTTACAGCAAATACTTCACTGTATTTACAAAGGCATGAGTGGTCCACAGCCTAGATTGTCTTTCAGCACAAAAACTAGGGGCCATCAAAGTAAAGCCAAGAAGAGACAACTTCAAAACATGCAAAAAGCAGTGAGTTTTGTCATACAAAATTCATGACCCCTGTAGGAGTGTTTGCCAACGGTTAGCTGTGTTGAAGGGAAAGTGGGACAAATGCTTGGTAGACAGTCAGGGAGAGATAGGTAAACCACACCTGGCTTAGGAAATCCCATGAACTGAAGCCCAAGACCAGGAGGGTAGTCAGGAGAGGTCTCATAGATGTTTTTCTTGTCTTTGCTCTCCAGCATTTATTTCTGGTTTCTGCTGACCAGGGGATACTGGCCCAGAGGGAACCTTCATCTGAATCTGGGGCATTAGTGCTTTGAGGTCCTCCTTGCTTGGAATGTCAAATGATGACCTGTGCTGTGAAGGATGCAGACAGATCGCATAATGGTTTCCTACCAAGCAGTGCATACAAAAGATTGATTTGAGACTGTTTATACAGCCTTGGGGTCTGGAAAAAGCTCGGCTTGCTGTTTTCTTATTTAGTGGTACATATACTCCAGATAAATGACTTGTCCAATATAATATGACACAACATGGTGTTTAAGATTCATTACTGAAAGGGCTGAGATAGCCAACTGCTCATGAATACCAAAAGCAACAAATAATTCGTTTGTCCATCTCTAGAATTATGACTCTCCTCCCAGCTCCTGTTCTCTGCTGCTGGCAGTAAAGTGGAGGAAAATTAATAAACAAAATAAAACACATTGAGTTCCAGTGGTACATGTTTTCTCTCCTCTTTTTGCTTTGCTTCTGCATGATTAAATCACTTCTTCCTCATTCTGCAGAGCAAGAAATGGAGGTTGAAATTTCAGGTCATTAACTGGGAGCATCACCTGCCTACGAATTCCATTCTGCAAGCCATCTCCCCTTCATTGTTTTAATTACAACAGGTAATAAACAGAAGAGAAGCAGAGGAGATAGATGTGAACAGCACAGAGGATACCATTTACCTTCTCTTGATGTGTCAGGCTGATGGTAATTTTGTTTAGGATGTTTTTCAACTGACTCAGAAGCATGTGGTATTGTCACATTTTACTGCATAAAAATAATGTGATACAATAAAATAAACAATTTTTTAAAATCAATTATGCAGCTGAATAAGAGCTGTAATTATAATTTCCATACAGATTTGGTGTTTAGTAATGTGCTCATTAATGACTTGAAATAATACATGTCTTACAACAGATTAGCAGGATGATGCATTTATGCATCATGGCTGGATCTCAGTCTTACTGAGATCATCTAAATTTATTTATCTAAGAAGCAGCAGGATTTTGTTCATAAGATAATTTTCTGGTCTTCCAAGTCCTGCAGATATGGGAATGTTCTGGGACCTGATCCAAAGATAACTGAGACCCATGAGACTCTTTCTATTGATGGTGAAGGACACCAGATGACAGTCTGTTCTCACAACATTGTCTCCGAGGAGGTCAGCAAGACACAGCAAAGGACTTACACATATGTTTCAGGACAGGAATGCTATTTTGATAGTGTAGTAATAACTCATCTAGATCTGCAATACTGAAACCTTTTATTTCATAGTATCTTTAATATCCCATAAAGAATTAATTCTTAATTTTGTTTTTCAAAACTATGCTGAGAAATCAGTGGAATTATCCGAGTTTTTCCCCCTGGAATATTAAACTTATTCATCAGACTCAGTTTATGTTACATACATATTGCTGCCATATGTCAATTAAAGCAAAATTAAGGCCTATTTCTCTAAAATGCAGAGTTGCTTTCAAAAGTTATCAAGTGTCTTTTTTTTTCCCACAGGTGTGAAAAATATGTATATATGTATGATCATACTCGTAGAAAAATGCTCCTCTGGTTATGCAATACTAACAGGTAAGGTTGATTTGCCTATTACTGCTTTTTATTTTTTTCCCCGTAACTCAGAATGCAGCACCCTATATTTAAAACTGATATTTTTCTTTACCAGAGATGCAGGAAAGAAGGCATAGGAATATCCTGGGCAGTAAGAATGTCTAAGATGCCCAGACCATATGTGTGCTAGCAAATGAAAAGGACCTAGGACCAATTTGCAGCACTGCATCCAGCTGGCGTGGAGCAGCCCTTATTTGTATTCCAAATCCTGAAATGTACCTTAAAGCAGTTCTGAAAGAATATGGGTGGTCCAGATGAAAAAGCTGTCTGGGTACTTTTGTCACTGTTTAATAGTGTGGGTGCCTGTACTCCTGCGTTTGTGTCCTTCCCTGTCACTTCTCATTTTTCTAAGGTAGATCTGTTAGTCACAGTATACAGGAAAAATGAAGTAATGGCCACATGGGTTCAAACCAAGGGACAAATCAGAAAATCAGAAAATTTACTTAGCCTTTAGGGTTATGCCCCTGAAAAGGGTTTAGATAAGCAAGTTGTGCAGAGCCACAACTTGCTTATCTAAAGCAAATGCCATGGTCACAGCTGGTATGGAGCTACTGGCACTACTGACTTGAGGCTAGAGTATCATAGAAGGATAGAATATAAAAGAACAAAATGGTTTGTAAGGGGCCTTAAAGATCATCTAGTTCCAACTTCCCTTCCATGGGCATGACACCCTTCACTAGACCAAGTTGCTCAAAGCCTCATCCAACCTGGCCTTGAATACTTCCAGGGTTGGGGCACACACAGCTTCTCTGAGCAACCTGTTCCAGTGTCTCACCGTGAAGAACTTCTTCCTAACATCTAATCTAAATCTCTTTTCTTGAGTTTAAAGCCATCCCCCCTTGTCCAAGGCTTGAACCATATATTTATGGTTCCTTCAGTTCATGTGTACTCTTTGGACCCAGTCCTAGCCAGCGGGCTCTCTGGTATACCTTACCATTTCAGTAGAAATTCATTCTGGAAAGGCACTATGAGACAGGCAGGCAGTGTGCTAAAGACTCTCTTTCTACTATTGTTTGGGAGAGGCATTCAAATGACTCTTCAATTTTAAACTCATTCTTCACACTCTTGCATGTAGATATCCCACTGTCTCTACAATCTGCCTGCATCACTGTGAAAGATGCTTTACTGTTCGTGCTCAGCATCCAGTCTTCAGATAGGTTTTACTTACAGAAGTCGCCTGAGGAAGATTCTAATTTATAGCTATTGATTCTTTTCACATCTCTGTCTAACTGATGAAGAAATGCTTTATTTCCCAGTTAGTTTAGCTATAGATAGAATACATATCTATGCTGTGCTTTAATCAAATAATTGAATCACCTCTCAGACTTCTATATGATAAATTAAACACATTGAATTCTTTATACCTTTTTCTTTAATGAATTTCATCTTTTTCAGTGTTTCTATTTTTTTCAATTTCAGCAGAAAAGGGAAGGTGACCTGCACATTGCAATCTAGTGTTGGTTCCTGCAATGGTGTTGGTCCCTGCTCCGCCAAGCCTTGTGCTTCTTCTGTATACCTTCCTATTTATGCACTGCAGGGCTGCAGAACTCCTCTATGCCATCAGATAGTGATGATCTGCTACACAGTGACCCCTAATTTTGAGCCCCTGATGCTATGAATTCAGTAGGCTTGCTATTGTAGCCACGCCCATGGATAACTGATGACTGGGAATGTGTTATCATCAGTTGGCCCTATTAACATAGAACCATAGAAACATTTAGGTTGGAAAAAACCTCTAAGATGATTGCATTCAACCATTAACCCAGCACTGCCAAGTCTACCACGAAACCATGTCCCTAAGTGCCACATCTACACATAATACAGGTAATCTTTTGTCATATTCCAAAATGTACTATGGACTGGATCAATGTTTCTGTAACTTTCTGTAGATGTGACCTCTTTCAGGGACCACCTGTCTCCCTGGGAATTCTTTGTGTAAACTACCTATTCATCTCTCCAGCCAAGGACGAGGGAACTACCAGTTGGTGGCAGCAGCAGCTTCTCCAAGATCAGGTGTGAGGACTTGATCTCAGCTCCTGGCGATACTCTAGGAAAGTAAACAAATACACACTCCTATTTTTAAGAAACTGAGCCATTATCAGTAATCTTGTGACTAATCTAAGTATTTTTAAAATAATTTAGCTTCTCTGGTCCTTTGTCACCTTTTGAATTTTTTTGCATAGTAAGTTGGGATTTATAATTAGCATTGAGAGAAAAGAAGCTAAAATATGTCTCTTACTGTTGTGATGATCAGGCCAATGTTAATATCTTACAATAAAGGAGGAAGAGTTCATTGCCCGTAAATGCATTGCAAGTGACCTTTCTTATGGCTGTGTGCTATAAAGATAAAAATGAGAGAATATGGTGAGATTTAAGGGAAAATGGAGGTAAAGGATTGACTGGGGTCAAAGAAAAAGTGTTTAGCTGCCATTAAAGCGGAGTGTGTGTTGTTCTGGGATCCAAATGGGATCTTATCATCATCTTATACAAAGGTTCTAATATTTCCCCATCTTTACTGAAAGTACCTCACTGAGTGTCATCTTCAGTCACATCAATCTGTTCTTTTAAAGCTGCATCACTCTGGCAGCACATCTTTTTAATCCCTTCTACCAACACATCCTTCTTTCTTTATCCCTTCTTTCTTTGTCTGCTTCTCCAAATTTATGTAAAAATTCCTTATCATTGGCCCCTCAGCACTTTGTACTATTGAACTTTATCGTGTTCCGTCACTTCAGGGAGAAAGAGGTCTGTGATGCAGTTTAAAAACATCAGGAGCCAAAAATTATTTCATGGCACCATAAGGTCTTTGAGACTAAGTTACTGAAATTTCAGCCTTCTGCCTTTGAAGTTTAGCTATAGTTGGTCTCTTAGTGTTAATTTTGTGTGGTTTACACAGACATCCATCTGTTGCTTAGATGACCTACAGTGCTTTTGCCAAGCACTGGGTTAGTCTGGTGCTCTGAGCAGGTAATAAGTGACACCCCTGTGTCACTTAGGTGCTGTGAACCAAAGTACAGGAACGCCTGGAGTGCTGCTTTCAGGCTCAGCAGCTGGGCATAGACAAATGGCAGCAGCCCTCAGCTTCATGTGGAATGGACTGCAGCTGAGGCAGGAGACCTCTCAGACTCTCCTTGAGGTAGAGCCATCCATGAACAGGATACACGGCAAAAAAAAGGGGGCTGCCTAGGGCTCAGATTCCTACTGTTTGCACCCAGTTAAAAGCAGGATTGTTGCAAGGCCTCACTGATGGCCCTGGCTCTCTGTATGCAGGAGCTTAGAAAATTATCTCAGATCTTTAAAAATTCTAGTCGGAATTCAGAGAGTCACACAAACAAAAATTTTGCATCCATAGTGGAAGTTCCAGCATACAGTTGTCATTCGTCCCTCTATTCCATGGGATACAGCTTCCTCACTGAGCAGGTACAGAATTACTTCAAAGATGATATTGTAGGACAAAAATGTGGCCAGAAGATGTCAAGGCTGAAGGGGGAACAAGGTAAAGGATGCCCTGTAGCTTTATTTGGGGAGAAACTTGTGAGTGGTTTCTGCTCTTTACAGTACTGGTCACATCTTGAATTTGTGTATGAGTGCAAGAATTTAAAAATACTTGTGTGAGTATATGAGAAGGTCAC
Source organism: Grantiella picta (assembly GCA_013397955.1). Classification (NCBI taxonomy): domain Eukaryota; kingdom Metazoa; phylum Chordata; class Aves; order Passeriformes; family Meliphagidae; genus Grantiella; species Grantiella picta. The sequence continues at coordinate 787,433 of VZRM01002768.1, forward strand.
CTCTGACACAGAGTTCCATGATTCAGAATTGCCAAATGCAAATGTCTTTTAGTCAGTAAGTAGCCATTATGAACGTGAACGCCATAAAAACATAAAAAGCTTCTCCTGAGCATTTCAAATGTTGTGTTTAAAACTCAGACTTAAAAATCAGACAGCCAACCTTATTTTGCATAGATATTGTTTACCTCATTCATTCTCAAAAGCTATCACTGATAAAATAGCCATTCATTTACCCAGGTATCCTTTGCTTTTACCTGGGCTTATCATGTCTGTTGAGTGAAGGTCATCTCAAGAATGTTGTTTATCTAAGTCAGTAAAAGAGATCAGCATTGCCAGATGGACTTCCAACACCAAGGAGAAGGTAATTTCGGAGTATGTGGCAACAGGAACCTAGGAATCACACGTGTACCTCTACAGGCCACGTGTGTACATTCCAGGAGTGAACATTTTTGTGTATTTCCTCATTCTTGCTGTTTGTTGCTGAAAATGCCTTTCTTCTGAATATCCTTCTAAAAATCAGTGATGTTATCACTTTGGAGGATGAAAGGAGGCAGACAAAAAATGAACAAAAGTGCCCAGTGAGATACTAGTAAGCACTGGGACAGCTCAGACAGGTAAAAGAGGCAGACATTAATAAATAGCTTGGTTGCTGAAAAAGTATGTGTTTGTATGTTTGCAAAGAATTAGCTAAATAAAACTCCATTTGATTCTAGGAAGGAGGCTTTGTCCCATGCTATAAATTAAATCAATGGAGCCTACCAAGCTGTCCTAGGTAAATAACTCTTTTAAAAGAGTTCCAGGCCTAGAGGCTGGCCTAATCTTGAGTATATCAGCAGGATGCAGGAACCCTAAGATTTTAATGACACCTATAACAATCTATCTTCCAACCTGCAGAGGATGGCAACAAAAGAGCAGTAGAGGACAAATCATGCATCAGGAAGAATAAAATAAAATCTTTCCCAACTCCAGTGGAAGCCCTGAGGCATGAAATTATTATAACACAAATTGACAGTGATCTAATCTATTTTCTCACACACTTGGGGATACTGACACACCAGATGCCCAGGGACTCATAATATAAGTTTAATTTTCTCTCTTCAGGCATTTTCCTATTCCATCGTATTGTACAATTATGCCCATAAACTTCTCAGGCTCCATGCTCACAGACTGCAAGCTACTATTTCCAGTGCTCAGGAGAGTATTCAAACCCTTCTGTCATCATGTACCTGGAAGCCCTTAGATTTCCAGTGCAGATGTATTCAGGATTACTCACTGTACTGCCATTGAATCACCTGATGAAGTCAATATCCCTCTCTGACATTTACTTCTCAAATATATTTATAAAGTGTTATCACAGCCCTACTCAATCTTTGCTGAGTTATACTAAACAAGACAAAATCTTTTAATTCTCCTATGAAGATATGACATTTGGTCCCCTAATCTTTTTAGAAATGCTTCTATGCACTTGTTCAATTTAAATGACATTTTCTACCACTTGGCCTTAAAATTCTGCTGCATTTACATAGAAGTAAACAATACACATATGAAATTTTCACTGAACCACAGGTAACTCCTTTTTTGCAAACTCAGTAAAAACAAGAAAATCACTGGCCAATATTATCCTACCAGAAAAAAAAAAAGCAAAACAAAACAAAAAACAAACAAACAAAAAAAAACCCAACCAAAAAATACGACCTTCCTGCCAGCCCCAAACAACATCAACATCAAATTCGTACTGCAATGGGAGTTCAGAGCTCTGAATCTCCAGCTAGTGGCAGATGCTTCTCTACCACAAGAAGAGTCTGAGATGCCCTTCATCAGCTGCACCCTGCTCCACATGGAGCTGAGCGCTGCTGCCAGACCTGAGCTTTAAATGCTGTCTTCTGTCACTAATAAATGGCTGAGCCTGAAAGCAGCTGTCCAGCTGAATATGTAGGAGAAACATCTGCCAGAAGTCAGTCTGTTTTCATACCCAGATACCTCCCTGATTTGAAAGTCATTACATCACTCAAGGACGTCTTTATGCACTGTAAGTGGATCAACCAGTCCTGCTCCAAAGAAAAGGACAGGAGGGGCCTGTCTTGGAGATGGCAAATCAGTTCAGATTGCACTTGGCAAACTGGTGAGAAAGTGTAATAATGAACAAAATTAATAGATATGTTTCTACTATTTAAGATATTAAGAAACATGATTTTATTAGGAATGTGTAAAGAGAGATCATGGACCAAATTTGTTCAGTTTTTTGTTAGTCATGGAATATGTGGACAGGGACAGTCTGAGTATGGGGGAAGTCTCCCCTGCAAGCTGTTTTACTACCTGTGTTCCCTCAAGACTTGACTTCAAGCCATCCAGAGTCCCTACTGGACTAACCAAATAATTTGCTTGCTGAGGAGGCCTGGGTATGAAGAGTTCATTCCATCACTTCAGCTTTTTGACCCTGCAGACAGTATGGACACAGACTGTGACAAATTTCAGTACTTTCAGCACCACCAGAGCAGTTTCCTGTGGCAGCAGAACACTGTTTGGCCAGGCACATCTATTACACCTTCCTCATCACTGAAACAGCTTTCTCATCACTTCCTTCATTAATCTTGTACCATTTCACAGAGCAGTGGTGCAAGGCCACAGAGGGGCTGCTTGGCTCTGGTCTCCCTTTGCAGAGACCTTGCTCTTTTCTTTTGGCTTCCCCACTGGGTAGATACCTCAGTTATATGAGACAGGTAAATAACTTCCATTATGTTAAATTAATGACCGTGTCTCCTGCTGCCACCTGCCAGAGGAACACCATGCAGAGACCTTTCAGTTTAAAACATTAATGTAGCCCACACAAAGGCTTGAGTTGCTGGCTGGCAGTGTGGTTCAGTTCTGCACCTGTGCCACACCACCCTGCCTTACGCTAGGTATTCATCCAGGAGTGACCACTGAGCACCTTGTTCCACATGACTGCCCATCGGGACTGAAGCTGCCGGTGAAAACTGAACTGAAGTCACAGAAACTGTGACTTCCAGCTTTTGCACCAGAGCAGAAACAGTCTTCCAACCTGTCCCATCAGGTTTCTCTGTGCCCTGCTCCATATGTTAATGGGAGATTTCCTTGTCTGCCTTAGCTTCTCCCCCTGCAAGTCACACTGGATTAATTTTCCCGATAAAGCATGGATTTCTTGTTTCCTGAAAGCATCACACATCACGAGATGTCTGGGTGCAGTTTATCTGCACTCCAGAAATTTCCCAGCTCCATGGATGGGCCATCAATAGTTCAGTAGAGTGGCATGTCTGCCACTCCAGAAGGCTACTAAGGGAAGGCTTGGACACACTTTGCACTAACCTATAAACTAGAAGTTGCTCAACTGCTCAGGCAAATGTAGGAGGTAGGAGATGAATTTGGGATGAACAGAACAATCTGTGACACTTCGGCCTCCACCCACTTCACATTCCCCAGGAAGTCTGACCTCCAGGGAAACTCTGTCAACAGTACTTCACAATACAGACCTTCTCAGGGTAGGGAATTTAGCAAACACCTCTCCTGCAACAGACCCGGCTGGGTATATGCACAGGAAAGGATCAGAGCAACTCCAAAGGTTATCACACTGTTGGACTGGCAAGGTCAACAGGACAGAGGTCAGGACCCAACAAGGATGGTGTTGTGGCCTCTGAGCCTCCCAGGCCATCACTGACAGTTTGCTCATAGCTCTGCATCTTCTCCCTGTTCAAAGCAGACTGATGGAGAAGCACTGGTTATCACTCGTGGGTCAGCTCTGCCAATATCTCCTGGCATTGCTCTATGGCATTTTCAGGGAGCTAGAGGAGATCCACCTCCAGATCCTCCACTGGGAAATGTGTTATGGAATATAATGCTGCTATGTGCATATACCACCGATTGCTTTACATCCGCTGCACAACAGACGTAATCACACTTTGGACTCGGCCTTCTCTATTCCCCAGTTCAAAGTATTTATTGTATTTTTTTTTCTTTGCCAGCCTCTGAAGGTGAAGAAGATGGTGGGGACAGAGATTTTGGAAATCAGCTGTTCTTTCCTGTGCTACACAGAGTCCCAGGATGACAGACCTACTTGGTCTGGAGGGAAGCAGGTATGAGAAGGATATGTGTATCTGCTGTACTGAAGAAAGCAAGATTGTGACATCATTCCCAACACAACAAATACCAAAATATGCGCACGCACACACACACACACACACACACACACACACACACACACACACACGTGTAAGTGCATGTTATGTACTTAAAACTATTTTTCAACCATGTTTATATATCGATTTTTATAGGCCTGATATATGTGATTATATATGTTTAGGCAAGTAGGTGTAAATATGTGTACGCACACGCACTTAAATACCATCGTGTCTTTACACATGACCATAGAGCTGTCCTGTCTCCGCTGGGTGCGGGCTCTGTCCGTGTGCACACACGTGCACGGAGCTGCCGCGGTGTCACTTCCCGGCCGTGTGGGCGCCGACACGCGCGCACACACACACGTACGTGTGCAACACC
>VZRM01002768.1:793278-854051 GCA_013397955.1 Grantiella picta
GAGAAGCCGCGGGAGGTGGGCAGGGAGCCCGGCGCCGGCAAGGAGGCGGCGCAGCGGCCCGGCCCCGGCTCCGGCCCCGGGTGCGGGTCGGGGCCGACGGCGCTGGTGCCCGCGGGCCGGCAGCAGCACTGCACTCAGGTGCGGACCCGGCGGCTGATGAAGGAGCTGCAGGACATCGCGCGGCTCAGCGACCGCTTCATCTCCGTGGAGCTGGTGGACGAGAGTCTCTTCGACTGGAACGTGAAGCTGCACCAGGTGGACAAGGACTCGGTGCTGTGGCAGGACATGAAGGAGACCAACACGGAGTACATCCTGCTCAACCTCACCTTCCCCGACAACTTCCCCTTCTCGCCTCCCTTCATGAGGGTGCTTAGCCCCCGCCTGGAGAACGGCTACGTCCTGGATGGCGGGGCCATCTGCATGGAGCTGCTCACCCCCCGCGGCTGGTCCAGCGCCTACACCGTGGAGGCCGTCATGAGGCAGTTCGCCGCCAGCCTGGTCAAGGGGCAGGTAGGGCTCCCTGCTCGGGTAGGAGCACTCGGATCCATCGCTCGGGGTGCGGGTCTGAGCGGTGTTCGAGTAGGAACCCCAAGGGCGACCAGGCCCGGTCTCCCCGAGGACCTGGTGTCACCGGTGGGGCGAAGGCTGGGACACACGTGTTTGGCTCCGGGGTCCCTTCTCGGGCAGATGAGGCAGAGGTGCGGAGCAGCATGGAGGGACGAGGGGAACATGCATCCATCGTGTCCTCCCGCCCCGCTTTTGTCCCTATGCTTGGCTCTGCCGCCTGTGGCACACCAAGGTACCATGCCCGTCATCCTTGATGGGCGCCTTCTTCGCCCCACAGCATAAGGGGCTCTCCGGGCTCCAGTGGGGTTTGGGGTTGGAGCCTCCCGCCTCCTGCCTTTCACCAACCAGTCGGCCATACTCGCTGGTCTCTTGCGTGCAGTGCTGCCGCTGGCGGAGGGCGCGACGCTGGAGCTGCTGCCCCCAGGTCTTTGTCTGTGCTGTCCCGCAGAGCATCCCTCCGGGGACAAGGGCCGACGCCGGCTCTGGGGCTTGGCACACCGCTCTGAGGTGTGTCGCGGGGTCACACCGGGAATCGCTGCCCGAGCTGCTGGCAGACTTGTGCGGGTTTCAAATCGTCCGGGCTGACAGGGACAAATAATTTGGGCTAGGTACTGCAGCTGCAGGAGCCAGACGGTTCTTGCCAGCTCTTCAAAGGAGGTGATCGGTTTCCCGGCAGAGGATCTCGTCTGACCTGAATCGATGCACTTTATGCTGCTGCTTTCCCCCCTTTTTCTCTCCTGCAGAATAACCGTAGAAGACAAATATTTCATGAGCCGTTTTTAATAAACGTGTAAATATTGCTGGTAGGCAGTCCCTCTTCATGGTTATTATAGTAGGCAATGCACACATGGCTGTGACGGGGTGGTTTTCCTGTTCGTGAATGCCCTTGAACTCGGGGGACATGCACAGCTCCGTGTCTCTCAGTAAATGATACTAAGTAACTTCTTAAATTTGTATCTTGACAAGGGGGTGTGAAAAGAGTAAATAATAGCATATTTTTTTATTTGCTCAAAAATTTTGTTGATCCTGTTTGCTTTTACAGAACTGCTTGCCTGAGCAGAGGTAAAGGCTTATTCTTTCTTAAGACTGGAAATTAATTTTGATTTTTCAACAGGCTCTTTTGTTAGTGGCTTTTCCTCCTTTTAACCTATTTGATTTGGGCCTACCGCTCCTTTTTAAAATCAGATAGTATTTTTCTCTGCACTGAATTTCAAGAGGTCAAGTTTCCTAGGTCACCTTGGGATATTAAAAAACATCTACCGAAAAACAAAATTAATTAACACAGAGCCTGGGGTATGTTCAAGTTCTGTAGCTACTCTTACTTCACCTCACTGTTAACCCATCTCCTTTTAGAGAGGTCATAGTTCTTGTTATTTGTTTTAAGAATTTAGAAGGACAATCCTAATTTCTCTCAGTTTTTAACAATTCAGCCTCTTTCTGTTGTGTTGAATGTTAAAGGGGTTAAATGAGTATTTACAGGGAGAATAAAATGGCTCAGTGAAGAGAAGCACTGAATTGTTTTATTGGTAAAGAATTCTCAGCTGTATAATCTGACAGTTTTCTTCCCTAAGCCATTTAAGAGATTTCCAGAAAGTAGTAGCAATTTTTGATTAACAGAGGATGTTTATGTGTGCATCATTAATAGACACATTTAAAAAGCAAGAGTTCCAATAACATTCCTCCAGAAGTTTGCGAAGTCAATGATAACAAAAAGAGAACTGAGATTAAAAAAAAGGCAGAAATAAATTGCTGACAGTAACTTATTAGTCAAATAGATATAATATGGCACGTTTCAGATTGTTCATTCCAAGTGGAAAGGTTATTAGGCAGTACTGTCAATAAATTTATTTTCTGGGTTAGAGAGATGTTGCCTGTGATGGGTTTGCTGGCCTGTCACCGTAGCTGGGCTCTGTGTCATGGGAGACACGTTTCTGTAATTGCACTCCCCTCGTTATGTAATCCCCACTCCATTGCATAATAGGGCTCAAAATACGACTGGCACTCCCCTATCCCCGTTTCATTTTGCAGGTGATCTACTTTTGACCATTTAATTTTTAAAAATAAAAACGGAGCTGATGGAGCGTCAGGGGCTGATGTGCTGCATTCCCCAGCGCTGCGTGGCCAGGTTTGGGTGACTCCTGCCGTGCTGTGGGCAGTCTTGGTGCCTGCAAGGAGCTGTCCTGAACCAACAGCCATGGCTGTCACCAGGTTAATTGTGTAATTTCTGTAAGCAGCCTGCAACCTGCAATAGCATGACATATTCATCAGGAAGGGTGAGGGCCATTCTCCATTGCCTCAGAATGAACCTGCCAGAGCAAATGGCAGCAGCCATCGGGCTGAATGGGAGATGGGGTACTGCCGCCACCAGTGAGTCAATGGGACCTTCCAGAGAAATGTCCCTGGTTCCCAGCACCATGATTTAGCATGAAATCACAGTGAATACTCCAGCCTGTGACGCATCCAAGAGTGCGCCTGGCTGGCATGGGCACCAGTGTGAGTGGGCAAGGCTGAGCGTTCCGCTGGCACACCTTCCTCCTTGGGACAATTCAAGTGATAGAACTGAGGTGGCTCATTTCATGAGACATTTCTCATCAGTCCCATTTTGCTGAGCCAACTGTCATTCTCTGCTGGTTCTTCAGAGAGAAACACAGCACTTCTTGGTCTGCTGGTGCAGCTAATAGTAACTGTGAGCATGTATGACCTTCTGTGTTTTGACAAAGTGATCCAAAAGCAGATAAAATTAACATTGAAAATACATTTTCAGACAGTTAAGTTTCTTGACAAATTCAGATTTTTTTCATGGATTCACAGACCTTTTTGCAGAGCAGAAGAGAAGTTGAGATAAGTCATTCTGATGTCTCATGGGATGTCACTCAGGAGTTGTGCCTGTACAGAGACATAAAAGTGCAACAGAGAAATTAAGAGCACTTTTCTGTTACTTTTCAGCATTGCCTTTGTGTGTTGGGAAACCTGTGTCCATGTTCCCAAACCTGAGCATGTCTCCCAGGGACTGGATTTTAAAGCAGGGTGGCTGTTTCTCTTGATTTCACCAAGCAGAAACCATATGCCTCAGGTGACCTTGCTTGAGAGATGCCTTACCTTATGGGGTGCACACCCTTGCTTCCTATCATGAATCTAGCATTGCATTTTTAGACTTTTTTTGTCTGTAAATAATGTTTAAAATAGAAGAGGTATTATTTTTGTCTGAATATAACAATTCCACAGTCCCAAATTCAACTTTTTTTTTCTTGGTTTTCAAGGAAAAAATGTTAATTAACAAACAAGTTGGGGTTTGTTTGGTTGGTTGCTTCAGCTATTCAGCTGAGAAAATCAATTATTCACACTGCTCTAGTCAGTATCTTGAGGGGAATTCTCAGTACATCAAAGGCCAAAGACTGTTTATCTGTCTGGAATCCAGAATCCTATTTTCAAAAACTTGGTGTTGTCCTTAACTCAACTGTAGCCTTGCTTTTAAAGGGATGACTTTGTACTTGCTTCCTGCACAGTCAGCTGCTCGCTGGCTCCTGTCATCGCAGGCAAGAGCTTGGTCCTGCTGAACCGGCGCAACAGTCGCAGTGAGCCGCTGCGGAGCGGGAGTGCCAGCCAAGGAGGTGGGGTGATGCTAATGAAATAATTTAAATACCAGTTGTTTATTGTCCTGGAGGCAACTGTTCGACATGTTTGTCTAGGCAGAGCTTCCTGTGTCTGTCTCTCTGTGTCTATCCCGGCTGTGGAAGTGGCCCATGGAGTGTTACTCCTTCTTAGCCTTTAAAATGATTTATTGATAATTTCAGAGAGAGGTTTAAAAATTAGTCAGTTGCTCTCCACTTCCTGGTAATGTTGTCATTGTCGCAAGAATATCAATAATTAAAGGAAGGGGGAATGGTACGGGTTGTAGGAGAGGGATGTAACAGCAGGAGGTTTGTCCATGGCTCTCCTTGAGTGACAATGAACATGGATGAGACCGATGCCCATATTTCAGGGAGGAGTCATCATGTTTAAAAACGTGGTAGATGATGTGGTCCCAAAGGAAAAGGAGCAGCCTTTGTCCAAAAGTAGGAGAGGTTTTTTTGTCTTCTAATAAGTGTACTGTTTCTCACTGGAGGGAATGATTCAATGCTGGTTTGGTGGATGGTTAAAAGAGGACAAAGCTATATATACCAGTGTCCAAATAATGCATCAGGAATGTTTTTTCTTTTTTTTTTTGAGAACAACAATCAGAGCTACACCTGATGCCTGGGGGACTTCTGACTTAAGCTTGTGGTAGTGCTGACCAGTAGATGTCTTGTCCTCTTTTTTACAAGTCCCTTATTCTCTCCGTGGAGGCTGGGGACAGGACTTGCAGCCAAAGGCAGCTGTCGGGTAACTGTCAGCTCTGCAGATTGGGAGGAAAAAGGTTTTCATTTTGAGGAAAATACTCCCTTATTCTTCCAGTGAATAGAAGGAGCATAAAAAAATTTCCAGAATTCTTTCAGGGAATAGAAGAAACATTAAAATTTTGCCAGGACATATTAAAACAGGAACAGGGAACCCCTAATTCTGAGTATTCTTGCTGTTGTGGGTTTCTATATAATGATTTAAATAAAAATCAAAAGACAGTTTGTAGTTAAGCTGTAATTTTGTATCAGAAAGTTCCTGAATTCAAATATAAGTTGTTGTGTATCTAGTGCTTTGATCCCTCACATTGTAACGTTAGAAATACCTCAGCGGAACCATGTTTGTTTGCTTCAAATGCTGTGTGCCTTGTACGATTATTGAATGGATTTATCTTCCCATTTTAAAGATTTGAATATCCAAGCTGATTTTTACCAGATTGAAACAGCAGAAATGGGCTTATTTTATGAAAAACAGCTACAGAAGGTAGCTGTTAATCATAGTCTAAATTACTCCCTCTTCATCCTTTCAAACAAAAGTGTGAGTAAGCAGATAGCAGATGGGACTTGCATGGTGTCCAGGAGGTCAGCAGACTCCAGGTCTTTCAAATATGTATAGCAGAAATTAATTGCAAATCCATGGGTTTTCATACTCCAGATGCTGGGTTTGAGGAGTGTAGTCATGAATAAATCAGCTAATCTCAAAGGCTGCAGAATTGTACAGAGAACAACAGTGGTCTCTGAATTATTTGGAGCCATTGTATTCTATTAGGGTGTTAAAAAATAGAACTGCTTTGCTTTTTGCTTTTGATTAGTTGCCTGAGCAAGTGATGATGGTTATCCTCAAGGGAGGAAACGTTGCTTTAGGTCCATGGGTGAAAAGCACATCGAGTCATATACGAAGATGACAGAGGAGATAAAGACTGTGTTAGGGGACTTGTTTCCCATGAAAAGGTATAAATGCTGGGCCAAAGAGGTAACAGGATATTGTTTGTCTACAGAGGAAAATCAGATCTGTTGGTCTTCTAAGATGTCTCTTTTATTTCATTTGAGAAACCTAGGGTTGTCAAGCTGAAGTTTAAATGTTAGTACGAGTATTGAGATGCTGGGCCTGATGAACGGGCTAGAAAAAATAATTGTTCATGTGTACTCTGATATATTGCTATTCTGGCCATCCACTATTATTATGCAAATATATTCTACTGAAAGGAATGAAGACACAGGGATTCCAACTCATTGAAATAGGAGGTTGGTTTAATTCTTTTGAAAAGCAGGGGGAACATAATCTCCATTTTTCCTCTTCAACGCATAAAAATGAAAAATTTAGAATACTTTCAGCTATCCTCCTTAATGTTAAAATAGTCATCAAATAAACTAAATCCCTAAATTGAACCAAATTACTAATTTTAAAACATGCTTTTGTGAAAGAAGAACTAATTCTTCTCGGCAATACTTAGCTGATCTCCTAAATAAGAATTTGAAAGAATTATGGCTTTGGATTTTGTGAGAAAATTGAATTTGCTCAAAAGAGCAAAATTCTTCTTCCCTGAATTATATAAGATGTGCCCATTTTCTTCAGTGGAAGTGTTCATGCAGAGAGAACCATGTAATATTAGGGTGCTTTGTCAGATACTTTATCGAAAATTGTATTTTTTCAAGTGCAGAAAGCCTAGTCACAAAGAGTGATATCCTGGAGGAGTAACCTAAATAACCCACTTTCTATTGTGAGGAAGATTTACTCTTCTTTTCAAAGGCTAGCCTTGAAAATATGCAGCTTTCCTAGCATCCACACAATGTCCAGGGATTTCCATGCATGACCGGATACTTCCAGATTGAAGATTTGTAACTCCACAGTAATTCAGCTCCTCATATCCTGGGAGTCTGATTGCCCGGCATGATCCGATTCGTGTCCCCCTGTGGGCATCTGCTCTCACAAAGTGGGACGATGGTTAAGTAACATAATATTTGCTGTGTTTCTTTTTCCCATCTAAGCTCCTTTGGGCTGGCAAGAGTCAGTGAAGGGCTCTTCTTTTCCTTGATGTATTCAGTCCCTCACATGCAGTTTCCAGTTTTCTCCTGTAAATGTCAGAAAAGGTAATGCTGACGTTCAGTGCAAAGGGAGATGGAAGGTGGGAGAATTGCTGGGTGCAATTCCTCTGCAGTTAAACAGATGCTCTCAGATGCTGTGGTAGTTATGCTGGCTGAATGGCTCAACATGTGTCTTAATTGTAAGGTGCACAGGATCCAGTTGGCACACTTGTGAATGGAATAGCAGGTTTCTCTTGGATATCACTTATTTTTTGAAAGTGCATCATGTATTTTTTGGAAGCGCAGGGTCTGGTGTGAGTTGTACTCCACAGGTCATTTCTGGAGGGTGCTGAGCATTCCATAGTGTTGGTCTTTAACTCCATCTGTAAACAGCAGTAACTGAGCAGATCCTGGAAGTCTCAGGACAAGCTTTACAGGAAGGACGTAATACTGTTACCTAACCTGGCTCACAGTGAAATGATCACTGCACTAGGAATTGAAAGAGCCTCAGCTAGGGAGAAGCATAGGTGTGTTTTGATGAAAATGAACTTGCAGTCCCTAGTGGTGCGCATGGAACAGGTAAGTGGGCACCACACTTCAGATGTTCTGGTGATTCCTCTTCTGAAACAGGATCAAGGAGCCAGTCTGATTTGCCCCATTCCATTAAAAGTCACACTGAGGAAGGATACATCAGGTGTGCCTGTCCTCAGCCACACGTGACAGATGTGTGCCTGCCTCGTACTCGTGCAGAGTCTGTCCTTGGAAAATGTCTTTTTATCTACTTCACAATTTTGTGTGCTTTCTTTGTTAAAATCAATGGTCCTCATTGATTTAATCCTCTGCTGCACAGGCTCTCCAAAATGCATGGAACTTCTGCAATGACTCCTTGATAGAGTTACAAGTCAGTTATAATCCCAAACCTGCATACAAAAATGAGTGAAAATAAACCCGAGGAAGGAAGACATAAGCCGACATTATGAAATGGCCTGGAGCTCAGATGCTTGTCATAGTCAGGCTTTATGAGCTGTGGAATGACTAGATATTTCTCCTGTTTCTAGGCTTGTGTTACAAATGGTAGCAAGCCCCCAGCTGTAGTAAAAAGGGCTTGTTTCCATAATATACGCCCATGAAAAAACCAAAGCATTGCAAAACAAAAGAAATTGATGATATTAGTTTTTCAAATTTTCCATTAATTTCAATAAATATTAAATTTTCTGTAAATTTGACATGATTATTTCCATTAAAATACACCTGGCATTGAAGTGTTCTATAATTATTTGGGGAAGGAGGTTGTTTCACAGTTTGACCACTTAGCCTGAGAAGATGTGATCCGAGTTTAGCTTCCAGGTTTTGCCACTGACTTCAGGTGCAGTCATGGGCAATTCATATAACTTTGCTATATTCCTCTCTCCCACATGTAAAGTACATCCAACCCTCTTCCTTGAGGTCATTTGAGGATATGTGCTTAAAGCACTCAGAAGTGGGGACTCTGAGTAGATGTCCATGTGCATCAGTATGAAACATACTGCAGCCAAGAGATTGGCACGTTCATATAAATAGCAGAGGAAAAGCACATCTACTTGTGACTCTGATCTTACTAAACTGGGATTTAACTTGATTAGATGTTCCCAGAGGCAGCCTGCTTTTTACTACTGTTTTGTTCTTTTTTTTTTTTTTTTTGTTTTAGCGTTGTAAAACTTAGGGATATGTGAAGACAGACATCATTGTCTGGGCTGTGGTGCCTTTGTCTTTACAGCCTGTCATAAAGGATGGTTGGCTTTGTTTTGGTTGGGTTCACACTCATGACTGTGTGTGACTTGGGTAACTTCAGGTTCTGATGGGGAGGACTTGTGGGCTTATGCAAAGAGTTGCTGTCATGTTCCCAGCCTTCTCACCTGGACTGGACCTCAGGAAATCTGCCAGTGCCGGATTCCAGGGAGGTAGCACAGGGCAGAGAAAACATCCATCTGTCACCCAGCCTAGCAGGTGCCCTTCTGGTGGCAGGGGACAGGGACTATCTCTTTTGACAGAAGCTCCACCATGGTGTCATACCTTCAGCCCTGGAGATGCTTGGGGCACCAAGAATGTAGCCAGCCACCCAAATTTTCTTATTGTTTTGCCAGCACAGAGTTTGTGCCACCCGTAAAATGAAGGGAGGGAGTTTCTTAACCCTCATCTGTGCTGAAATCATGCTGCCAGCTCGGTGCTGACTTAGGGAAAGGCGAGGAAGAGCAGCACGGCGCTCTGTAGCTGTCAGACAGAGATTGGGGCTGTAAGCGTTTGTATCGATTAAGAGCTGCTGGCATCAGGCTGCACACAGACAAATGAGCATAAATAATTACTCAGCTGGAACTCAGATTTCTTTTTCCTGGACAAAGAACAGTTACACTCCCAGAAGGCACAATTTATAGGATGCTTTAAAGCCGGAACTTGCTAAGTTTTCCCTTCTTTTATGGATTATTCTTAAAAATGACACCAAAAAAGGCATGGAAGTACTGCTATGGAAATTACACACTTGCAGGAAAATCTCCTAGTTTTAATTGACTTATGCTGCAACATTATGAGTATTTGTCTGTATCAGTTTATATACTGCTTTATTTTAGCTATAGCTAATAATGATATACAGTGCAATATAAATAGTGTGCAGTTTTTGAGACATGATTAACTGTGCCTCATCAGTACATGAAGGAAAAAATTATAAACCATGTAACTGGGGGGAGCGACTGTGTATATTGCGCTCTAACAGCGATGTTGTGACACATTGCAATCACTGCACTGAGAGCATGACAGTAGCTCACTTTAGCATTGCTTCGCTTTTGAATGCCTCTCTAAAGCCAGTGGAAATATTTTTCTCTTAAAGCTTGTTTAAATGTATTAGGGTGAGGCTGGTTCAGGCTTAAGCACTGAGTACCTCTGTTCCTTATCAGAAAACGTTTGAGTATATTTGCATAGAACAGTTGGGGCCCAAAGCCATTAGTCACTGGCACATTATGGAACACGTTACGTACCAGAAGCTAATAGCATGCTTCAATACAGAGGAAATCCACAGATTTTGTGTCATCCATGGAGAAGCCTGGGACAACAGAATTGGAAGATGAGCATATCCTTGTGAATCATCCTCCTGTCCTCAGAGTGATCACCACAGATGCCGTGTGTGGCATAGTGACTTCCTGCAGTCTTTTGTGTGCTTCTCTAAACTTTCGCTTGTTTTCCATCTCTTGACATTTACCTGGGATGGGTCAGCAGAGCCTGCTGGAGATCTGTTAAGAGATGGAAGCAGAAAAGGAAACTGTAGCAATCCATGTATCCTTATGCTAGTTTACATGATGGGCCAAGTTTAACCGCATGTGCAGAAGGCTTGTATGATTTGCCCTTGGGAGACCAACCTGGAGTTATTTGCATTTCCAGGACTAATGAAAGTACACAGGGCTGAGCAGTTTGTGTTAAGAGGTGTGCTAACAACGTGGAGGTATGCCTGCTTCTGAATCTCTTAGCTGTGCACTGCTGGAAATGTACACAGCTTTTTGTTAGCTGGTCCAGGTAGAAAAGTCTGGATTTGACTGAAAGGTTTGCTGTGACATCTCAGAGATACACGGCACAAGGGCATACATTGTTTCCACAATAACATCAGTCCAGTAAAGGCTGATGGCTGTGTGCAATAAATCTCTGAAAATCTGGGACCTAATATAGCAGGGAGTGACATCAGGAGAGGACTGAGAACAACCTTGAAGGGTTGAGGACCTGGCTGTGCAGTGCCACAGCTGATCTGTGTTGGCAGTTCAGCTCCAAGTGTCTAAGCTGGACTTGGACACCACCACAGGTCCCTTCGAGATAGTACTTTCGGTGACTGTATGATCCTGTGGAAGGCTGACCTCAGTTACATAGTCCTGTCCTATGCCAACAGGACACACATGGAAGCACACCTGGTGCTGTGCTAAAATTGTTGGGTTTGAGTCTGGGAGCTACTATTGTCAATTTGATGAGAGAGAGAACTCCCTTTGTCACTGCCAGAGAAATCCTCTTAAGGCCTTCCTGACTCCGGAAAGACCAGAAGAAATGTCAGGAATGCTTTTCATGACACACAGGCTAGATGTGGGCAGATACATGGTCACAGTGGGCTCAAGAGTTTCAGGTTTCATATTTGGTTTCTGTACAGGACTTAACTCTGTTTTTGGACTACTTTGTGGTCCAGTGATGCTGGGGGACAATTGACATGGCACATTGCTGATAGTCAACCTGATGGATTTTAAAGGGCTAATAGTTGTTGAGTTGAATATTTTTGAGGATGTGCTTCAGTGTCAGAGAGCATTATGAAGGGGAGATATGTTCACAGAGACTACTGCAGCATCACTTGGAAGTACAAAAGCTTCCAGATTTGCCCACAGTGATGTGAATGTGTCGTGGTTTAACCTCAGCTGGCAACCAAATACCACACAGTCACTTGCTTGCCTCATCCCCTAGATGGCTGGGGAGAAAAATCATAAAAAAAAGTAAAAACTTGTGGGCTGAGGTAAGAAATTTTATAATTGAAACTAGGTAAAATATAATACTAATAGTTAAAATAACAACAACTTGTAATTAAAAAGAGAGAGAGAGACATAAAACCACAAGAAAACCAAGTGATGCACAATACCACTACTCACCACCCACTGACAGATACCAGCCCTGTTCTCAAGCAGTGATTGGCCCCTCCCAGTCAGCTCTCCCCAGTTAATACACTGGGCATGATGTTCTATGGTGTGGAACATCCCTTTGGCCAGTTTGACTCAGCTGTCCTGGCCATATTCCCTCTTGGCTTCTTGTGCACCTGCTCACTGGCAGAGCACAAGGCACTGTGAAAAATCCTTGGCTTAGTGTGAGCATTGCTCAGCATCAGCTAAAACAGCAGTGTGTTATCAGCATTATTCTCATGCTAAATCCAAACCACTACTTCTACTAGAAAGAAAATTAACTATTGCAACTGAAACCAGGACAGGGGTCAAATCACACGTGCGATTCACCCTGGCTCTTTTGCTGAACATGGCAGGAGGGAGTGGTTGGTCCCTCGGTATAGCCAGGATCCTGAGAAGGCTGCCCGCAGCAGATCGTGTTCCAGGAGGTCTTTCTGCCCGCCACTGTCAGGGTTACAGGCTGGATGCTTATCAGCTGGTTGTGCAAGCTCATTAGTTTGGGCAAAGCCTGGATGAGTGGCATGCAATTGCTCACTGTGCCACGCAGGCTGGGCGCAGCAGGAGCATGAGCAAGGGAGGAGGCTGAGAGCAGCACATGTCCCCCTGAGCTTCAGCACGGCTGCAGAAACCAGTTGGGTGCTGTGGCATTGCTTTCACCTTTCATATGTTTCTAGCTTGTTAAAATTATATCTTGATAAGTACATGAAGTCACAGCAGATGGCAAAATCTGAAACGTTCTCTCCAACTCTTTAATTAGGTTTTCAGTTATCCCTTTATGAAAGGCACTCTGCGAGTGTCTGAAACTATTGCAAGTATTTAAATAAGCTCCTGGTGCGACTTCTCAGAGCTGAAGTCGACATTGATATCTTTATGAAAGGCTTTCTTGGGTTTTCTCTGTTGTTTTTAACCTCTTGTGGAATGTTTTGATCTTGTTCAGACATCAGTTTGATATCTTTCCTTGATGTGGTGCTGGACACATCAAAACGTCAGCCATGCAAATAATCTGTAATCCTTACCGCAGCAGCAGTGATGCATGTGCTTTGGGGATTGGTCAAAATGCAGTTGTGCCCAACAGAGCTGTGGACAGCACCATATTTACATGCTGTATTTACCATCACTGTCATGTATAGAGAATGCAGAAGCATACAGGCTCCTGTCCAGAGTTAAACTGACTGCATGTTTAAGTAGCAGGCTGAAAATAAACTGTAGTCAGGGCTGGTAACGGTGCCTGTTAAAATGTTTGACATTTTCCTTTATAATTGCATCCAAAATTACATTCTTAACCTAAACTTGGGAAGAGTTTTCTGGGAATGGCAAAAAGGTAAAAAGCAATAAGACAGTAGATACCACCCAAGAATAGGCTTGAAAGCATCTGAACTCTGTCAGCTGAAATTCCACCCTTCTTTCTTTTTATCCAAGGTTTACTCAAGGCACCAAATAGGGAAACTTTAAGTCCAGGAGGTTAAATTTTCTCCAAATTATAAACAGCTGACAGGATGTTGGTAAATAAGAGACAGTGCTGACCATGCCACCGATAGTTTCTGTATAAGCATAGAAATACATGGACTACAGCAGGGTAGAATTAGCTGGTCTTTGATGGTGCTGTTCACATACAACCTGCATATGGTACCAGAGTGGAAATGGAGGTAATGATCCATTGCATTAAAGGTATCAGAATAAACTCATTAAATGATGCTCCTTTCATCTGATATGGCTCCATTAACATTTTACATTATGTGATGATACTTACCACATCATTACGACACCAGAGAATTCTTACTTTCTTGCTCTGAAAGCCATACGTAGTCGACACCAAACATGAGCTGTTCACAATACAAAGCTCCTGTTTTTAGGCACAGCTCAGTATTAATACTTTGTTAAAGCTGGGGAAGATGTGAATCATACTGTCCTAGGTGCTATGCATATAATTCAGAAAGGTATCAAAGCCTTAAATGATAAAAAATAATGTGCAAAACACAGGAGATGGCAATTGGATCTAATCTAGAAAATTAAGCAGCAGAGTAAGTTTATATTTACTTTCAAAAGTATTTAATTAGTGAGATTTTGAGGACAGCATTTTCTGTGCTAATTTAATCTTCTGTTGCACTTTCTCTTTTCCTATGTTTCTCTAAGTGTGCTCCCAACAAAACCTCAGATTAGGAAGAAAATACAAAATGTTTTGTAACAACAAAAATACTCTCACAGAATAATTATGATTGGTAATTATATATTATATAGTTATGTATGGTATTTATTCAATAAGATTTTAAAAATATGTTACCCAGCTTTAATTATTCCATCTGTCACAACTAAAAATGAGCATTTTCTAAGAAACTTTATGATCAGGGCTCAATTGAGAACCATTCAGATCGTCCTTTTTTGGGACATATTAATTGCCAGATTTGTTTGGGGCTGTAGAAGGTGTCTTGCTTTTTGGTCTATCAAGGGGTGTTTAAAGAGGAAATACATTTCTAGTCTGTAAATGGCAACTAGGGGGAAAGGCGAGGAGAAGCATTGACAGGTAAAACAGCTGTTTTTGTGAAAACCAAATGGGTATAAACTGACTGGGAATAAATCGAGCTGGGCATTGGAGGATGTTCATAATATTTGGTTAAGGTATGCTCTGCGAGAGAACTGAAACTGCACCAAAAAATGATTTGTTAAAACAGAAGTAGGAAACAGCTTTTTTCTTTCATGTGTCCATAGTTTTGCTATAATAGGGGCAGTGCTGAACACAAAAGAGCCTCTGCGATATTGTGACAGCTTTCAAGAAGGAAATTGTTTGTGCACACTGCAGATTATTCTTGCTCATTTTAATCTGTGAAAGTAAATTTGATACTCCAAGGACAGATTTTGTTTTCGATTTACCCATTTTCCCCCTTTTCTTCCCTCCATGTACCTGACTATTTTCTCAGTATTTGTTGCATGCTATTGCAAATGCCAATTTTTCGTTTAAATTCCAAAATGACAGTAAAATCAGGGAAGCAGAAGATGATTTTTGAGCTAAAGAACAGAAAAAAATGAGAACATACTAACTTGGTTCTTAATAAGTGCAACACTGTAATATGGCATCTGCTTATCAAATACCCTTTATTGTTAAAAAGGCTTTCAGTGCAATCAAACAATTACTAATATTACTAAACTAGTGACTTTAATAAACTTCTATTTAGTAACAAATCCAGTAGGCATAAGTACTTTAATGCTTTTTATTTTATTTTATTTTATTTATTTTATTTTTAAAGGTATTCATTGGTGTACAGTGGTATTAATCTGCAGCTGTAATTCTTTCTTGTGTCTCTGTTGGTTGGTAATTGACCAAGACCAATGTGAAAAATAAGGTAAGCTACTGATAACTCAGTAAAAGTCTCTATTGCCAAACAAGAATTTGAATTTTTGTATGGCTGTGCAGTTAGAGGTAATGTCTAATTGCAGAGTAGTAAAAATGCAGTATATGCAAATGGTGTATTTTCATTTATTATCAAACTTAGCACGAAGGGGTAAAAAACAAATTAGAACTTTTGATTTAAGATGGAAGCAAGTTGGTTTAAGGATTTTTGAAAGCTTTTTAAAAAAGGGCAGAGCTGTTCATTTCTCACAGGTCAGATTGGAGGAAGAAGAATGCAGCATGTTCCCATTCCGTGGGATGGATGTAATTTTTAGTGTCCCTGCTCGGAGGCAGCGGGGCGGGTGAGGCGCGGGCAGCCCTGAGAGCAGCCATGCCCAAAGGCTGCCCCTGGCTGTGCATGAGGGGCAGGAGGGGTGGGCAGGAGGGTTCTCACGCCAAACACATAAAGCTGGAGGTCCTGGTGCAGCGGAGAGGGAGGCGAGCCCCGAGGCACAGCCGCAGCAGCAGCCGCTGGTTGCTGCAAGCAGGGCAGCGTGCCAGCACAGGGCTCGCCGGGAAGAAACAGCCCGGCAGTTGCTTTTTTTCTTTTTCTTTCCTTTTACCCGTTCTCTGAATATCATTTTAAATCATCTCTAATAATGCATTTGTCTTCTCAAGTTTGGCAACTGTGCTTGCTGGTACCTGTAAGCAAATGCCTCTCGGCCTGATGCATTGAAAAGTTAAGCTGTGGTTTCCAGATGTATGTTCACATCTTTAATGAAGGTTTTCTTTTTGTGTTTGGTGCAGGGCCGTATCTGCAGAAAAGCTGGCAAATCAAAAAAGTCATTCAGTCGAAAGGAAGCTGAAGCAACATTTAAGAGTTTGGTGAAGACCCATGAAAAATATGGGTGGGTCACCCCTCCCGTCTCTGATGGCTGATGTTAGCAACCTGCACTTGACAAAAATGCTGAACAAAAGTACTGTGACATCTCCTCAGTGCTGTACACCGCCCATCCTTTTCTACTTCAGCTTCAGTTACATACCATGAATGTCAAGGAGACATCTAAGTTATTTATGAACAGATGTGTTTACAGAGGGAGAGAAAAAAAAATGCTGTGTAGGATTATATTTCAAGACTGGAGAATGGTCATCATTGAAGTCACTTGAGCGGATGCTGAGATTGCGTCATTTGCCCCCATACAGCCCACATTGTCTTCAGCTTCTTTCCATGACAGCAGCACCAAACAGCAGTACTGGAAAGTCTATCCATTACTGCTCAGTTCATTTAAATGTAAATGAAACAGTTAATATTTAATAGGGAAGCAGTGCATTGCAGGTACATGTTTGCTGTGCTGTTTATCTTTGTCTCCTAGCAGGTCAACATAACTTGAAGATTTGTCTTTATGTGGAACTGTGGTCTGCTGTGACTAAATTTAGACCTCATTTGTGCTCTATATATGACCTTTAATTCATAAATGAAACCAGAATTAAAATGCTGAAAGGTCCTAGTGTTGAAAAATTATTAAGTGGAATCACCCAACCGGTTACAATGTGCTCTCTGTGCTGATATTGTGATGTGCTGTTCAGAAATAAACCAGTGCAGTTAGCTGAAGGTTAGGTGGTTTTCAAAACACATCCACGCCGGGGCTCAGAGGGGTTGGTTGGTGGTAGCAGAACAATGATTACCCTCCAGTACCTTCTGTAGTAGCATGTGGCCTGTCAGTTCTTCAAAACAGCAAAACAAATGAGTGGAAATGGACAAAGCAACCTTAAAATTTTATCTGTTCAATTTTGAAATGATATGCCAGTAACAGAGTAAAAATTTTCAAGTCAAATGGAACATGGTTTGTAAGATGATTTGCATGACTGGAATTTTTCTTTTTTATTTTCACTCAATAGGCATTGTATGTACTTAGAGCCCAGTATCTGAGAAAACCCACTGAGATGTATATAAATGTCTTATTATTTAATCATTAAAATTTAAGTTTTCTGGTAAACAAATTGAAAAAAAAAAAACCAACTTTCTAAGGGACTCCATAAAAGCTGAAGGTAATGTTAAGAATGGTATAGAAAAGCATTAAAAATGTGGATTCTGAATGGAAAATCATATTGGACACGTGCTGAATAAAATCACCAGTATCGTTTCTGTTGCCTCAGGAATTCAATCATTTTGGCCAGCTCTTGTATTCAAAGTAATAGGTTTTCTGTTGTGAGATTCTAAGCACCATAGAGGTGTATCTGTTGTGATAGTATTTTAATTGAAAGTAGGACAGTATCGATTGTAAGACTGATTTGGAGGGGGAAAGCAGTGTGTGTTTGGAAGCACTTTCCATTATATGGCTAACACAAGAACAAATCGAAATGGTTGACAGTTTCTGTTTGTATTACAGCAACATTGGAGACTATACAGAGAGCTTGGGGGTCTAGAGTTTGATTTAAAACTACACACAGCATAGAAGAACAAAAGGAGGACAGTGGAGTTCAAACACAAGAGAAGAAGCAGCAGAGCAGATATTCTAGCAGTACTGGTGCGAAAACACTGCTCAGTTAGGCTGTTGAGCTTTGTCAGCTAGATACAGAGAAAAATAATCAAAGCCTTCACCAAAAGGAATATGCAGGTCAGAGCCACTCAGTTTTGTGGGCATAGCTGGTTTCATGCACTTCTGATCTCCATCAGTAGTCACTTCTCTTTCTCCTCTGATCATTTGTGGTGTGCCTTAACTCAGTTACAAAGAGAAATGCATCTTACTGCAAATCTGCCCAGATTTTGCTGCCATTTATCTCACTCTGCTTTATACTTGGAGGCAATGCTATAATCTATGTATATATGTGCTTTTCCTCTCAAATTACATATCAGTTCTGTATATCCAGCACCAGAGCGTGTCTTTTGAGTGACGAATAACATTTCAAGTAATTCACTTACCCAATTTTTATAAACTATTTTTCTTTGCTCTCCCTTATGAAAGAGGAAACTGGTATGTTTAGTTAAGTATCCAATAATTTGTAATCCCTAGCGGGACTCCCTGAGAACACAGAGAGTGATCTAGCACTGGAAAGCATAAAGTTTGTTATCTCCCTTCAGAAAAGCACTTCCCTCATCAGCACAGTAAAATTATGTTAAAAACAGCATGAAGGTGTGGCAAGTCTTTGGGGGGGATTATTTAATTTTCTGCTGTTTTTTAACCTGTCTCTTTTTTTCTGTCAGTGGGTTATTTTAAATCTTCCTGAAAACCATATCTTTAATATTTAATTAAAGGGTTAGCTAAAAGGAACGTAGTGGGTGGATTGCTACCACTTCCCTCAAACCTACTTATTATGTGTCTTCTTAAGTGTGCTTTAAATAGTTAGAGCAAACATCATCGCTAAAAATCACAGTTACTTTCTGGCTGTAGGAGGTTCTCTGCATCACTCAGCGTCTTGGAGCAGTAGGAGAGGCAAATCAAAAAATCTGGAGTGCTTTGAAGCTGTAGCAGAAGGGGAGCAGAGTGCATGTGATGATAAGCTGCGGCAACAAATCGTGCGAGGAAGAAAGAAGGCAAAGTACACTGCATGAACTAGGGCAGGATGAAGTTCCTGCTGTACCAAAAATAATACTGCTGCTATTAAAGAGAGGATGGCTTATGGCAGGAGCAGCCTGTGCTGGGGGCATGCAGGAAAAGGGGACAGCAGGGAGTGCAGAAGCTTTGTGCTTCTGAGCGGTGAGGGAGGGAGATGGATAGGAGAGTGGTTAATTAAGAGATCTATAAAGAGAGTTGATCTATTTTAGGGAAAATTAGTTCATGGTTTTTATCTAGCTGTATGCTAGACAGGTTCTACTTCTCTGCAACGGACAAGTATAAAAGAAAACTGAAGGAGAAAACTGGGAAAGGGAAGATGTATGAGGGGAAGGAAAAGAGGAAGACCTGAGAGAGAGAGTGAGAGAGAGAATGTATGGGCTGGAGAACATATAACTGGACAGGTAAAACACAGTACAAAAAAAAAGACTGATAATGGAAGGGTATAAAATGAGTGAGACAGCACAGCATCAGAAAAAGCAGTTTAGGTAGGACATACTGCAGGAACTGATTGTAGAGCTTCTCCAGGTACCCAAGATCCAATAATGCCTTTTTTGTTTGTATCCCAGAAAGTGAGAGCTTCTGCCTTGTTCTATCCTGGCAGCTGAGAAGAAGGATGTTAGGATTTGGAGCTATGTTGTGGAACTCCAATCAGGCTGTCATGTCTCTCCCGTGACTGAGAAATAAACCCAAGTGTCATTCCCAGATTCTAAATTCCAGGAGGCCAAAATGAAAACAGATTGGAAAGTCATCTGCTTGGTCAAAGTTCCTCAATATCAGCAAAGTGGGAGGATTTCTTTTGCAGACAGAAAACCTCAATATTCCCCATTTATCCAATCAAAAATCTCCTTAAGATTTCTTGTAAAATTAGCAGTCAGCGCAGGTCCTTCAGCTCTCATTAGACCCATTTTATCAGGAACATTATTTTCCATCTGCTGTCCCAAGAACAGATGATTAATTTGAAACTATCATCTGGAGAGGTGTGAAGCTGTATTGGGAAGTTACTTCCTGACTTCTTTAGAATATATCCTTTTGGAGGATCTTCTCTGAGTCTGAAAAAGCTACTTGAATGAATACAGGCGTTGAGCAAAGCAAGCTTATGATAAAGGAAGAAAGCGGTCTCTAAAATACCTACATGCTGAAAGATTTCCACAAAGAACAGAACTGACAATTTATATGGGAATGTATTTCTGTATCGTTAGCCCTGACCCTAAAAATTCAACAACCAAAACCTTAGGAATCAAAGACCTCTTGAACTTATGTTGTTTTCTCTCCCAAACACAGTGTGTCTCCTTCATTCCAGCCTAAACTTCAGTCCCGAGCCCAGAGAAAGATCGTAGGTATGGTCTGTTTATTTGGTGCTATGACACTGCATTAAAAAAAGAGACTTGTATCATTATCCTTGTCCAAAGCAGAAGATCCAGCAGAAGATCCTAAAACAAAGCTTCTTGCATAAATTGCAGGGTTGGAACAAAGGCTTTCTAGTACGACAAATACATGTGATATGAAAATATATATCTATATATACACATATTCAGAAAACTCATTTGAAAGATATTGAGAGTCACAACTGCCAAGTGGTGATGGCTGTGATGGCCAGTGCTTTGATGTGCAAGCACTTTCCATTCCACAGGAACTTGCAGTAGAGAGAAATCTCTTCTTGGTAGGCTGGCTGTACAGAGAAAAATACCTGGCTTTGAACTAACTGGCTTTGGGATTTAAATAATTAATTTAAATTAAATGGGTTTTCTCCAATGCTTTTTAATTTTTTTTTTTCAAGATTTTCAGGCACCCACCTGGAGCCACAGTGTCTTCATCTTACACTGGCAGTATGACCAGCGTGGTTATTCATGTGACTCCAGTGAGGTGGTTGATTATGAACACGCTTCTTGTTGGAGAAGTTTTTAGAGGATAACTGACTTCCAGCTGAATGCCTGGGTGTGGAGCTTGGCAGACCTACTGAGGATTTACTTGTCAATGTTACGTAGGCAGATGTGATGCATGTATAGACATCCCAAAATTTAGCTGAAATTACATGGGGAAGCATTTGTATAGAGTCAGTGTGCAAAGTTTGTCTCTTCCATGCAGAAGGTAACTTCTGGTGAAGAAGGTTCCTCTCAAACTGTGATTTATACAATATGTGATCTATACAATAGAATTAATAGAATATAATTTTCCAGTTATGTTTTCCCTCCCTGACAAGCACCAACTTAAATAGTCTGCTACAGACATCACATTTCAGAAGAGGACAACCAGTAGCGATGCTGAAGTAAAATTCCTGGATATTATCTCCGCCAGCCTTCCCAGCACATTCCTGAAGGGAAGCTGTAGCCCTGATCTAAGTGAACAAGGGAGATGGAGAGGGCTGTGCACATGCACTGAGAGCATGCACTGCCCAAACTGTTAGTAGCTGAGGGATGAGGGGGGCAGTAAGCCTCTAAGCTTACCTAAACAATGTGCATCCTGTCTCATTTTCAAATATTGACCTTGCAAACACTTTACAAACATTCACATCCCTTGGACTGAATCGAAAGTTTCAGTACACCTCTGACCCAAGTCCCTGCTTGCAGAGCAGATGGGTTACTAAATACGCACTGGGTTTTTGTGTAAGTTAGCGACACAGTAAAGTTTTGCTTTGCTGGCTCTGAAGAATAAAGTGGCTATCGAACTAGGTCTGAGCACAAATAGGCTGGAAGTGAGTCACCTGCTATTATCAGAACAGTTGCACTGTAGAGGTGGTTTCGTCCTTACATCAAAGGGTGGAGGTGAGGTACGGCAGGGAGAGTCACCAGTAGGATATTGCAAGATGTTAAAAGACAGCCTGCCTCTGTTGTGTGTGTATGTGTCCCGTATTACTGACTACTTAATTGCATCCTCTTAAGTGTACATTGCTCTGCTTTGCAAATTTTACCCCCTCCAAAGTTTTACTGATACACTAAGGAAACATTAAGCAAGTCATGTAAATGTACATTAAAAGCCTTCTTTTCAATCTGGAAGCTTGCAAATGCCATGCTGACGCCTGTCAAATTTCACCAGCAGCTTCCTCGCACAAGGCATGGACAAATCAGTGATGACGGTAGTTAACACAAAAATAGAACCTCTGTAATTAGGATGTTTGACTTCGTCTTTTCGCTGATTGCCTTGTCTTTCGGTTTGACTGACTGCAGACGAGAACGTCAAGCTAACAGCAGTGGAACTGTCATAGTGTTTGTTTATTTATAACAGTTCCTTTTGTTCATGCTGCTAAATAAGGTGGCAATAAATATTCATTGCAGTTGTGTTTCACCAAACGGGAATTCAGAGATAACTCCTCGCATTCTGAAAACTTTGCATTTTATACTCAGTGTTTGCCACCACACATAGCATTCATTATCTTTTTCTGTCAAATATTCTTGTATTTTCTTATTCAGTAACCTCTTGTGTTTTAAATTATTTGTAGTTTATTAACAGAAGTATGTGAAGAATGTTGCAGGTCCTCTTGGCAAAAATCCGTAAAATGTAACTGAACCAAATCTAGTTGCCTGGGTGATTTAAAGGAGTTCTTCACTTGCCATTTGCATTAGCAAGATCTGCAGACTTTTACTAAATATTCCTCAACAAAACCAAGACTTCAATTTCAGCACAAAATCCATGCATGTGTCTCAGGAATGAAAGCAGAGCATACTAACAAGAAATTTAAACCATTTCTTCATTTATGTCAGCATCATTTAGTTCTGAAAATGCATGGTAACAATACAACACAGGTAATGCCTTATACTGGGTGAGGTTTTAATTATTTGATTATTGCATAAATATAACTTTATAATGTATTAATATAGTTTATTATAATCCCAACAAACTGGGAGGAGTGATTGATATCCTGGAAGGCAGGGGTTCAGAGGGATTTGGAGAAGCTGAAGGATTGGGCTAACAGGAACTTTGTGAAGTTTGACAGTGACAGTCATTAGATTGTGTGCTCAAATGGAGCCATCCAATTGACCAGGACAGGCTGGGGCTGTCTGCCAGCTCTGCAGGAAATAACTTGGAGTCCTGGGAAGACAGCAGATTTACAAGGGATCAGCACTGCACCCCTGTCTCAATGAAGACCAGCCACACACTGGGCTGCACTGGCAAAGACATTGCCAGCTGGCCAAGGAGCAAGATTCTTTACCTCACTTGTGAGCTGACATCTGGAATACTATGTCCAGTTTTGGCCCCCCCAGAACAATGCACTTTTTGGCAAATTGAAGGGGGACCAGGAGGGTTCAGGGTCTGGAGCCTGTGATGTATGGGAAGAGGCTGAGAGAGCAGCTTCTGCTTAGACTGGGAAGAGAAGGCTGAAAGGGGGCTTGCACTACCTAGAAAGGGATTCCAGAGATGCATGAAGCCACTTCTCCGAGGTGAACAAAGCGCAAGAGGTAGTAGACACAAATTGCAGGGAGCAGGGTCCCAGTGGGAGGAAGGGAAGAACGTTTTCCAGCCACACAAGCAGGCAAGCATTAGAGTAGGTTGCCCAGAAATAATGGAATCTCCACTGTGGGAGATTTTGGGGACTCAGCTGGATAATGCCCTGAGTAACCTGATCCAGCTTTGAAGTTAACCCTGCTTGAAGCAGGCATTTTGACTAGAGATCTCCAAAGGTTTATTCAAAATTAAATGTTTCTATAATTCTGTCATATTATATGTATTATAAAATTCTGCTATTCAGAGATAGTGGGAAAATTAACTTCATACCCAAAAATATGCCTGATTTATGATGCAGCTAACCACCAGAAAGTGTAAAGTATCCCCTTCCAAGCACCCTTCACTGCATGGATTTTGGTGTATGAAGTTGTACAAACACCTGTTGAAGGTGTCACTAACTCACACTAAAATTCTTGCATACCTACACCAGCTACCACTCCACTGTTACAAATATTTTCCATGTAAATGAGTGTTTTGAGAGAACTTTTAATTCTGCTTTCCCTGAAGAACTTTAAGCTTAACAGGTTTGTCATGTCTGTTTTCCTGCAATGCAAGATTGAAAAATACTGCACTCAGTAGAAACCATGGAAAGCAAGGCTGAAGCTTGCAGATGGGATCTTCTGCAAGCAAGAACTCTGTGGCATTAAAGACACGATATCCACGATGGTATGGTGAAGACTCTATTGCAAAAATCCAGTGTTCTTAAACTGTTAGTTTGTTATGAGTTTCCATACTTGTGAGGCACAACAAATGCTTAACCAACCACCATAGACCACGACAGGAACAGGCAGCAGGTGTAACCAATCACCAGCCCCACGGTGTGAGCACTTACTGGTTCTAATAATTGTTTTACAATTATGTAACTTGTTTTTCACCTCTAGTTTAGCTGAGTCATTCCCAGAATGCTTTTCTAGTTAGCCAAAGTAACAGAAGTGAGCAAGAATTTTACCAGGGCAGCAAGGTCCTTACTTTGCAAGGCCTTTCTGCTCCACGATGGATCTCTAAATTATAGAAACCAAGTTACTCCAATTGAAGTTGTCTCACAGTGCAAATCTTTCATGATTGCTAAGGTGAGCTATCCTTGAGTTCTTAGGGCCAAAGCCCCTGTTCTCAATAATACCCTAGTTTTACCTCCTCTAAACATTCTGCAAATTAACATCTGAGGAGAAAAGGATTTTGATGGCATTCCTGACAGGGACTTTTTCCTGTAATATGTTGTATCGTAGAATCATAGAATATACTGAGTTGGAGTGGACCCACTAGGATTATCAAGTCCAACTCTGGCCCTGTGCAGGACACCCCAAGAGTCACACCATGTGCCTGACAGTGTTGTCCAAACACTTCTTGAACTCTGTCAGTCTTGCTGCTGTGACCATTTCCCTGGGGAGTCTGTCCTAGTGCCCATCCACCCTCTGGGTGAAGAACCTTCTCCTAATATCCAACTTAAACCTCCCCTGACAACTTCATGCCATTCCCTCAGGTCCTGTCACTGCTCACCACAGAGAAGAGATCAGTGCCTGCCCCTTCTATCCCCCTCATGAGGAAGTTGTAGGCTGTGATGAGGTCTCCCCTCAGTCTCCTCTTCTCCAAGCTGAGCAGACCAAGTGACCTCAGCCACCCTTCATATGGCTCCCCTGGAGGCCCTTTACTATCTTTGCTGCTCTCCTTTGGACCCTAATAGTTTAATGTCTTAAATTGTGGCACCCAAAGCTGCCCCCAGCACTGGAGGTGAGGCTGCCCCAGTGCAGAGCAGAGCAGGACAATCCCCTCCCTTGCCCAGCTGGCAATGCTGTGCCTGATGCCCCCCAGGACAGGGCTGACCCTCCTGGCCAACTGCTGGCTCATGTTCAATTTGCCATTGACCAGGACCCCCAGGTCCCTTTTCATGGCACTGCTTTCCAGCATCTCATTCCCCAATCTGTCTGTATAACAAGGATTGCCCCATCCAGGTGCAGAATTCAGCACCTGACCTTCTTAAAATTCATATTGTTGGTGATTGCCCATCTCTAATTTTTCGAGGTCTCTCTGCATGGCCTCTCTGCTCCTGAGGGAGTCCCTCCCAATTTAGTGTCATTTGCAAACTTAGTGTTTCTTCAAGTCCTGCATCCAGGTTATGTCACAGTGCAGTTCTGCTTTGCATTTGATATCCACATTCTGCTGCACAGCAGATCGCAATTTGGTCAATACACGTACTTCCCCTGTACACCTTGTGGGGTCAAAGGCTCTACAGGCAGTGTGAGGACCTGGATTTACCTTTCCTTCCCTGCTCCCTTGTATGCTTTACATCACCACACCTGAATACGAAAGCCTTCTCTGATTTCACTTATTTTGACCCCATTTCTGAGATAAAGTTGTGGTGTCAAGTACCCCTCCCTCACAAGGGGCAGTCAGAGCACTTGGAAAAACAAAGGGATGGAACAAAGGGCTCATGTATTCCAAGTGAGTAGCCCTAGAGCACAGCTGGTAACGTTGCCGCAGTAAATAGTGCTGTAATTCAGCTCCCTTATCCTCTGCGCCCCGCAGAATGGAGTCATACTGGAAGTGCCGTCAGTCTGAATGTCAAGCACTGCAAGGACATTTCTGCTGCTCTCGGCGAGCACAAGTGGTGCCCAGACTTTACAGGGCTCATGAAAACAAGGTGCATCTGTGCTGAGTCATTCTCCCCTCTCCCCCATCAACAAGCAGAAAAAATCTGACCCTCGTCCTGATCTTCTGAACAGTTACTCTACAGGCACTCAGTTATTCCTGATGTATTTTTAATTTTTCTATTTTATCTCTGTGTGTGTGTGAGCCTTGGACCCAAATCAAGACCAAAGCTGAAACAGGCTCTGTTCTGTATTCTTTTCACCATAACACCCATGAGGTTTTCAGACCTGGGGCATAACTGCATAGACATCTTCTGTAGGACTTGGGGTATTAATTTCTGCTCTTCTTTCTGTATTGGCAGTAATAAATTTAAAGATTCCTGCCCACTGGAAGTGACCTGAAGAGTCCAAGTATTTAATGACATGAATTTCACTGAGAGACAACATGATCCATCCATTGCTAGCTGGAGCCATCTACAGCTCATGCATCAGCTCTCAAAAAGTGACAGCTAGATGCTGCCCATAATACCCATGGTAAATTCTTTATGGAAAAAAGCATAAATTTAACTAGACAAACCACAGTATGAGTGGTGAGTATTCACCATGGTGAAGGTAGTGAAGGAGGAGGCAGAAACAGCCTTTCCCAGCACACCTACTGACTGCTCTTGAAAGAGCTTACATGTTCTTTGGAAGGAAAAGAACCAGAAGATATTGCAGCCTCCTGAAAGAGAAGCTTCAGTTTATGCTATTGGTTTCTCTTGAAATCTTCTTTTAACAGAGAAGAACATTAATTCCTGCCAGTAAACAAAGTCAAAGAGGGATGGATGAGAAGTCAGGGGTTGCCTAGATATTTGAAAGATGACCAGAAAATTCTTCTTTATACCTTTTTGTCCTACGTAACTTCACATGCCTTGAGCAACTATTCAGTTAAATATGCTTTTCCACCTTCCCAGTATTTTCCCAAGTGATTTGGGGTATATGTGGATTGTAATCAAGGGGTTCTGTCAGTGACACCTTCATGGGCCAGTACAGACCCCTTTCAAATGTAAAAGTGCTGATAGGAGGGAGAGCACTCACCAATGGTAATGTATTGCCTCCATCCTCAGGTAGCAGGTACTCGTAACTGCAGAGCTATACTTAATTTACATGGTTTTAGGTGAGTTTTGTGCAATGTACCAGCTGGAATAAAAGTGGAAAGTTGTCCTTTAATAGTAAATTGAAGTGTGTGTTTAGCTTAATGACCACAGAGAAACATCCTGCAGCCTTTGTGTGGCTTCAAGTTATGATCTGCTGGATCAGAGCAATTCTGGCAGCCATCTCCTCTTAGAGCTAAATGTATGAATCTGAGAGTAGAGAGCCCTGGTTTGTAACAAGGTCATCTCATCTCTGTGACTGAAATTAATTTCAAGAAACAAATTCTGTCTTCAGGACACAATGTCAAGTGATCTGAGATTTTACCACATGACATGTAGCAAGAGCTCTATTATAATAAAGAAATTGAAGCAGCATTTTGGTTTTTTGATACCAACATCCCTTTGTCCTCTGATGCTGATGCTCTTAAAAAAATGAGGAAAGCTTAAGAATACTCATTAACTCATGAAAGTAAACAGCTGGCATATCCAGCTTAAACTGACGTGGGCAAAGCACAGAAGGTTTTTTAAACATTTGGCTAGATTTTTCTCTACATAAGCAGAAACTAGTAAAAGGATAGGACTTCCCTGTTTCCGATAAAGAAACGTTTTCAAAGGATCCTTAGGAATGTCCTTAACTGCTTACAGAGGATAGGTTTACACTAAGGGCAAAAAATCTCTTTTAAACAGACCCCACTGCCACTACACATTGCTTCCCACTCCACAGACCTGTCCTGCCCCTGGTTCCCTGATAGGCTGCCAAACCAGGAATACCATTGCTCAATAGATGACAACACTGGCAAAGTTTAATCAACATCAGTAATGTAAAGAGATTATCCTCTGTGACTCAAGCAACTATTCCAAATGTAATACTTTTCAGTAAATTATTTCAATTGAATGAATTTTTTCAATGTTGAAGAGAAGTATTTAGGTATCTTTGTTGGAATCCACCCTCTTGTAAGAAAACACAAAGTCTTAGCTTCTCCATCTAAGAAGGAAATAAGCAACAGGAGATTCCTTATTTCAAGGCTCCTCTACCAGAGAGATGTCTTTGTCTACAGACTACCTATGGAAAAGATAGATTTTTTTCCTTCCCATTTTTTTTTCCTTCTCTAAATAAATCATCTGGTGGTGCCTAAGGATAAGCCTACCAGATTCCTTGTGCTGAGGTAGAAATGGAGGAAGAAGAGTAGGGCAGGGTAAGGGAGAAGAAAGGAAAGCAAAGTTACCACAGACCAACCTGCAAAGATGTTACTGATCTAGCCACAGGGAGCAAATTCAGAGGATCAGCTACAAGAAAGTGAACTGAGCTGACACAGACAACCACCCCGACGTCACTCCTTCTGCACTCTCTTTTTGTCACCCTCTTTTAGTGAGGCAAACATCCATAAAAAGGACTCACACAATTACATCTCAGTTCCCAGGAAATACCTTGCCCTCCTTTATGCATCCATTCCCTCCTTCCTGAGCAACATAACACTTTGCATTGAACCTGAGAAATCACTTAAAAGGAAGCTTCACCTTTTCAGAGACAAAAGTAATTAACATCTGAACCCCCCAAAAAAGACAACAAAACCCCATGCACTTTATCAGCACTAGTCACAAGCATGCTTTGTACTCAAATAAAAATAACCTTTAATCCAGTGTAAAGGGACCCAACTATCTCAGAAAGTGGAAAGTGGCATTATGGAAATTGGTAAGAGTTGACGTCAACTTCAATGTGACCTGTGTGTCATTGTGAAGCCATGATATCTTCTCCAGATTGCTCCAAATGCCACAGCACTGGGTGTTACACTGAAGGATGACAAGCACCAGCATTGCGTCAGAGCTGTGCATATCCTTAGGGAGCAACTAAAAATGACGGCAATCACAGAATCACAGAATGGGGTGAGCTGGAACTTTGACAGGTCAGCTTGTCCAAGCCCCTGGCAGTGATCAGGGTCATCCTCAACTTGATCAGGTTGGTCAAAGTGCCGCCTTACCTTCGGTGTTTCCAGGGTTGGGGCAACCACAGTTTCTCTGGGCAACCTGTGCCAGTGTTTCACTACCCTCATCATAAAAAAATTTCTTCCTTATATCTGAATCGACCCTCTTTCAGGTTGAAGTTATTCCCCCTTGTTCCTATCACTTCATGAGTCTTCTCTAGGCTGAACCACAACCCTCTCAGCCTTTCCTCATAGGAGAGGTGCTTCATTCCTCTGATCATCTTGGTGGCCTCCTCTGGACTCACTCCAACAGTTCCATGTCCTCCCTGTGCTGAGGACCCCAGAGCTGATGCAGCACTGCAGGTGAGGTCTCACCAGGGCAGAGCAGAGCAGAGCAGAGCAGAGCAGAGCAGAGCAGAGGGGCAGAATCCCCTCCCTGGCCCTGCTGCCCACACTGCTTTGGATGTAGCCCAGGACACGTTTGGCTTTCTGGGCTGCAAGTGCACATGGCTGGGTCATGTCCATCTTCACATTCATCGAAGCTTCTCAGTTTGCAGTTAGAGCTTTGATTTTGTCTATTATTGCACCTGATCCCTCTGCTCACAGCTGATGGAAAAGGAACCTTTACACCCTTTACACCCTTTTACATACCAAATCATAATAATTCAGAAAGGCTTCAGAGTGGCCTCACTGCAGGCTTCCAGCACCTGAAGGGAGACGGCAAGAAAGATGGAGGGGAACTATTTACAAGAGCAGGACAGGGCAGCATAGCTTCAAACTGAAAGAGAGCAGATTTAGAATGGATATTAGGAAGAAATTCTTGACTGTGAGAGTGGTGAAACACTGGCACAGGTTGCCCAGAGATGCTGTGGATGCCCCATCTCTGGAAGTGTCCAAAGTCAGGGTTGGATGGAGCTCTGAGTAACCTCGTCTAGTGGGAGGTGTCCCAGCACATGTTTTGGAATGAGATGGTCTTTGAGGTCCCTTCCAATCCAGGACATTCCATAATTCTGTGAAATAATATGTGATGTGTTATTATGTAATTTGATAGCATGTAGTGCATTACCTAATAACACTAACGTGCATATATGATATGGTCTGTTACACAAACCTGTAACAACATACATATATAATGCATGCATTTATAATATAAAATACATATAGTTTATCAACACTCAGTAAAATTTTAAACTAATAGATTTAAAGTACAAATAAACAGAAACATTTAACACAAATCTAAATGAATTAAGGTAATCTGAGTACATATATATATATATATTTAATACACATTGAATATAGGGTATGCACTGATGGTTACCAGGTGTTACATACTATGATGCAATTTCATTTGCATCCCTTCAGTGTCAGGCTGATGCCCCATTCAAGCTCTCAAGCACAAACCAACTGGTCCTATTGGAACAGGCTACTCTTTTATGTGCCATATTGGTTTGGTGCCTACTATTTATTCACCATTTTCTTCTGGTACTTCCCGTCCTCACAAGACTTTACCATCATTCCCGAGCCCAGAACTGGCATCTCTTCAATACTGTCTGCAGAGGCGGTTGCTGTTAAGAGCTCGCATCGATCGCCTAGCAATGGCCTTAATTGCTCCCTTCAAGCACCAGAGAGAACAGCTCTTGCATGGACACATTTCCCTCAGGAGCTGGAGCCAGTGCTTCATCACGTGGCCCAGTCCTGGAAAGCAGCAGTTCCAGAGTTGTGCATACACACCATTCCCCAGGGGCATCTTTTCACATCAGATATTTGACCTTCAGAATCCTTCAACACTCCTCTTGCCCGCAGCCAGCTGCAATACTTTAAATTGCTTGTTATTCCTAATGTTGCAGGATTCCTCTGCCTCCCAACAATCTTTCCCAGCTTCCCAAGTTTCTCCTAGTGCTTATCCTTTGCCCTCCCACTTCCCATCCTGTTCATCCTTTCTCCCTGAAGCTTCCTCTGCCTCACAGCCTCCCTGGAGGCTCACTGCCCATTTCACCTCCCTGCTAGGAAGTCCTTTGTGAATGGATGCATCCTTCTGGGAAGACGCAGGCATGCAGCATTTAAGAGCTTATCCACATCTAGGCCACACAAGCTTTTCCCCTGTGTCAGGAAGGCACTGTGGCGGCACAGCGCTTATGGAAACAAGCTGCTTTTACTTGGTATTTGCAATGGTTCCACTTGCCTACCTCTGAGGAAGCATTGCTCAGGCACACTGCTCTATGAGAGCTTCTTCAGCACCCTGGGCTCCTCCAGACACATCCTACATCCTTCAGGGGTGCAGGGAGACAGAGGTTTTGAGCAGTTTCTTGAACAAGGTAATGCCCCTCTGAAGAGCACTGACATAAGGAGAGCTTGTGAAGCTGCTCTCAGAGGCTGCCTTTGCTTTGGCTTCTTTTGACAAATTGTTTCTGGGCGTCCCTTACATGTGCAGAGCAATTTGGTGCTGGTAGCACACATCTTCCAGGTGGAAGGGGGTGAGCAGCTCTAGAGCCAGAGCTAGTCTTTCTATCAGAGACCTTCATGCCCAGTCAGGGGTCTGGAGGCAAATATAGTCATTTCCAGTAATCACAATGCATGCGTTAGATTCCTGTTCTCAGATCATGCTTAGAAACAGTAGTTGGCATCTGTGCATGGTGCAACCAGCCATAAACTCAAGTGTTGTCCTTACCAGCTGTTTCAGACTTTTTATTTATTTTTTTTCACTAGCATCTGCTGTTCATTCTTTCACAGCAGGGCTCCTCTATTGGCAGTTTCAGCAGTGAGCCTGACAAAAGTTATCATCCGTATATTCCCTCTCTAAATCAATGGTGATTTGTTCATAATCACTCATCTCCTACTGAGACCTCTCTCTCGTCCTGTGTACTGTGCTTTTTCTTTTTTTCTGTGTGCTAAAACATATCTACAGTATTTCAGGAAAACACGGTATTTCAGTATGGCTGCATAAAGTATTATTCCATGCAAGTCTCCAGGCTTGGGGCAGAGTGGCTGGAAAGCTGCCCATTGGAAAAGAACCTGGGGGTGCTGTTTCACAGCTGGCTGAACATGAGGCAGAGAGGGCCCAGGTGGCTTGTATCAGAAACAGTGTGGCCAGCAGGGACCAGGGCAGGATTGTCCCCCTGTGTTCTGTACTAGTGAGGCCACACCACGAGTGCTGCATCCAATTCTGGGCCTCTCACTACAAGAAGGTGCTGGAGTGTGTCCAGAAAAATGCAAGGAAGTTAGTGAAGGGCCTGGAGGACAACTCCTGAGGAGTAGCTGAAGGAATTGGGGTTGTTTAGCCTGGAGAAAAGGAGGCTTGGTGGGACCTTACCATTCTCTACAGCTGCCTAAAAGGAGGTTGCAGTAAGGTGAGGGTCAACCCCTTCTCCCAAGTACCATGTGGCAAGAGGAAATGGCCTCAAGTTGTGCTAGGGAAGGTTTAGATTGGATATTAGAAAAACTTTGTTCACTGAATGAGTTGCAAAGCATTGGAATGGACTGCCCCAACAAGTGGGGGAGTCACTCTTCTTAGAAGTGTTCAAAAGGTATGTGGATGTGGCACTTGGGGACATGGTTTAGTGGCAAACACAGTGGTGCTGGGTTGACAGTTGGACTCATGGTCTTAGAGGTCTTTTCCAACCTGAATTGTCCCATGCTTCTGTCAAAGGGTCAGCTGCCTGGGGTTTATTGCCATATTCTGCTGAACGGCCTCCATACAGGATCAGGTAAGCAGGGAGCAGTTGTCCAGCGCAGCAGCCCACCCTGGGACATTCCCAGGACTCACCTGAACAACCAGGGAAGTTGGCCCTTCATGGAGCAGGAGGCTCACTGCACCCTCTCCCCCAGTCCCTTCCAACCCAGCCTGTTCTACTGTTTCCATGGTTCTACACTCGGGTTGGTGGACAGAGCTGATTTGAAACACAGTCTCGTTTGCCTCAAGAACACAGCCCGGAAATTAATCTAGAGAGATGGAAAATTACATCAGTTTTTTGTAGATGGCTGGCATGCTACAAAGAATATATCAGGGAAATACCCTGTTTCATGATGTTTACCTTTTCAGATTAAATCTGATTTAATGTGCTTTTCTAGAAACTTCAGGAAAGAATCAGGCTGAGTTCGGCTCTCCTTTCAATGTGGTTCATGGAGGTCAACAGCATCACCCTGTTATCACAGCCCTGTACCAAGGCAGCCTGGAGTACAAAATATTAACGTTATTCCCTCTGTTCAGACTCATCATTTGTATTACATTATCCCTCCTATTTCTTCTCCAAGGAAACAGCACAGGCTCTGTAATAGCATGATCAGAGATTTCATATTATTTTAACCCTGCAAACCCTTTTGTATGACATCAGTTCTTAACAAAGTGTGTCACTTCCATGACCTCTTGCAATTTGTCACAGGAAGAAAAACATTGAAGAATTGGTTCTTTTTTGAGGCTTTTGAGAGAGGTATTATGTGAGTTTTCTGAACACCAGATACAAATTCAAATCCTGCTTGGATGTGAAAAGCAGAATAACTGGATTCTCCCTAGGAATCAAATAAATTGTAATCAGTTGTGATGACTGCTTTTGTTATTTGACACACATTTCCTAGGTTTTTCTTTCTCTCCCTTTTTTTTGCCAGCATTGCTTGAAAAGGCTTTGATTAAAAAAAAAAAGCCCCAAACCACCAAACAAGTTTTTATCAGAAAGAAACCCCAGATTGCTAATATTAGAAGCCCTTAATTTAAACACTGAAGTCCCACCCACAGGGAAGTAAAGTCCAGTTGCCTTAATGTTGTCTCTGACTGTCTGTAAGATGTTCCAGAGCACCAGAAATACCTCCATGGGACTGGCTGACATCCTGTGGCACCTACTGGAGACCATCAGCACATGCATGTATTCCTTCTCTCCACAGAAAATTTATTTTTAAGACAGTCAACCCACTTGCCTGCTATCAACCCCTTCCACCGGTATTTCTTCCCCAGAGAAGCACTTCCCAACTTCCTTGGAACATGCTGTAGTCCCACCAGGACAAGTGGCTCACGGCTGTCATTCCTTTTGTATTGTCACTTCCTTTTTGGGTAATGAATAAACTGCAATCTCCTGCACCATCTGATTTCACCATACACTAGCAAGCAGTGTCTTACATCCCTGCTGGTCAAAGCTCAGGCCTGGGCTAGCACTGGGTGAGTGACCATCTCTTGACCAAAACTGAAGGGTGCATGGGTTTTCCTGTGCTGTCTAGTAACCAGATAATCATGACCTCATTTCATTTTTTTTTGAGGGAATAAAAATGTTCTAAAACTGCTCAAATCTGCCCTTTCTATCAGAAATTCACAGTCATTATGTACAACTCATCCTCTGCCTCTAGAGACAACATAACATTTACAGCTGAACATGTGACTTAATGAAAACAGGAACAATTCAGATCTGTAGATGCCTCACATTATTCATGTGCTGCAGCTCTCCTCAGCCAGCAATGCAGCACTTTGGAACACAGGACACAATTTCCCAGCCTTGTACCTCCGCAGTGTTCTTGAAGAAACGGCAGTGGTACAAAATGCCACACTGGAGGCTCATTTCTACCACAGTAATCTAACATTAACAATTTCATCAGCAGTTTCAACTCTTTTGTCCTCTGATTTATGATATAGTTGAAAGAACCATGAAGTTACTCCTGAAATGTGACAGATTCCACTGAATCAGCTTGAATTACAGAAAACAAAGCACTGGCACTACTAACATACTGTACATACTCAGTAGGGCATCCTATAACTGCGTTGTTAGACAATGGCAGGCTGGTTTAACTCCAGTTAGATATGTCCAGATGCTTCCCTAATCACTAAATGCAATACTTCCATGTCTGAGTAGCCAAAGCATGGGGGACGGTGTGCTCAGCAAAAATATCAGGGGGATGTGGCTGTCTACATGGCTGAAGCCATTCACTGGGAAGTGATCACAGAATGAGAAAAGACTGAGCTTTAAATCAGCCCTGGCAGGGAGCTGGTCCAACCCTCTTCTCAAAGCCAAGCTGGCTTCCTGGCTAGGTCAGCTTGCTGAGTGCCTTACTCAGACAAGTTTTGAAGATCTCCAAGGATGGAGAACCATATCTCTCTGGGCCACTTGCCCCAGTGCTCAGCTTCTTTTGTGGGGAATAATTTTTTCCTCATGTCCCACTGAAGCCTCCCTTGTTGCTTTTTTGTATCCTTCGCTATGACTCACATCACTTTGCCCCGAGAAGTGCCTCTGCAAAATGAGATTCAACTTAGCAAGAGAATTTCAGGATAACAAGAAACTGTTCTCTGCAGTTTGTCCTTACCTTGTTGAATGGCCCGAAGAAAACGCTGATAAACATATTCAAGAAAAAAAAATCAGCGGATGATTTCAAGCTGAGTTGCCTATTACCTCTTATGAACCTGCATTGTCTATACAGTAATTAATGTATCTAAAATGATGACCTAACCCTTTTAACAAAATGAGGCTGTTCATGCACACAATGTCAATGAAAGGGTCTTAGGGACCAGAGGAAGAACAGGATATAGAGTAATGCAGTAAGTTACACCAAACTAAATTAGACAACTTCAAATTAGACAAGCCTGATAAACATCATCAAAGGATACCTAAAGAACTGGCTTTCACTGACTCAGAAGACTTAGCAGTCATCTGAAAAAAACTGACTATGGCAGATTAGAATAGAGCAGATGTCTTTAAAAGGCTGAAAGATGCTGGGAAATAATGGAACAATCAGCTTAACTTCAAAGCTGTCAATCTGCCACCTTTCACAAGCTCTGTATAATCTTTACCAATAAAAAATATAAACCCAGATAACCTAAGCTGATTTTGCAGCAATGAATTTAAAAGACACCATAAAATATATTACTAAGGTATAAAAGAAAAATATTTCTAAGGTGAAGACCATTTCAGATCAGCTGAGTGCACTTGTCTCTCTATACTCAGATTCAAAGTTAGGAAATTATAAGATAGAGAAAATGCAAAGTTTTCTGTGCTGTAAAATGGCTTTTAAAGTCACTTGGGACAAATGACACAGACATTTTTAGTATTTCAGGCTGCTTCCAACTCCTTTTTCAGTGTCTAAAGTATCAGCTGAAAATACGGACACACAGTTGGACAGTGTACCAGACTAACAGCTGGGCAGGGAGACACCCAAACCTACAAGGGCAAGAAATCCTGGTAGCACAATGTACAGGGCATCACCTTGTTGCACAATGTCAAGTCAGATGGTGAATTTAAAGCCTGAGAAGCCCCAGAAAATAGGAGTTTAGGGGATGGCTCTCAAGATCCTCCTTGGTAGTTGATGAGCCGTGGAAAAGATTCAGAGGAAACTCTCTGGAGTCCATTTTCTGGGTTCCTAAGGGCACCTTTTCCCCCTCCAATAAGCTGGTATTTTCTAGACAACAGACATTCTAGGAAGAGTATTTTGTGGACATATGTTTAATTACTTTAACATTAGAAAGAAAATACTATACTCTCTTTGGGCTCGGTCATCCTGCTCATCAGCACTTTGATACAAAATTCCTGTCAGGTGACCAAGTCATAATGAAACAAACAGCTTAGGATCCCTTCAGAGCTACTAGGGACCTGCAGAAAACTATTCTGGGTGGGATAGATTTCAGTCAGTAACTACTGGTTTAGGTCCAGCTTCAAAGAATTGCAGAAGGACCTTACAAGACCAAGGCAACTGAGTGGTAAAACAGCAAAGGAATCTCAATGCAGACAAAAGTGATTTATGTGGGGAAAAATAATGCTACCAGCACAAGTAAAAACCACCAGGTTCTCAGCTGTGGCTCAGAACATAATAACGAGGTTGTAACAAGCAATTCCAGTGAAACCTCAGCTTGATATTTAGTAGCATTACAAAGCACCAGCCAGAGTCCTGGAGGACAGAACAGTGAGCACATGCTTCCACAAACGCCACGTTAAGCACCATATGCAGTTCTTCCCCCTGGAAAAGGACATAAAAGCTGAGAAAAGTTCAGAAATACCTGATAAAGATGATGAAAGATTTGGAGTAGTCTCCACAGAGGGAACAAACAAGTTAGCCAGGACCTTACAGCTTGGAAAAAATATGACTGACAAGGGATGTGACAGAAATCAATAAAATCACAAGTGTGCCGAAGAAACTAGTCAGCAATCAATGCAAGAAGTGGGGATCATTGAATAAAACTATTAGGTGTTAAAATAATACTTCACACAACAGCAGGTAGGATTTTGGGGCTCCTTTGCTATAGGATGGTTTGAGAGCTCTAAGTCCAGATGGTCTCAGGGAGCAAATTTATGGAGGCCAAATACAGAAGGGACCCTTAAAACCAAAGACATGATTTCTGGTCCAAGAAACCCCTGGAGTCTAGAAGAATATTCTGGGCAAGGATCATTGTGTATTTACCCCATTCTTATATAAATTGTAAGAATTGTTTTGACCACCATTCATATCAGTTTCCCCTTTGAGAACAGATGGAAGTCCATTTTTAACAGACTTGAAAGTATTTGAGCTACACAAAAAATAGAACTAGGGAGAAGTCCATAATTTCAAGGGATAACAAATGGAAAGAGAGGCAGAACATCACAAATACAAGGAGGTATTCAGCTGAGGCAGGAGTGTACAGGCCTGTTCCCAAGTGATGGTTTGATGACTAAGTGACTGGAGCTACCCGTCCTGCCAAAGCCACGCATGGATAACTCACTGAAAGAAAAAATCTGGCTACCTGGACAAGCACTTATGTAGCCAACAGCTCGCTTAAATGTTAACTGAATAGAAATACCAAGTGCAGAAGAAACTTAAAATTGTAACACAAGCAGCCACACACTAGGAAGAAAACCAGATTTTAGTCAAAAAACAATACTTAGGTTTGTCTAAGAAATGCAAAGCAACAAATTAAATGACAATGAAATACAATCACGTATTTGGTACAAGGGTGAGCCACAGGTGTGGAAAATGCCCCTGGAGGGAAAAAGGTGCAGTCAGGGTACATACCCCGGCGAGTGTTGGATGCTGCAGGGTCTGCAGTCCCTCTGCCACGGCCCGTGCTGGTGTGGGACCACAGGGACACACGTGCCAAGCGACCTTGCCGCGCTCCAGCTGCAAAGCCCGGAGGCAAAGGCATGCGGGCACGCCGGCCAACTTTATTGGGACATTTGTTGGGAATAACAGAACTGCTGTTGTGTCCGCGCTGCTTCGCTGGGGGTTGTTTACAAGGCTTGTCCTGGGCAGGGGGCAGGGAGAGAGAGCGTGCCGAGGTCAGCTCCGGCAGCAGTGCAGCATCAGCACGCCACCGATTGTTTTCCAGGACGGAGTTTTCCAACTGGAATAAAGAAATGCTCTGATTTTCCTTCACTGCAGCTTCAAAAAGGGGTTGCTACACCAGCTGAATTGCTGTCTTTTACTGTTAAATCTAGATTTGAAATTCATGGGCAGGAATTTTTTAAGGGGTCTGTATACTTAGAGAAGCCTCATTGCCTTTTAACAGGATTTAGACCTTTAAGAAAAAGAATAAATCACCCCAGTAGCACTAGGCTATGGTACATTAACTCTGCAGCAAACTGAAGTATGAAAATTCTAACAAATTTCCAAAAGTAACAAATTACTAACATCAGGTAAATGTTGAAGAAAAGCATCCCATGTGGTGTGCTCCCTTTGTTCTCTCCTTAGCTTACCAGGCTTTTCAGTCAACAGATTTTCTTAAGGATCCAG
Source organism: Grantiella picta (assembly GCA_013397955.1). NCBI lineage: Eukaryota > Metazoa > Chordata > Aves > Passeriformes > Meliphagidae > Grantiella > Grantiella picta. The sequence continues at coordinate 831,548 of VZRM01002768.1, forward strand.
CAGTTATTACTGAGGACTTCCTTGAGCAGCATATTATCAGACTATTCATTTACTTGCATTAATTTTTTTCTGTTTTCCCCCTCTATCACACGTAAAACCCCCTGCTATCAGTGCAAACATCTACAGTCCTGTGTTTCTAAAAACCAGCAATACTAACTAGAGAAATCTCACTTTAATAGGGACTGCTTACAAGGACAGACTTCGTAATTTGTGTTCAAACTTAACGTGATTGCTTATCACTTTTGTCTTCCTTTCAAATTATTTGCAGCAACCACCGGGGCAGAGGTTCAGCCACCTGAGCATCAGAGCCACAGTAGCAGAGAGCTCAGGAGAGACAGGCAAACAGACAGCACTCATTTCATCGGGCTCCCAGCCTGGGAAACTGAGACACTGCTTTCAGCCACTACCTACATGATTTTGGGCGTCTTCCTTTCTGGCTATCAAGGCAAGAGCAACTGGGACAGAGCAATTGGTGTAAGGAAACTTGCAATATTATAAAAAAAAAACAAAAACAAAACCAATAAATCTGAAATCTCTGGTTTTGCTTGGAAATATAGAGTGAAACTGCTGAGCAACACAAGAAAATTAGACCCCTAGTTTCTTAGCTGAAATCTGCCATTTGCACTAGACAGGAAAAAAAAACACCTACAAAAAGCCAAGAGCAAAGCAAAATTTCATAGATAACACAGGAAAATGGGACTACTGAGAGGATTTGAATTGATGGGCTCTTATTCCATTACAAGTCTAAGTCATACGTAATTTCAGTCAGTTTATGATCCAAGAACCTACTTTTTCTTAGCTCCCAGATAAAAGCTTCCTACTCTCATTTGGTCTGCCAGTCGTAAGCTCAGTCAAAAAAACCTAATCAGGACTGTTCATTTTCTATAGTTTGCTTTCTGCTGATTTGTCTGGATTGTCTATATTCGAAAGTATTCTTCTCAGCTTAATCTGTCAAACTTGTATCCTTAGCAGAGTCATTGGCTGAAAGGAAGCTGAAGCTGCTACTCTGGAACATCACTAGATACAGTAACAGCAGGCATAATTCAAAACAAGTTTTCGTTTCTTCACATAGGTTTTAATACTTGACCTTTTGATAATTTACGGAGATCATCAGAGCATAAAGATCAGATGAATTCAAATCATCCTCAGGGCTGACTGCTGCAGACTACAATGATGACCTATAAGTGATACCGGTCTTTTCCACCCTTCTTCCGTTTCAAATGCCCAATATGCCAGAATAAATGCAAAGATATGAAAACCAACGTTAAGTGACATGCTTGAAGTTTCAAGTTGAAAAATCTCTTTCCTCATATACTTTAAGAACTAAGAATTATACTTTGCATACATCTCCATTCAAAAGAGAATTCTGCTGTGCAGCTCTTCAGCCTGAGGAGCTGCCAAAACAGAACCTGTCCCATCACAGCTCTCGATTCAAAGAACAAACTGAAACCTTAGCAAAATACAAGGGCAAGAACTGATTTTTTATTAACCTATTTTATGGACTCTCAAGAGGAAAATGAATCCTGTCAATGGTTCCTCACTGCATGAGACCAATATCTCATCAGAGGACATGGCATTATTTCACTTTTATGTCTGTCCCTCAAGAATTCTCCCTTTGATGAAGTAGTTCAAGGGCAGACATCAAAAAGTCTGTTGTAGCAAGGCACAGCAAATGGATCCAAGCCACATAAGAGTTCATCAATAAAAACACAAAATGGTAAAATTCTGCTTGACAAGTGTAACAAATATTTGCATCACGATGGTCCTAGAGGACAACACCTTGTACTGCTGGTCACTTTCCTTTCAGACCAACTTCCCAAAAGTACAGGGTACTGCTGAAACTAAGCCACAAAGGATGGAATTTATAAGTTTCTGAGGTTGCAACTTTTTTTTTAAGTCAGATTAAATAAATTACCCTTTTAGACCTAAATAACCTTTTAAACATCTACTCTACAACAACATACAAACCACCATGTTTCTTTAACTATTATTTCACCTATAAACAAGTTATCTTGCAAAAATTAGAGATAACTTCTATTTGAAGAACTTACAGAGGAACAGATGATGACCACAGCGGATTTGAGTGATGGTCACAGATTCTTCCCAGGCATATTAAAAGACAGGAGTTTGAGGCACACTCAGCACACCTGAAGATCTAGTTAACAATATTTACTAGCTGGGTCTGTCAAGCAATTAATCACTCTGAAGAAGAACCTCAGACATCAGTCTCTGGTAAAATGAATTCTGCAATTTTTCCAGGATGCTGTACATGGTTTTATTTTGAATAACCATTAACCGGGTTGTCAGTCAGATATCATGCATGTGCATTTGTATGGATACTCACACTGATACTGTATCCTTTAAAGAACCTGCAGTTATCAATAGTAATCAGACCGGGTGGTAGCTGGGGTAGACATATCATAGGAGAAAAAAACGTTTTTAGAATCTATGCGCTTTGAATAGAACCCCAGGCTTTTCCTCTGAAGGAATTTTTGACCAGTTACATGTGCAGTGCATTTGTGCATAGCATTGTTCCATTTAAAATATGGGCTTTAGATTTCACTGGTGCCTGGTCTGTTGCCAGCAATAGACACACAAATCACCAACAAAAGGGAGTTAAAAATTGTAAAAAGAAAACACACTTGAAGAGAAATCTCTTTATAGCTTTCATTCGAAATATAAAATCGGTGAAACCTTAAAAGAGGAATATCCCATTCCAAACAAAATTTTAAAATACAGTTTCATGCTAAAAGCAAAAGTCTGGATGTGAGCCTCATGGAAGCTGCCACGCAATACAGAAAGAAACCTAATCTTTCACATTTCTCGCATCCGTCTCTCTGCTTTCCTGGCTTACATGAGTGTTGGCATTTTTACTAGATTGATCTAAATCTTCAATTTTATTTTCTATTTCCATAGCACTGCTTTCCACGGGACTCTGGGAAGACTCTTCACCTATTTTTGCTTCCATTTTTGGGACTAAATCCTGTTCTTTGTCTTCTACATCCATTCCTTCCTCTGTTTGCGCCAGTCTGTGTTGAACTTCTTCCTCAGTTTTGTTTTCCAATTCCTCCTCTTTCCTCTTTGCTTTAAATACTTCAACTCCCATCATCCTCAGGTAATGAAGTCTCTCATTCTTGGGCACAAAGGCACGGAGTGACGTCTTCCCTTGCCAACCACACAGCACTATTGGACACTGAAGATCGTGAGGTTTTCTACCAACAAGTAATTAAGTTGTTAATTATGAGAAAGTTCATTTTCAAAACTTCATTTTATAGTCACACACCAATTCAATTCTAACACTGAATGCATTTTGTAACTATTCACAGATGAAAGCACATTGTTCTTCAACATCTACATATGTAGCTGCTTGTCTACAAGCAAGCAAGCCAAAAAACCAAAAACTCAGTATTATTAAATTTCTGCAACAAGTAAAATTACTTTCTGCCTCTGGTTTCAAAACTAATACAAGGAACAGCAAGATGAAAGCTTACATTTAAAAAGTTCTCAAGAGTTTTGTCCACAAAAGTTACTCTGTCCACAAAAAGGAACAATAAAAAGTAACTTCTTCCATTCCAAATGCTGGACTTTACAGGGAAACAAACAAATAAATGGACCATATGCAGTCAACTGTGGATCTCTGGCACAACTACCAGCTCTCCTTTATAAAGCTAAATCCTACACTGTTTTAAGAATTCACAGACAAGAGAGTTTCTTTCCCTGTCATATTCTCTGTCATATCCTATCTGGCTTTACTGTTTCCCTCACTGCATATCTATGCCTCTGCTTCTGTTTTTGCTTAGTGATTCTTGTCCAGGTCTTAAAAGTGCATAATGGAAAGTAACATATCTACTTACTCAGGGTCTGGGTCGTACTTCAGAACAATACTTCCCATTGCTACACAGAAGGGGGAACAAAAACAAAACAGATGTTTTACTTGGTACAATGATATAATGATTGTAATCTGAAAATGCTCAAGAAAACAAGTTTTTAAACAACCACAGAGCATGACATTGTTAGCAGTTATCTGCATCAGTACACTGAACTATAGACGATACCAGATGTTATTCTCTTTTTTTTCCAACAGAAGTATTTATATAGTTACAGAACCAATAGCTAACGCTGCCTCCTCCCAAATCCCAAACAAGCAAATTAAAATACAAAACCACACAGTGGATTAATTTACTCAGTGAATCTAGCAAGGAACTTTTACTTAATCAAAATGAGCTTAAGAGTATGCAAGCCCAAACTTTAGAACATTTTTTTCTTCCGATTTTCTCTCATCAAATGCATAAGTACAAGGACCAGCAATGAGTTGGAAATAAAACAATAGCAAAAGGCTGAAAACCAATTTTCATTTCTTGAAGCATCCAGTGAAGAGGAAATAAAAGTTTAACATGAGTAGACATTGCTCCTCATATTTAAGAAAATCAAATATGAATAACTATATTTAATACATAAGGTCATGACAAGCAATTGCAGATGACAAACAGTTTCAGCTGAAGCACTAACAGGCAGAAAAATCAGAAGCATATATAAAATCTTTGTTCATCAGATATTCTAAATGCTGCCTAACAGCACGGCTTTGTAGAAGTCCTAAGTTTGGCAACTCTTCTGCTCTCTAAAGTTCAAAAACCTTAAAGGCTGCAATCAGAAAGGACTACAATTTCTAGCAGCACACTGTTTTTCAGTAATGCTTACCTACCTAAGAAGTATATTTAAAATAACTTTAGTCAAAATTTTCAGCAAACACAGTTTGTATTATAGGATTTTATAGTCTTCTGTGTAATGTATAAAAATAATTTTGTGACAGCAAAATTAGCAGGCTTACCCATGTCTTTGACTTTCTTCTGTGTTTCACTGCTAAATTTACTTAAGAATGGATTTTCCTGGGTTAGCAAAATTTTGACATCTTCTATGCAGACATTTATAATCCTCGCATGAATGAATGGGTAAAGAGTATAAATTCCCTGTTTAATAAATAAACACAATTATTTCGAAATTCAACCACTACTTTCTGAAGGAAAAATGTTAAAAACAGTATGTACTTCATCTAATACCAGAAAGCAATTTCCATATTTTAATCCATACTGAAAATGTAAATTATCATTAATCTGACAATGTTGATGCCAGCTGTCCTACAGGCTCTTGAGGAAACCAAAGTATCTCCTTCAAAAACACAGTGCTATGCAATTACCTCTTGTGCTAATCTGAATGCACATCCAAACTGCTCACCATCACTGTTGCGAGACCAGACTTTTATCCCTGTGTTAATAACCTGCAAACAGAAAAGCCAGTAAGTACTCAGTAGGGAGTATAAATTCTAAATCACCACTCTGAACTTGTTTTTTCTCAACTCTTCGACTAAAAGTTCATTTGCACTGGGCACTGAATTAATGGGAAAATTCACCCAACGGAAAAAGGAATTCCCACTGCTGGTGCTCTCTCAACATAAAATACCTTTTACTCCTTTCCAATTGAAAACTGAACACTGTGAGGAAGTGGCAATCTTAAAATGAGGGCAACAAACTATTAATATCTAATTTTAATTTTAGTTTGAGTAAGAATTTTCTGTGTGATTCTGGGAAAGCCAATCAAGGACAGGAATCCAAAAATGAACAAATGATTAATATTCGGACACTGTATCTATCCTTTGTGGTGGTCAAAGTCTCACTACCTAATATAATGCACCAATTTATTAAAATTTTGACAATTATGTAGGCACTTCCTGCATGGGGGAAAAAGAATAATTATTTCTCTATCTTAAAGATCTGTTGCAAAGATGTACTGAATATCTTCAAAAATTTTCAAGATTTGACTGGGCGAGGTCCCAGAATGTATCTGATCTAGCCTTGAAGTCAGCTCTGTTTGATGTAGGAAGGAAGCTGGACTAGATGACCTCATTCCAACCTAAATTACACAATGACTTTTGAGACAAATCTTTAGCATTTGCAAAGCATTTTCCAAAGGGAATAAAAAAAAAAATTCCCTCTAAATCACAAAAACTGCTTATTATCTCACTATCATTCACCCTAACGAATTAAAAATGTTTAGTTGTTAAAATTACTTTGAAACAATGTAACACAGCCAGTAAATAATTCAGTTGAACTTATCTCTTTGGTAGTCCTTCAAAACTTTTAATACTTCTATAATTAAGAGGCTCATAAATACAACAGTGTCAACATAAACTTTTAAAATTACCTGAAGACTACATAACAATGCTGGCGCACACATAGCAGTTAGATATTCCCTCTCTCTACTTTTAAGTTCTCTTTCATCCACCAAAAATGTACTGATTTTCATCTCAGAGACTGTTATTTACCTCTCAGAGTCAATTTTTCATCTCTAACACAGGAGGGACAGAGAAGAAAACATTAATCCAGACTTTAAAAAAAAAAAGCCTCTCAGAGGGCTAATCCTCGATGTAAACAGTACACTTGGCAAGTTCAAGGAGATATCCACTGATGCTTATGAACCATACCTTCATCTTCTCACTATTGTTCAGAAGCACATTCCTTAGCTCCTTAGAAACCATGTACAGCTGCCTCTTTTTTCCTTCTTGAGTTCGAGTCAGTAAATTCATCTTGGGAAATGATGGGTCCAATGCGTAAAACTTCCTGTGGCCATAATACTTGTTTTGATTAACTGAGCAATAAAATCACATACTCAAAATGCATGGGTTAGCCCATTTCCTCCAGCTATCTCTGCAAACACTTAGCACTTTGGCTTCAGAACACAAAGATTAGACTTTCTAAGATGCATGACATCAGAAAGAACAAGCTGTTGCAGACACTGAGACACATTGGAAAATTTCCAGTGAAAACTCTAGTTGGCTATTTTCATTTCAGCATTTAGGTGTTGAGGAGAGGGGGCCCTGGAGCAAAGTCAGGCAAAAACCCTTATGGGAGACCAACGAGACCCATCTTTTATAGTGAACTGAACTTGAACTACTAATATCCCTGAACTAATAGGAATCTTACTGCAAAAACAGAAACATTTTTTTTCTTACTGGATAGGAAGGAACAATGGATCATCTTCAGGGAGAAACACAAAAGGGTCTTCTTTAAAACCAAACAATTTCATTTTTTTAGATGGTGGTGGTCTAAAAAGAAAACATTGCACTGTCAATTTCACTAAAAGTACTTTCTTAAAATCATTATATTCAGTTCATTCAGTCAACACTTGGCTTATAGTAACAACAGTATGCCAAACAGAATACTGGCATTTTCTTGTGCTTCAGTAACACTACACACAATTTAATTTGTTAAAATGAGGAAGTGAAGCAGTGCTTTGAAACAGAACTCACAAAAACAAGTAAACAGAGATTTCTGACAGTATGATTGTGAAGACAATACAGATCTTCCAAACATTAACTTCTGAAAAGTGTTTTTTTTACTTAACAGAGAAGAAAGTACTAACAGACTTTACAAATGATAATAAGAAAACGGATTATTTTCCAAACTTGCTGAAAGACAGACAAGACGGAAAACATGGAAATGCAAGACAACTGAATGAATTCATTAATTTTTCTTGATCGAGTTCTAACGAAAGAACTACAGAGTACTCAGCAATTACGAAGTTGTTACAGGACAAATACTTAGATGTGGTCCTTACCCGCATACTCCTTCCTTTTTGCTCTGCTCAGTGTCTGAATTCTGTAATTCCTGCATTTTCTTAGACTCTTCATTTTCAGCAAGTGTTGGTTCTTCAATAATACAGTCAGAACCATTACCTGAATTAGCTGCTGTCGCTTCAGTATCTCCTGTTCTTTGTGTTAATTTCTGATGAACCTATTTAAAATTACAGTATTTTAAAAAAAGCAGAAGTGGTATCCAACTTGTAACAGAAGGCACCTATGTTCTCTCTTTGTATGTGCTTAATTCTTGTCAATTTGTATGCAAGTGCTTAAACAGATCCATTCAGGGAGTTAATCTGATTACTAGATCAAGACACCACTATAAATTGCATTTACCTCTAGTACTGACCTGGACAGTTTCATACCAACTGTCCAAGAGAGCTGTTTTTGTACCATCTACAAAATCATGTTCAAGCACTCAGAGAAGACTATTCTAAAACAGGATCTGCTGTTTTCCTCCTCACACTCCAAGTGACACACGCATCCTGCTGCTGCACACCTTCTGCAAAAGTGCTGCGATGTTCAACTTAGAACTATTTGGAGGGTGCTCGCTTCTGAATAAATGATTCTTCCATAGTGCCACGTACATTTTACTCATAAGTTGTTCTAATGAAGCAAATCAAATAAACATTAACACCTAAAAGGGATTCAAACAAGAAGTTTTTCTCACAAACGTGACAATCTAAGAGATCAAATAAATCACATCAACTTAAAATCCTGTTGACAGGATTTTAAAGACAATTGACCACAAATGGATTAAAGTCAGATGGCTGAAGCTGCTGCTCCAAACAGTTTTACATCCATTCCCTGTGCTGCTGATCTGCTAATCTGCTAGTGAATCACTCCTGAGCAACCAGCCACAGAGTAAGATAAACTGAAATCAGAATCAGCTTACAACACAGCAGAAAAAAGCCTTTACCAGGGGGACCACACACAACTGAAGGAAGTGACAGCTTTAGCTATCCAATATAATCTGCTTCTCTAACTCTTTCAAAGCCTTAATTTTAGGGTCAAGATTTATCTTGTTATTTTACTATAATTTTAAAATCCCATTTCTTCTTTTTCTTTCCTATTTTAAAAGTTGTCATGGTTTTTTTCCCAGTACTTCATGGATTTAGGAATTTATTTTTAATTGACACACTGAACTATAACTGAAGGGCAGATACAGAACAGTCATAATATGTTTTCTATTATGTGCAAACTTAAAACAAAATCCTGAAACATTATTAGTAATTAACATTTTAGATAGTTCAAATGAAGTTACCTTAGGCTGACGTTTATTCCATGGCATTGGAGACTTTTTTATTAACACAGCCACAAAGAAACCGCCTGTGTTCTGGTGATGTGGCAATATCCTAAGACTAGAGAGAAAAGAAAAAAAACTGTTGCAGCACATTCAGAGCTGCATTCGGACTCTCACAAAACACTAGAAGGACCACATTTATATTTACTTTCAGGATAAGGTAAGTATTCCCATTATGATTGTGCAGATTTAATTTATCAAACTAGAAACAGGATCTAAATTAGAGTATTCTGGCAGAATTACTTGCATCAACGCAACACGCTCATTTCACTGTTCACGTCTAAGCTTTAATGACTCATTTCTAAACAATATTTTTAGAATAGCTATGGAAAGCCTTTAATAGCAAACAAGTCACACTGTTAAATTGTTGAAGTTTTACATACTTTTTCAGTAATTGTGACTGTTTATCTCTTTTGGGTGCAGAGAATTTGACCTTTTCACGTGAGTACTTATTCCTCTTACGCACCTTGCAGTAATTTCTCCTGATTCACTGGAATTTAAATATTGTGCACTGCTATTACATATGAAGCAATGAAAAGAAACCTACACACTCCTAATCTGACCTAATTATAATTTCACCACAACCATTCATGTTACATCAAATCCTCCTCTAAGATCTACTCCAGGAAAACTTACCAGCGTTCTAAATTCATTGCCTTTAGCTTCTCTTCATCTTTTAGTGGAAACATAGTAGGACGTATTTGTGTTTGTCTGTTTGAAGGCACATCTTTCCACTCTTCAAACCACTGCCCATCTTTCAGCATCACCTTCAAAGGAGTAAATATAAATACAGTGAAGAATATAGGTTACCATTTTACAAGTTTTAATTAAAATACTTGCAAACCAAGGTTCAGACGTCGAAAAGGGAAGTTATTTTCTGGCATAGAAAATTGAGTTCTTTAAAGTGTATTGTTTCTTTTTGCATTTTAGGTGTGCACTTCAAAGTAGGAGATTCTTGCCAGCTGCAGCTCTTTGCTCCACCTCATATGCTTCAAAAAGCATGCAAAGTGCAGACTGGTGCTGAATCAACTACAAAGATCTCTGGTAACCTGCTTAAACATGTGAACCACCAAAATCCAGTGGAAGGACAGTGATGAAATATATAAGAAGATCAGTGAGCCATCAGATTTAGGATACACTACTCCTTGTTATTCCATGAGATTGGGTATGAAACATTCTGCTATAGGCAGCTTCCAAGCAGTACACAAAGGAAAAGAGCTACTGCAGTCTAGTAAAGATCAGAACTGAGGAATCCAAATTTCATTACATAAGAAATATGCAAGAGTGCAAAACAACAGCTTGGTAGGCAGGAAGCTGCATGACACAGGTATATACAGGTTACTGACAGAGATGCTTTCATGGAGAGTTGCTGAAGAATCATATCCTTGTAGAGTCTGTACCTTTATTCAGAACGCAGAACAGATCTATAGATCCACTCTAAGACACTGTGTAGACATAACATCACCTCAGGCTGGCTAAGGGTCAAAGCTTTTGATGGACTCTTAAGATACAAGCAGAAGGTTAGGACCACAACTCTTATAGGAAGGCATTCTGAATGTTCTTCAAGGAAGGACACCAAAGTGAAAAAATATGCCAGGGAAAATTTGACTGCAGAGCTCCAGATGCCTGGTTTTGGACTGGATGCTAAAGCTGTAATAAAGGCACCAACTGGGGATGTGCAGGGCAAATGCATAAAATTCATGCCTGAAATGAAGGCCCACTTTTGTTGTTAAGGCAACAAAATGAAGTTGCAGTGATGGTGACTTCAGGACTGGCAAGTATGATGAAGTGGTTTCATACATCTCACTGTGATTGTCTGGAAAGTTTAATTAAGTGTTCTACTGGAAACTGAAATGTAACATTTATCTAGATTACAGTTTCACTACCAACTTTGGAACACAGATTTCAGTATCATGAAGTCTGCCACTTCTCAGACACTGATCAGATCACACCTTGTGCCTTTCCACATCTCCTGAAATAGAAATTACTGTACTTACAGAATTAGTATTTCAAGTAAAAATATGCTCCATTTCATAGTGCTAGATGGAGTACAGACTGTATTTCTGAACTGTTCTTCTTTGAAGTCACGACTCAAGCTTGAGAAAAACCAACAGCAGTGATAAATAACAGAAGTCTAAACAAATCTATAACTATTTTGGATTTACCAGAAAAGCTGCCTACAGCCCTGAGCTGCTCAAGTTTTGGTTTAGCAGCCTAACTGGTAGGCTGGTGTGACTGGTAGAATGACAAAGCACCAAAGAACACACTGAACTCTTCTCTATTGCACGTTTTACTGATCACCTGTTAGGGCGAAATGAAGAGTAAAAGTGTTGCAGAAGCAGATGACCAATCTAGACTTTAAAAAGTATCTTCCTTCAAGATCAAAATAATTAATTGGTGTTCACCCATCTGGCTAAAGGAGGGAGTACTGAATGCCATTTCCAAGCACCAGGTGTCCCTTGAACAAAACCTTATTTCTGTTTTCACTGTTTCCAGAGATTTACAGTCAACTGATGCTCAGGAATATTCAATGTAATCAGTCACAGAGCTCCCAGAAGACAAATGTTGCACCAGGGAACCAAACACTACACCAAGTGAAAACAGCACCAAAGCAAGCAAACACATCCACAATGACACTCCAGTCAGTGAGGCCTGAAAAAAACACAGCAGCAGCAAGTAAGGGTGGAAGAAAGTCTCAGACTAGTTTTTAAAAGACCTGTTAGGGAGATTCATATTTCAGCTGCAAACAGAGAAACAGATGCTACAGGGAATATAATATACCCTTGGTGATCTTATATAAATATATATATATAGCGGCTTTATAGAGTACCAAAAAAAGGTAAAATTAAAATCATGAAGCCACAATTATGCATTTTACATTTATTCTTCAGGTACAAGCATACAGTGTAAACTTTTGGAACTGTAAGAAGAAACAAACTAGCAAGTTTCTAAGCTGGATTTCCAGTAGCAGAACACAAACAGATCTTTATCCTGTGCATCTTGTTCATTAGCCTGCACAGGCATAAACCTGTCTGACATTGCAAGAGACTAGTGAAATGGTAAGACAGAACCACCAACGGCATTGAAAAGGCACACACTCTTAACTAAAATTTAATCAGAGTTTATTTCCCTACTACCAGGATGGCCTTCTACTCTTCTTGACTTTACTCTTAACAAGAATTTGAAGGAGCTTTGAGTTTTTAATAGGCCCCTCCCTCTCAGTTTGTTTCCAGAACTGAAATAATTTAAGGCCTGGAACAAAATACAGGATTCTACTAATACTCTAGGATTAGTCACATCACTGCAGGTTTTACAGCTTATTTGCAGAAACAGTTTCACAGCTTTTACTTCCAAATGACTCAAATGGACCAGCTGAAGAACTGCAGAATCTAACAGTCACAGACTCTGAAGACAGAGATGGAAGGATAACATCAGAAGTGGCTGAAATTATGTTGCCATCTACAGGCCACATACACACAACAGAAAAGGGCATTATACCAAGAAAGTATAGGACCCAGAAGAAAGAAACCTAGAGGTAGAGGACAGCAGATGAGGAGACAAGAACTTACTGTCACAAACACTTAGCTCTCTCCCCTAAATATCAAATCACTGCCATTAATCCAGCTCAACCTCATGTTGTGGAATGTCACACTTCAGAATTTCCCTAATTTAACACTCTACCACAGACCAAGAACTTCACAAAAATATCAGTTAAATACCTTCCATTTTGTAATTCCTGGCATCCTCTTCAAACCTGGTAACTCGGAAGAAACATCAGCAAGTTCTAAGGCACCTGAAATCCCAAGAACATAAATTTTTTTGAACACAGAATTTAAGAGATGCGTTGCTAATTAACTTCTATAAAAACAGCATTCCTTCAAGTTTTAAGATCATTTTAAGAATGTTACTTTGTAAAACTTTCAAGAGATAAAATGCTGTACAACTACTACCATGTAAATGAACAAAGAAGGTAACAAGAACTGTTAACAATAACTACATAAACTGCAACTACAAATTAACCAAAATATAACAGACATTTTTTGCAGCAGCTGCAGAGTAATACTCTACAACCTGTATCATTAAACATCAGTGCTCTAAGCAATGCAATCACTGAAGTTTTTATTCTTGTTTACTTAGTATTTGCATTTACTACATGGATTAAATATTTTTCAGGGAATAACTTCTGGCATAACTAAGCCTTCTGAAATGCCTACTTTATTCTAATCTTAAGGACCTACAATCTCAATGTATTCCAGTGAGAAAGAAAAGAGAATTTGTTATTTTTTAAAATGGAAGGGAAAATTTCAAAGTGTTTAACAAAATGCTAAGTAGTATCAAACTAATAGGACAAAAGACTATCTGCCTAAAATACATCAAATTACTACAAGAAATATCAACAGAGTATAGCTTCATCTACTACATAAAAGTTTCAAGTTGTCTAAAGGCGAGAAAGAACGATATAAAAATTTACTGTTTAAACAGGTGATCTCCCTAGTGAAGAAAAACTTTTAGCATTGCTTTTCTGTGATTCTGAATACTTATTTAGGCTGCCTGATTGAATACTTACAATCAGGCAGGCTTTTCCTCATGTTGTACGCAATTTATCAACCTGTTCTACATAATCATTTACTCCTACAGTGACGGCTTAAGCAAGACTTTTAAATAAATGAAGAAGAGATACAAGAATTCATACACAAATTCAAAAATGACATTTCAAATGTGATTACACTTGATGTTTTGCATCCATCCTTTGAATACTCTTGCCTCCCTACAGCATGACTTCAGCTGATGTCTCAAGACTACATCAGACCGATCAGGCACTATTTCCAACAGTTTCTACATGGTACAAAAAGTTCTCCCTACTCCTTCAGCCCTAAGGGGAAAGCAATCTCTCATGTGCTCCACAAGCAGCAACCTAACACTATGCTAGAAACAAACCTTCTGGACTGACCTGAACTAATTCTTGAGGTACAATGCCCCTTGCAGACCACTGCACTATCTCTTTACTACTACCTTCTTTAGCTACACCTGCGTTCAAGTTCCAAGGATAACATTCACTTGCTGATACACATCATAGTCCCTAAGTATGGCTCAAAATACCTCCACTGGGCAGAGAGTAGATCTGAACATCACAGCCAATCAAGATCCTTCCTTCAAAGTACTGAATTTGTCCCAGCTGGTGCATCTGCTGGCCTCCACATCCTACTGCTTTTGTGCTCCTATCCAAATTAGATCTTAATGCTTTCCAATCTTGTCATAATTAAAATTGAAGCTGGCTTACTGTGGCCTTCAATAAGACAAGTATACTGTAATTTACTGGAAACATGTCTATGCCTATGAAAGAAACTACCTCTAAATAAAAATGTCCTTTCACAGAATCACAGAATAAGCTGAGTTGGAAGGGACCCGCCAAGATCATCGGGTCCAACTATGGCGCTGTGCAGGACACCCCAAGAATCACACCACACGCCTGAGAGCACTGTCCAGACACTTCTTGAACTCTGTCAGGCTGGTGCTGTGACCACTTCACTGGGGCCTGTTCCAGTGCTCCACCACCCTCAGGGTGAAGGACCTTTTTCTAATATCCAACCTAACCCTCCCCTGACACAACCTCAGGCCATTCGTTCTGGTTCTGTCACTGCCCATCACAGAGAAGAGATCAGTGCTTGCCCTTCCTCTTCCCCTCACAATGAAGTTGCAACTGCAATGAGGTCCCCCCCAGTCTCCTCTCCTCCAGGCTGAACAGACCAAGCGACCTCAGCCACTCCTCATCAGGGTTTTCCTGCAGTCCCTTTATTATCTTTGCCCTCCTTTGGATGCTCTCCAATAGTTTAATGTCTTTCTAATACTGCAGTGACCAAAACTGCAGACAGCACTTAAGATGAGGCTACCCCAGTGCAGAGCAGAGCTAGAAACTGAATAGTCAGTTCCTAATTAACCTGTAAGTACTTTAGCTAAAGCCCTCTTTCTGAGACAATGAAATTTCATTAATTATTTGGGGCCAGAACAGTTACTGGCAGAAAGTAAACATTACACAAAACATCTACCAACTTCCAGAAAAAGTGCAGCTCCAGGAGCAATACAGCTGCTTCTGCTCCGTAAAAGGCTCAACTTAAAAAAGTCTATGTAACTTTTCATGCCAAATCCAATTAGATGTTCTCAAATATCAGGTTATTGATTCAGGAAAAACAATATACACCAGCTACTAAATGGGCTACTAAACCCTACTACCACAAGGTGATGCAGTGCAGCTTCCCAGCTCATCTCCATTTTTCCACCTCTGGTTACCTCAGCCTTCATATGCAAGTCAAAAATGAAAAAAAAACCCCTGAGTTTAAACACATTAAAATTCCAAGCACATCAAAATGTGGGTCAAAGGATGCTAAAGGTATCAGTGACTCCCACCTACAGCTGTACAATAACCTTGCTCTAACTGCTTAACTACACTCTAGGCTTTTTACTCTTCTAGTGCACAGCAGAAATGTTCCACACTGAGTTTTCCAAAGGAATTATGAATGTCAGACATGGACTCCCACCAGTGAAAGCAGTTAGCAGGAGTCAGATAACAGAGACTGTGCCACTGGTCTGTAAAATTGTATTATTAACACAACTCTTCACGTTTTATATTCACAGGTGATTCACACCCATTTAAGAAGAATGCTCACAGCAACTTGCCCCATCAAGTTTATTAATGAAATTCTACTGGTACCAAAACATTTCCACAGTTTTGCAAACTAGGAGCATATTACCCACACTAAGTTTATCACTAGTGCAACCATACACATATCCTTTTTTGGGCTGAGGGCAAAAATAAAAAGGAGAGAAAAAAAGATTCCCCACTCTATTCAAGCTCACATTCTCACCTTGACTCTTTTCCAGCAGAGATGCAATCACAGCTTCATTTTCGATGGGATTCAAGGAACATGTGGAATACACCATTCTCCCGCCTTCTGCCAGCTGCTCAACACCACGGGTTGCAATCCTCAACTGCAATCTAACAGAACACTCTTGGTCTAGCCAGCTGTCATTCAGGAACCCAACAGAACCTTTACTGCAGACATAAAACTGTCCATGGACTAAGCCAGCACTTGGGGAGTTCTACAGCTGCCAGCAGCACACAAATTATAGTCAGTGTTAAACTAAGTCAGCTTGGTGCAGTCTGTAGTGCTGACACACAGTGACACCTATTACATTAAAACATTTAGGTCAGGTCAAACATTAATACTAATGCAGGATAACTTTTAACATAACATTCTCTATTTTGTTCTTTCTAATGCCCCATAAACTTTATTAAAAAATACTCAACACTAGAAAAATAACACCCCAAAACATGACTCTTCTCAGAAATCCAGAGTTAAAATGAGAAGTAATCTGACTATTACAAATATTATGGACAACATATCTTAGCTAGCAGTGGCCTTCTGAGAAAGGCATCACTGAGCTGAGACACCGAGAAAGGACCATGAGCTTAGACCCTACCTGCGTACTTACAACTAAAATGAAACCTGCAATAATGAATGAGTTTCCAAGAAGTCACAGGTCAGCTGAGTCACAGTAATCAATGGCATCCTCAGCATTTTTAAAATACACAATAAAATGTTCTAAGTTTTTTCATCTCATTTCACCATGTGCCTGCACTAGGCTAAGTACTCATTCACCACCAGTTCACATAAATCCATCTCAGGTAACTGAAACCATTTATGTATGATCTCTAGTATCCTAAAGACTTTAAAATATCATAATTAAATTTTACAGCTTGCTGTATTTTAAAACAGTATTTTATGTGCCTAAATGCTATGAACCCCAACCAAGTGATTTGTTCTGTTTTATTAGCTACCCTGTCTAAATAAATTCAATGACCATTAAAATGTCAGATATTCGTACGAATTCAAGCAATTTAGATTCACATGCTCCACTTCTCAATCTGAAACCCTACACTTCCTCTGAATAGCAAATAAGCTCTTGGTTCGAGAGAAAAGTGACTCTTCTTAGTCTCTGCTTTGTCATATATTAACATGTCAATGCATGCAGATGTTGAAGATACAGAAAAGGGAGAGAAAAATTAAAGAAGTGCAGATGTGTGTAATAAGCATTGTTACCCATGAAGCTGCAAACTGTTTTGTGTTGTCCACTTCTTCCACACATCAATGTTTTTTCTCATGGTTCCATCTCCACTGCAACAGAAGTTGAACAGATTTGTACTGTGTGTGAAAATCATTCCATATCCAAGTCATTTACAGCAGCACAAAAATAACAGTCTCTCTCCCTTATAACTAGTTGTCCTACACTGTTCTGTATTGTTTCCTCACTGTATTTCAGTATCCTGAATATGAGGTAAAAATATAAAACCCTTCAACCAATCAAATTGAAGGACCACTTGGAATAAAAAAATTCACCTTGATCCTGTATCCCCACATTTAAGACAGCTAAAGGCATTCAGAAGTTACCATAAATCCTAACTCACTAAGCTACTCAAAAGGCATCATTCATTAACAAAAAATTTACCATTGCACTTAAAGCAGTAAAATCCATGAATTCAAGTTTACATGCAAAGTACCTGCAAGGGACGTCACATAAAATCCTGTCATAGAGGAGGATCTCTTTTCTTCCATCAACATCTATTTGTAGTTTAGGAATGCTGGAGGCATCATGATTCACGACCATGATGCAGGGACTGTTTAATCTCTTAGCCTGATGAACCAGCAAATAGCAGCGCTTGTTGTCGACATCATTGGCAATTACAAAACCCTCTGGGAACATAAAATAGTGGGAAAATGCTTTACTATCCAACAGCTAAATAATTTTACATCGTTTATTACCTGATCTTCAAAAATTGTGTAAACCTCTCACTAGAGATTTTTACTTAAAAGACTGCTTATGAATAGAGGAGCCCTTACTGAGCGTAAAGTAATTTAAAGTATGTTGAAGGTTAACTGATGTGTCATAGTCTCAAGAGTTTTAGCTGCCTTCCAGTGGCAGTAAGACACAGGGAAGAGCCCTTCAACTTTCCGGAGTACAAACCCATGAAACAGAAAAAAACCCCCACTGTCACCAAAGACAATCTCTACATCAGCAAATTTTCAGTAGATTGCAGAAAGAATCCACACTCTCTACAACTTTACAGTTTCAATGGGCAGTATTTTCTGTGAGCATCTCACCAACAATAAAGATTCCGAAGCTTACAAAAACAATAAATATCACAACTGCTTTAAGTCTAAAGCAGCTTAATCCAGTGTTTGCAGGATACCATGAAACCATAGAGGCTCATGGGCCATCATCAACTAAGTAAACCTGATTTATATACAGAAATTTAGCTCTAATCACATGTACTGTAGTCTGAACTGTAAAGATACATATAACTCATTTCTCTTTTTCAAGCAAAGGAGCCCTGTGAAGTTTCAAATCAAAGGTGGGATATCTTTCATCTCATAACAACCACTTTTGGAATTAAATATGTAGTTAAATGCAGTCACTCACCTGTGACATCAAAAATAATCTACTACAAGAAAAAGCAGAAATTCCAAATCACAGAAGTTTTTAGAATTTTCCAGACTTACTGGGAAAAGGAACATTCATGTCTGCATGCAACATTTCAATGAGCTGTGCAGTCTTAGATCCAGGTGCAGCACACATATCTAGAATCTACAAATGTAAGAAAGTTAAAAGAAGTCCTGCCTTGTACTTTTTAAGTACTTGATAAATTTACTGTGTTCTTGCTTAAATGAAGTAATTTTGAACATGCAGGATTATGACTGTTCTGAACACCAAAAAAACAAAGTACAATCCTGTTCTTTGTATGCTTTACTTTCAAGAGTCGAAAATATAAAAAGGACTTTAGTTTTCAGAGAACAAAAACATCAGCTGAAATAAAATTTGAAAGAGGAACCTCAATACATATATGGAGATATGATCCTTTTATCAGTTCACAAGCAATTCCAAATGAAGTTAACTGGAACTTTACATATACACACACACACATTAAAGTTACATTCAAGAGCTAGAAGTACTTTTCTTTAAACTATCAGTAAATTAATCAAAGACAGTTTTAAATATAGATTTTATAATAATTAATTGCTCTCCCTCCCCACACATTTACATTTCAATGCAAAAATCAGGACAGTACACATCTCCTGTTTCTTTATCTTGGAAGAAGCATTTGGGAAGTGTTTGAACAGCCCTGAGGCAGCTGAACAGAAGAACAGAGACACTAACACCTAAACTCTACTGTATTTCTCCCTCCTGGTTCATCACCAGCTTGGCTTGTGAGTCATGGGTAAAGTCACTTTCACAGCAAACCAATTGACATCTCACACTGTTCTCTTATGCAAGGAAGCTCAGAGACTTTCCTCTTGCCTAGCTACAGATTTTCAGAAACATATGTCTATCTCCTGGACCTTTGGCTCCAGTAAAAATCTGCTGAAAGCGTGCAACAGCAAGAAGGATGGGAATGATCTGCTCAGATCCTCATGAGAGCCTCTGGCAGGAACAAGATTAAACCAGAAGACACCCCCTAGAGAAACACAGAGAGCGCCAGAGAGCACGTGCTGTCATGCAGCAGTGTTAATACATCATGAAACACACTCTGCAAGACAGTATCAGACCTGTTTAAAGTAAGAAGCTGTGGTGCTACTGGTTTTGACTTTGGCAGATAATGCAAAAGATAATGAATAATATACAAGGCTAAACATGCTCTATAACTGTCTGGAAAACTGATGGTGAGGGAAAACTAAATTGTGAAAAATAGATTAAAATCGAACATAGCTAACATGAGATTTGACAATCATTAATTTGATCCTTGTGGAAGATGGAATCAGCATGTCAGATGTGACATGCAGAACATGCTAGATAAGCATGAAGAGTAACCTGCAATTCTGGTCCTAACAAGCAGCTCATATGCTAAGGCACTAAGGACCATAAAGGTACTAAATGATGAGACAAGGCATCGTTACATCATTAAACATTTACTGTTTTGGCACAAAAGAGATAAAGAACCTGTTCTTAGTCTGATTTACGAACAAATTTGTGAAATCTTACATGCATTTCTGGAAAATGCTGAAATACCCACATGAAACATTCCATGTAAAACCTGCAGACTGCTAACTTAGCATATACAATGTAAGGTATGAGCAAAAATATTCCCACGATTTGCATTTTACATTAAGGGAAACATGTTCACCACCTGTTCAATTCCAGACAAAAATCAATATAGACCTGTGACACATCAGGACTGAGTCTTCCAATTTACTATTCACTTAAAAGAGATGAGAAGACCTTGCCTCACATAAAGCAGCCATAGCTGTCATACACTGGGTTGGGGTGAAAGCAGCAGAAAAAAGGCAAAAACTTATGTAATCTAAGTAGCATTAATGTAAAAACAGGTATGTACAAACTAGTCTTTAGGACATCTGTCAGAAGTTTGACAAACATAACATTTTAAGACACAGCATGAAAATTTAAGAAAGAAAAATCACAATGTAGTTGCTTGAGATTGCAAGGCAACTAGCTCAATAATTTAACAGACTAAGAGTAAGGCTACCTGACAGATTTGGTCTGCAAAAAGCACAGAGCATGAAAACATTACAAAAGTCAGAACAGAAAGTTTGCTACCAGATATCCTCATTCCTATTACATGCCATAGGAAAATACCATGAGCATTCCTTACATACTCCAGTTAAAGTTAGCATCCCATAGTGTTCAGCCACCACCAGCAGCATGTTTCAGCTCACCCAAAATATTTTGTCTAACACATTTATAGAGTAGAAGTTTTCAGCTTCTTCAAAAAGCATAGAGGAGTGAAATCTACATGGTAGAGGTACATTTGCATCTTGAAAACTACATCTGTTCACAGTGTGATAGACAGAGGAAGTTAAAAACAGTCATCTTACTTTTAAAAGCAGGTTGAAACAAAAATACGTAACTCAGATGCAGCTTAACATACTTACACTTTGAAAATAGGACTATGCAACTACTTAAAACCTAAGTGTTTTTTGCAGGTCATTACATACAGCTGAAAAAGCAGATGATCCTCTGACAGTGTGTTTGTAATCTGAACATCAGCTGAGTGCTGCTGCTGATGTGTAGAAAGCATAAAACACAACGGCACAAAACAGAATTGTGTATCAAACTTGATACTGCTGTTGTGACTTGCAGTTTAATTGAGCTAATCTCAGGGAAAAAACTTCAATGCACATTATATTCTAGACTTACCTTATGATGAGGACTAACATCAAGCAGCAGAGGTGGGATCATACTAACAGCCTCCTGACGACTGATATTTCCCTTGAAAGGAAAAAAGAGATTAAATTTCTTTTTCATGCATCAAAGAATGCATTTCTTTTACAATAAAACTTTAATATCACTATGTAGTAAAATAACTAGTGCATTCAGAAATGCACTACTATAAATTTAGGATTACATTTTGTTAGAATTTAACAAAAAAAAAATTCACAGTATTTCACCCACCTGTAATTTCTAATAATTGCATATTTACACCAATTGTATTAATTCTGTAGTTTTTGTTCAAAAGAGAGGAGGAATGGCTCCAATCAAGTAACAAACATCAGTCATTTAAGTCCTGTCATACACATGCAGGCACTTTTTATTAGATTTCAACAGCAGGTTTCTAATAGCAACTGATTATTTCACAAGGTCTCACTTCAGCACCCCCCAAACAACAAAAAAAATTGCAATTAGTTTAGGAAAAGTATTTGTGACTGCAGTTATGTGCCAGAATCATGGGATGCATCACTGCCAACTGCAACACAAAATCTAGATTCTTTTCAGCTACCTAACTTCTAAGAAAAAAGGTACAGTCTCCATCTTTCATGACGTATTTCAACAAAGCATTGCTCAGAATATAAAAGAAAAAAATCAAGATCTATCCAAAACTTACACATTCTGTCTCGCTAACCAGAAACTGATGAAACTTCTCTAGTAGCGGGGACTTGCGTAAGATTTTTCTACTCAAGTTAGTGTGCCAGGCTAACTCTTCAGGATACCTGAGGGAAAAGAAACAGGAAAAGGGCAGAAGCAGAAGAAAGAGACCAGTGACCCAGGCTGGATGCTGGGAACATGCAGTACGCTTTATCTCGCTTCCAGATCACTCACCAGCTCAGCGACTGCGGCATCTCGACTTTTTGGCCATCCACCTCCAGGTCCTGCAGCTCTCGGAAGTACTTTTCCTTCAGGCAGTGAAGAATTTCTCTGGCGTGGCTGCGAGCGAGAGACACCCGGAGGAACATCGGATGGAGAACCACAGAATCACAGGATGGTTTGGGCTGGCAGGGGCCTTAAAGACGGTGCAGCTCCGCTGCCCTGCGGCGGGCGGACACCTCCCCCGTGCGGAGCGCGGCCCGCGGGATCCCCGCCCGTACCTGCGGTAGCCGGTGATGCGCAGCGTGGCGGGCAGCGGCTCCCGCAGCGCCGCCATGAACGCGTCCCACTCTCCGGCGGGCACGATGCCCAGCTCCCGGTAGTACCGCTCGAACAGCTCGTTCTCCTTCACGATCTCGGGGTAGCCGCCGGCCCAGCCCTGAAGAAAAGCACCGCCGCCGTCAGCCCGGCGGCCC